>JAMPIV010022603.1:170306-575512 GCA_024509875.1 Oreohelix idahoensis
TCATGTGTAGCAGTGATCTCTGGACTAATCAAGCGATAATACGGGCATCCCTTTTCTCTTCTTGAAAGTCACTACATGTTTGGTTCCAAGATGGCTTCACTCGTGAGCTGTCACTCACGTTTGGATACAGATAATGAATCTGTCTTAAAGTTAGTCATTCATTAAACATTTCATTGCTCCGTAGATTTGATCATGAACAATTGACTGCATTCTACAGGATATAGTGCTGCTAAGAATCGAAGTCGTTTTCATCGAGTCAAATATATTCTCTCAGACATGCAAATCGTACCTATCGAAAATGGTGGCTTCGTACGAGAGAGTTCACAAGAGTATCTTTTATTACCTTGGTATCAGAAATATGATTCTGCCATTCCTCGGCAATAAGAATAAACCCTGGGGTAAAGCATACACGATAGGTCTAGACGACTATCACTTTCCCCACAAATACTGAGATCACTTTTTCCGGCGACAAGCCGACATAGAAAAAACACAGTCCCATCAGGACGAAGCCAAAACACACCCCTCTAGAGACACATCCGCCGAACAGCCTTTGACCTCTCTAGAGACAAAAGAACATATAGTTCGACTTAGATATGTAAAGATATACAGATATAAGACAGATTCGTCCTACTCAGCCAAACAATACACATAAATTCAGGCCATAGATATTCTGAAGCAAGAACAATCTATTACTACCCAAACAAAGAATAAATCGCAGTAATAATGGATTCATCCGCGGAGTTCGATCGAAAGTCCTTTCAAGGGAAGTAACTCAATAATGACTTTTCCTTAAGCACTATTTTGTTTACAAAATATTTGCGAACATAACAAGTATACCAATGTATAATATTGTAAAATATCAAAGACTGCACGTAACAGTCTTACCACACCTCCCGGGAAAAAAAAAATGGAACATTTTTTTTTTTTTGAAATACATCTAGGAGCAACGTACAATAGGCTCACAACGCATGAATAATGCGCAGATGAAAATATCAGGAATAAATGTAACGCCTAATATGAGGCTAAGTCGACTTATGGAGCGACTGGTGAGAATGTGTCTCATAAACTGAGAGAAATTATTTCTCTACAAGTATATTTTTCCAGGAAGGTGTCATCAAAGTATAATACAATTCTGGCAATTACACGATGCCTAAAAAATCATACCATCATTTCGTATTAGATATCTTAAATTTATGATTTATGAAGAAAAATCATCAAAGCACAGCGGTGAATAAACATCAATGAACCGCTATGTAGTGATACAATCATTATATTATTAAATTACAAATGTGTATCTATCATGATATAGAAAAGGAACTACTATAGAACTAGACATATCAAGAAGTCTAAGCCCTAATAGTTATGTGGAATCATGTGGGCATCTTGACAGAATGTCTGCCATCACATTATCTGATCCACGAATAGCTCGCACAGAGAAATGAAAAGGTTGAAGAGCAATTGCATATCGAGTAGACCTCGAGCTCTTCAAATTCTTACTCTGTATAGCAGTAAGAGCTTTTTGGTCGGATTCTACTATGAAATGTGCGCCTAGAAGGAATCTCTGTAGTTTGAGGATCGACCAAACCATAGCTAATAGCTCACGGTCTAAAACCGAATAATTCCTTTCTGCCGCATTAAGTTTTCTGGAAATATACATTACAGTATGCAGAGTTCCAGAGTACTCTTGCATTAGTGCCGCTCCAATCCCAGTGGATGAAGCGTCACTACGAAGAACGAATGTCTTATCTTTAGTAGGTAGCACTAAAATAGGTGGTGTTGAAAACAATGTTTTAATCTTATCCAGAGAGCATTGGCATTCCTGAGACCAGTGGACCACATTAGGCGAACCTTTCTTTAGAAGTGTTGAAAGAGGTGCCATGATAGAGGATAGATTCTGAATGAATCTGCCATAAAATTTAATAAGACCTAACAGACTTCTCACCTGTTTTTTAGTCTTAGGGATTGAGATGTTAAGTATCTTACTAGTATTATGGTCCTCTGTCTTTAGGAAACCATGACCAACTCGGTGGCCTAGGAAAGAAATTTCGCTAAAACCAATATAGGCTTTAGAGGGTTTCGCTGTCAGGTTGTGCTCGCGCAAAGTAGACAGCAATTCATCTAACCCTGAATAGTGATCTTCCCAAGTATCGCTGAAAAGACAGATGTCGTCTAGATATGCAATGACATCTGACCGATAAGATAGGATTCGGCGCATCATGCGTACGAATGTAGCTGGTGCGTTCATAAGACCGAAAGGCATAAAATTCCATTGGAACAAACCTCTAGGTGTTGAAAAAGCCGTGAGAGGTTTGGCGCGTTCAGATAAAGGAACTTGCCAATATCCTTTAGACAAATCAAGTTTAGTGAAAAAAATGAGATTTGGAGAGTCGAGTAAGTAGCTCTTCCAGTAAAGGCATAGGTTCAGCATCGAACTTCGTTACTTGATTCAATTTTCGATAGTCAACGCAAAGACGTATGTTATTGTCTTTTTTACGAACAATAACCATCGGCGAAGAATATGCAGAAGTGGATGGTTCGATTATTTTCAAATCTATCATCTCATCCAACTCTTTCTCGACCTGTGCTTGAAAATGTATAGGTATAGGATAAGGTCTAACCCTAATAGGAGTATGTTCAGTTAGAACAATGTCATGTTCAATGACACTCGTTTGTCCAGGGATGTCAGTGAGTACATCCGGAAATGTTTGCAACATAGTTGAAACCTGTCGCTGTTCTCCTAGAGACAAATCAGGAGAGACAGTAACGTTCTTCCATGATTCACTAGAATGAAGTGGGATCATTGGAAGAGGAAGATTTACATCTGAAAAACTTGTTTCCTCATCCTGTATCACGGACAGTGATGAGTAATGACCATGTTGTACTGGAGAATTGTCCGTTGCTTGGAAAATGGGTTGCAAATAATCCGGACGTTCATGGAATTCCGTAAGCATATTGATGTGGAAGGTTTTATGCTTCCCATCAATATCGACAATATAGTCGACATCGGAAATTTTCGATATTATATCGTACGGACCTTTCCAAGAAAT
Source organism: Oreohelix idahoensis (assembly GCA_024509875.1). Taxonomy (NCBI): domain Eukaryota; kingdom Metazoa; phylum Mollusca; class Gastropoda; order Stylommatophora; family Oreohelicidae; genus Oreohelix; species Oreohelix idahoensis. The sequence goes on from JAMPIV010022603.1 coordinate 173,354, forward strand.
AAGTAGTGTGTTTTCCCTACAAGGTAGTAATACAAATGCTTTGTCACCAGGACAAAGTTGTCGTAAGCATCTCTTCTTATTGGCAAATTGCCTTGCCTTCTGTTTCGCAAATTCAGAAGAAGAAGTTGCTAATTTGCATGCTTCGATAATCTTTTGTCTCAACGCGATGACATATTCGTAGGATGACTTTGTGTCATCGTCAATATTGTCAGCTGTTATGAGATCATGAAGCAACGACATAGGGCCACGCGGACGCGCGCCAAAGACGAGTTCAAAGGGAGACAGTCCTGTATGTTCATTGGGTACCTCTCTGTAAGCGAAGAGGGCCGCAGGTAAAACTCTGTCCCAGTCTTGAGGATGATCCTCAGTTATCTTCCCCAGTAAGTTTTTAAGTGTTCTATTAAGGCGTTCGACCATACCATTAGACATTGGATGGTAGATACTACTTAAAGATCTATCTATCTGCAGAGTAGACATTACTTGAGACATGGTATCTGATATTAGTTGGGTGCCATGGTCTGACAATATCTCTCCGGGGAACCCCAGACGAGAAAATATAAGCCAAAGAGCATCTGCAATGTCAGCAGTAGTAATGCTCTTCAGAGGAATAGCCTCTGGCCAACGTGTGCACATATCAACACACGTCAAGATAAACTGATGTCCTCTGGCAGACTTGATCTTAAATGGACCAATAATGTCTATGGCCATTTTTTGGAACGGCCGAATAGGAATGTCCGCCGCCTGAATGGGTGCAGCATGCCGTGGACCTTTGGATTTAACTTCCTGACATACTTTACAAGATCGACAATAAATCCGTATGTCCTTGTTTACCAATGGCCAAAAGAAAGCCGCAAGGACTCTTGACTTAGTACGGGAAAAACCCATGTGTCCAGCACACTGAGAGTCGTGAGCGTGCTGCAAAATTTTAACTCTCAAATTCTTGGGAACCAGGATTTGAGAATGACTTGACGTAACGGAGTCTTGAACCATACGTACAAGTACGCCATTCTTCTTTGTAATCCACGATTTACGACTTGTGTCTTTATTCGGATCACCTTTAGTTGCAAGAATGAAGAATTTTTCCAGAGTGGGATCATCTTCTTGCTGTTTTATAAACGAGTCACGAGAAATTACCAAGGGATCATCTTGGTTATGCACTTCATTATCTTCAGTAGATGAAGTTTGAGGCATATTAAGAGCCTGAGCTCTAGTGACTACAGCGTTAGCAATCTGCATGTTTTGCCTTTCCCACGCGGAAATTTGTTGCGGAGTGCATTCTTTGACTCCATGAATGCGACCGATGATGAGGTCAGCGATCGGATTCGGAAGAAGACATGCGTGTACATCTCCTGTAAAGAAAGGAGTAGCAATCCTAATGATAGCAGTAGAGTATTTCTCTAATGTGCCGCCAAATGTTACACATTTGACTACTTGTCCAGTGGCACGGAAAGGATCTACGAGTGACTGCCTAACACCAATTGTGGTGCATCCAGAATCAAATAGCACAGAGACTGGATTGTTATTTACTAAACCCTTATGTAAGACAAGAGAACCTCTTCCATCATGCGCGACTGATGCCGGAAGAGCAGGAAGAGGATGGCCACAGCTTAAAGTAGACACTGTGGTTGGCTCAAATAATGTTTTGCATTGGGGGCACTGAGATGCTCTCCCAAAATCAAAAGCGGCACATGCCATATTACTAGCATCATTATTATCTTTACTCTGTTTATAGGCTTCATGGGACTCTTGTTGTGCAGAGTTTGCCTGAAAATGTGGTTTATGTCTTTTGTTTTGAGATCTACCTCGGTTATTATCACCTCTGTAGTTATTGTTACCTCTATTGTAACCCCTATTTGGGTTTGAGTCATAGTTCCCTTGGTTACCATTATCATATTCATTATAATGAGTATCCCTGTAATTATGATCTTGTTGACTCCAAGACGGATAACCCTGATAGTTTCTATAATTACTTCCTCTACGGAAATTCCTATAATTATGACCACCCCTGTGTCGAGAGCTATCAGCTCGTCTCCAGTTCTTTGAAGAAGAACCCTGAAATGATTGGTTACCTTGGTTGTGATAACTATTATGGTTACCTTTTTTATCAAATCTGTTTTGAGGTCCCTGAAATCTGTGTGAATAATTGGGATTGTATGGTGTTGCTGAAGCAACTGGCATACTCTCCTTAATCTTAGTGTTGCCAAAAGTCACGTCGGGGTGTGCAGTGACATATTGGGAACAATATTCCTCCATTTCTTTTAGAGATTTGGGTTTACGCTCATGTATAAATTCGAGGAAAGGTTTGTTCACACATGACATAATCTTATCTCTGAGCAACAAATCCATAAGTCCTTCATACGTTTTTTCTGTTTTGGAAAGCTCAATCCAACGATCAACTGTGAGACGTGCCTTTGCAGTGAATTCTGAGAATTCTACACCCGTCTCAGGCACCATCGTTTTAAATAAAAGGCGATAGCCTTCCTCACTTAGCTGATATTTTTTTATCAAAGCCGCCCTAATGACATCATAATTATCCTTATCTGCTTCTCCTACAAGGCATAATCTAGTCAAAGATTCACCTTTCAAGTTTTCTGATAATTGATTAGCGTATTGTGATTTATCCACATTATGTGTACGACAAGAACGTTCAAATCTATCCAGCCAGAATGTAATATCGTCACTGGACTGATTGAACGGTGGAACCTTAACCTTGTAAGTAGAAGGTTTACCATTACCACTAGATGCCTGATTAACATTACTCATACTTGTCAATCTCAATTTCTCTAACTCAAATTCATGTTCTCTTATTGCTTTTTTCTCTTCAGCATCTAATCTGTTTTGTTCAGCCTCCCTGTCTAATCTTTTTTGTTCAGCTTCACTGTCTAATCTTTTTTGTTCAGCTTCACTGTCTAATCTTTTTTGTTCAGCCGCAGCTTCTCTTTCTAATTTTTTTTGTTCAGCTTCCCTGTCTAATCTTTTTTGTTCCGCAGCAGCTTCTCTTTCTAATTTTTTTTGTTCAGCTTCCCTGTCAAATCTTTTTTGTTCAGCTTCAATTGTCTGATTTTTTTTGGTTCCGTACACAGCTTCTGATTCTACAAGACCTTACTAAAGGCTTGTTTCCTCCACCTAGTTTGGGATAATTTCTGATTGATCAAATTATTTAGGAGCTTGTGTTTACATTACTTTCTAATATAGATTACATTTTTGTGTCAACTCTTGCTATCATTTTTTAGACATCATGTCTACATTGAGCAACAGCTTTATTGAGTTAGGGAAATCTCTAGGCAAGACTGGAGATAAGTTGGAGGAGTATGCTACCAGTCAATATGATAAAGCACTTAAAGCTGAGGAAATGAAACAAAAAAGTGAGGAAAATTAGAAACAAAAAAATGAAAAATAGAATTTGAACAAAAGAAAACTGCAGATGCAGGTTGAGGAAAAGAATTCCACAATGGAATTGGATTAATAAAAACAAAACAATAAAGAAGTCTGAATGCAAAAGAGTCTTGTAGACAGAGAAGCTGAACAAAAGAGATTAGACCAAAGAAGCTGAACAGTGGAGCAAGACAATTGAAGCTGAACAAAAGAAGCTGAACAAAAGAGATTAGACAAAGAAGCTGAACAAAAGAGATTAGACAAAGAAGAACAAAAGAGATTAACAAAGAAGCTGAATTAAGTTGAGGAGAAAAGAGCAATAAGAGAACATGAACATCAAAAAGAACTTTTAGCATTTGAGTTAGAAAAGTTGAAATTGACAAACATGAGTAATGTCAATCAGTCATCTAGTGGTAAACCCTTTACTTACAAGGTCAAGGTACCAGCGTTCAATTCTGCCAGTGATGATATAACATTCTGGCTTGATAGATTTGAACGTGCTTGTCGAGCTCATAATGTGGAGAAATCACAATATGCTAATCAGTTGTCTGAGAATTTAAAAGGTGATTCTCTGACGAGTTTAAGTTTGGTTGAAGAAACTGACAAGGATAATTATGAGGTTATTAGGGCAGCCTTGATAAAGAAATACCAGTTATCTGAGGAAGGTTACCGTATTTTTGTTTAAAAGAATGGTAGAATCAGGGGTAGAATTCTCAGAATTCATTGCAAGGACACGTCTTACATTTAATCGTTGGATTGAACTGTCCAAAACAGAAAAGACTTATGAAGCACTTATGGATTTATTGCTCAGGGACAAGATTATGTCAAGCATTAGTAAACCATTCCTTGAATTCCTACATGAGCGGAAACCTAAAACACTAAAAGAAATGGAAGAATATTGTACCCAATACGTCACTGCACACCCAGATGTAGCTATTAGCAATACTAAGGTTAAGGAAGGTATGCCAGTTGCATCAGCAACACCATACAACCCTAATTACTCACACAAATTCCAAGGACCTCAAAACAGGTTTAATAAAAAGGGTAACCATAACAGTTATCAGAACCAAGGTAACCAATCATTTCAGGGTTCTTCTTCGAATATCTGGAGACGAGCCGACAGCCCTCGATTCAGGGGTGGTCATAATTATAGGAACTTCCGCAAAGGAAGTCATTATAGAAACTATCCTAGTTTTCCATCATGGAGACAACAAGATCATAATTACAGAGATACTCATTATAATGAATATGATAATAGTAACCAGGGGAATTATGACTCAAACCCAAATAGGGGTTACAATAGAGGAAACAATGATAATTACAGGGGTAATAATAACAGAGGTAGACCCCAACATAAAAAACAAAAATCTCATTATCATGCAAACTCTGCACAGCAAGAGTCCCATGATGCCTATAAACAAAATAAAGATAATGATGACTCTAACAATATGGCATGTGCCGCTTTCGATTTTGGGAGAGCATCTCAGTGCCCCCAATGCAAAACATTATTCGAACCAACTACGGTGTCCACTTTAATTTGTGGCCATCCTCTTCCCGCTCTTCCCGCGTCAATCGCGCATGATGGAAGAGGTTCTCTTGTCTTACACAAAGGTTTAGTAAATGACAATCCAGTTTCATTGCTTTTTGATTCTGGATGCACCACAATTGGTGTTAGGCAGTCACTCATAGATCCTTCTCGTGCTACAGGCAAAGTAGTCAAATGTGTAACATTTGGCGGCACCATAGAGAAATACTCTACTGCTATCATTAGGATCGCTACTCCTTTCTTTACAGGAGATGTACACGCATGTCTTCTGCCGAATCCGATCGCTGATCTTATCATCGGTCGTATTCACGGAGTCAAAGAATGCACTCCACAACAAATTTCCGTTTGGGAAAAACAAAATATTCAAACTGCTAATGCTGTAGTCACTAGAGCTCAAGCTCTCAATATGCCCGAAACTTCATCTATTGAAGATAATGAAGTGCATAACCAAGATGATCCCTTGGTAATTTCGCGTGACTCATTTATAAAGCAGCAAGAAGAGGATCCGACTCTAAAGAAATTCTTCACTCTTGCAACAAAAGGTGATCCGAATAAAGATTCAAAGAGTAAATCTTGGATTACAATGAAGAATGGCGTACTTGTACGTATGGTGCAAGACTCCAACAAGTCAAGTCATTCTCAGATTCTTGTACCCAAGAATTTGAGAGTTAAAATATTACAACACGCACACGACTCTCAGTGTGCTGGACATATGGGTTTTTCCCGTACAAAGTCAAGAGTTCTTGCGGCTTTCTTTTGGCCTTTTGTGAACAAGGACATACGGATCTATTGTCGATCTTGTAAAATATGTCAAGAAGTCAAATCCAAAGGTCCACGCCATGCTGCACCTATTCAGGCTGCAGACATTCCTATTAGACCATTTCAGAAAATGGCGATAGACATCATTGGTCCATTTAAGATCAAATCTGCTAGAGGACATCAGTTTATCTTAACGTGTGTGGACATGTGCACACGTTGGCCAGAGGCTATCCCTCTGAAGAGCATTACTACTGCTGACATTGCAGATGCTCTTTGGCTTATATTTTCTCGTCTGGGATTTCCCGGAGAAATATTATCAGATCATGGCACCCAACTAATATCGGATACCATGTCTCAAGTAATGTCTACTCTCCAGATAGAGAGATCTTTGAGCAGTATCTATCACCCAATGTCGAATGGGATGGTAGAACGCCTTAATAGAACACTCAAAAACTTACTAGGGAAGATAACTGAGGATCATCCTCAAGATTGGGATAGGGTTTTACCCGCGGCCCTCTTCGCTTACAGAGGGTTCCCAATGAACATACAGGATTTTCTCCCTTTGAACTTGTCTTTGGCGCGCGACCGCGTGGCCCTATGTCTTTGCTTCATGATCTCATAACCGCTGATAATATTACCGATGACACAAAATCTTCTTACGAATATGTCATCGCGCTAAGACAAAAGATTATCGAAGCATGCAAATTGGCAACTTCTTCTTCTGAGTTTGCTAAGGAGAAAGCAAGACAATTTGCCAATAAGAAAAGAACCTTACGACAACTTTGTCCTGGTGACAAAGCATTTGTTTTGCTACCTTGTAGGGAAAACAGACTACTTATTTCTTGGAAAGGTCCGTACGATATAATCTCGAAAATTTCCGATGTTGACTACATTGTCGATATTGATGGGAAGCGTAAAACCTTCCACATCAATATGCTTACGGAATTCCATGAACGTCCGGATTATTTACAGCCTATTTTCCAGGCAACGGACGATTCACCTGTCCAACATGGTCATTACTCATCACTGTCTGTAATACAGGATGAGGAAACAAGTTTTTCGGATGTTAATCTTCCGCTTCCGATGATTCCACTTCATTCTAGTGAATCATGGAAAAATGTTACTGTTTCTCCCGATTTATCTCTAGGAGAACAGCGACAAGTTTCGTCTATGTTACAAACATTTCAGATGTCCTTACTGACATTCCTGGACAAACTCATGTCATTGAACATGACATTATTCTAACTGACCATAATCCTATTAGAGTCAGACCTTATCCTATTCCTATACATTTTCAAGCACAGGTTGAAAAGGAGTTGGATGAGATGATAGATTTAAAAATAATTGAACCATCCACTTCTGCGTATTCTTCGCCGATGGTTATTGTCCGTAAAAAAGACAATAACATACGTCTTTGCGTTGACTATCGCAAATTGAATCAAGTCACGAAGTTTGATGCTGAACCTATGCCTTTACTAGAAGAGCTACTTACTAAGCTTTCTAAATCGCATTTTTTCACTAAACTAGATTTGTCTAAAGGATATTGGCAAGTTCCTCTATCTGAACGCGCCAAACCTTTTACTGCTTTTTCTACACCTAGAGGCCTTTTTCAATGGAATTTTATGCCTTTCGGCCTTATGAACGCACCAGCTACATTCGTACGCATGATGCGTAGAATTCTATCCTATCGGTCAGATGTCATTGCGTACATAGACGACATCTGTCTTTTCAGCGATACTTGGGAAGATCACTATTCAGGGTTAGTTGAATTGCTATCTACTCTACGCGAGTATAACCTGACAGCGAAACCATCTAAAGCCTGCATTGGTTTTAGTGAAATTTCTTTTTTAGGTCACCGGGTCGGCCATGGTTTCCTAAAAACAGAGGACCATAATACAAGTAAAATACTTAACATTTCTATTCCTAAGACTAAAAAGCAAGTGCGAAGTCTCTTAGGTCTTATACAATTCTATGGACGATTCATTCCGAATCTGTCCTCAATCATGGCACCTCTTTCTACCTTGCTAAAGAAAGGGTCTCCTAATATAGTCCATTGGACTCAAGAATGTCAATCCTCTTTGGATAAGATTAAAACTATGTTTTCTACTGCACCTATTTTAGTGTTGCCTACTAAAGATAAGACATTTGTTCTTCGTAGTGACGCTTCATCCACTGGGATTGGAGCGGCACTAATGCAAGATTACTCTGGAACTCTGCATCCTGTAATGTATATTTCCAGAAAGCTTAATGCTGCAGAAAGGAATTATTCGGTTTTAGACCGTGAACTGTTGGCTATGGTATGGTCAATTCTCAAATTACAAAGATTCCTTCTAGGCGCACATTTTATAGTAGAAACCGATCAGAAAGCTCTTACAGCTATCCAGAGTAAAAATTTGAAGAGTTCGAGGTCTACTCGATATGCAATTGCTCTTCAACCTTTTCATTTTTCGGTACGAGCTATCCGTGGATCAGATAATGTGATGGCAGACATTCTGTCTAGATGCCCACATGATTCCACTTAGCTGTTGAGTACTGGACGTCTTAACACTTCCAACTCGACAACAGATTTTTCTTTTCTATATCAAAATAGATACACATTGTAATTCGTAATGACACTACGTTCATTGATATATAGTCACCATTACTCGTTGATGATTTTTCTTTTTGTCAATCATGTACTTGGAATGCTTAAACTTAAATTGTTATATGCATTGTATCATTGTATAGTAGTATGCGTTGGTGACACCTCCCTGGAAACACTTATGCTTAAGAGAAATGCTTTCTCTGAGGGATTGAGATTTTGCATTAATCTGGCTTAAATAATTCCAGATATTTCTCATCTGCGCAGTATTTATGCGTTGGGAGCCTATTGTATGTTGCTCTCAGATGAAAAAAAAAAAATGATTTTCATTTTTTTCCCGGGGGGTGTGGTAATCTGTTGCGCACATATTTTTTGGCGCACGGATTACGCATACCATGTAAAATGTTTTAATTGTCTGATGAAGATATATTCATCTTTGAATGCATGTTTTGGTCTTGAGGGACGAAACTCAGATTGGGCAATAAGTAGTCATTCTGTGAGTTATCGCTCTTTGTAGCGTTCTTAAAAATAGAACTCGGCGGAGGAATTTAGACTTACTTGAATCTATTCTGTGTTTGGTTAGGAATAGATTGTTCTTGCTTCAGAATGTCTATGGTCCGAATCTATGTGTAGTGCTTGTCTATGTAGGACGAGTATGTCTTATATCTTGATATCTTAGTATGTTTAAGTGGAACTATTTGTTCTTGTACTGTACTGAAGGGGGTCAGGTGTTTTCGGCGGATGAAGAGAGGTGAGGGGGTTCTTCGGTTGTCTAGGCCTAGGGCGGGAAGTCATGTCGGAGAGATGCCCAAGAGTTTGTGATCTCTTTAAGTTATTCTGGGGACGAAGATAGTTTCTTCCAGGATCGTTTAGTCCATGAGTTCCCCAGTTGTGATTCTATAACGCCGGGAGAGCGTTTTTGTGCTTGCTAGTGTATTTCTTATGTCCAGGTAAAAAAAAAACGTACTTTTGCTGACTTCGTTCATTCCTAGGCTTAAGATGGGCAGACGTTTACATGAACTTACCTATGAATATGTCGGGACGACATATTCTCTAGCAGCACTAAATATGTTTATATGCAGCAACTATGAGGACAGAATATGCTGATCCTTGTAGAATCATTTATTGTTGATGAACAAAGCTTCGATTGAAGATTTGGCTATACACCCGTATAGTGAGTGATGCTCAACCGGGAACCAGCAGCCATTGTGGAATTCGATTGATTTTGGAATTCTACTTATTGTAAATCATTAGCAGAGAACGGGAAAACTTCCTTATTATCAGGTGATGATTGAGAGATCACTATTATAAAGAAATTAACATTATCTTCACAGAGATTTGCTGTAATTTACCTAAAGGAATCTTCGCTAGAAAGAGATCCTGTTTAGGAGTCAAGTTTGAACAGTATTGCTTAATTGACATGCTCGGTCAGTAAGGTCTACTGACTGTATTTATAAACTATGGAAATCTTGGTGTTTACAGATGTTCCATTGCAAGATTATTCTTCATGAATGCTAATTTAGGACGGTAGTCCATTGATCAATATTATGCTGTCTATGTCGACTCATGTTCCTGTAACTGTACCCAATCTGTCAAGTGTGTGCGTCCAATTAAACTATTGAAACGACTACAGTGGTCTGCATTGGTAACATAACGTAATGAGTGAATGAGTGCCTTATACGGGTCAACACACGAACAGTCCACCATTCGCCTAATTCATACTTCACACTCACACTCCATATTTGCATAATCCTGCGTCGGTTGAGTTGACCTTTGCTCCCCCTGGAGCCTCCATCATAGTCACCACTGGTTTGCGTGAGGAGAATGAAAGCAGTACTTTACAGCATGCCTGGTATACACAGTTACGATGAAGAAGAAAAGGGAGAGTTATCAGTCTAGCATCGAGTAATAAAATCTACTCACCCCAATGTCCATCTAGTGTTATGTAAATGACCCGTACACAGTCGAGGTTTCCAATATAAAAAATAATATCAAAAGCCAGGTTGGACAAGGCCAAATAGACAGTTTTATTGAACACAACCGTAGAGATATATGTCACAGGCAGACTAGCTTATGGCGCCAACTAGATACTCCTTAGTGTTACAGGTTACAATCTGAACAATGTAGAGGACAGTTTTAACCACTATAAGAAAACCCAACACGCACGTGTTTTTTACCACTCGTTGTTAATTTCGATCGATGGTCTGCGCTCGCGAGGAAAACATTATCAAATGTAATCGATGAATGAGTCATACTGTTTGTAGTCGGTTAGGGTGGGTGCCGTCAGCGCTAAATATAGACTATCGGAAACAAGTTTATGTTCTTTTGAGCTTGTGTTATTATTTTATTATATCCTCTAACCCTTCACTCCCACTTCTTGCTGCTGGCTCTGGTCATGTCTCTAACACTTCACTCCCACCTCTCGATGGTAGACCTAGTATAGTTTCTAACACGCCCCTTCCACCTCTAGTTGCTGGACCTAGTACAGTGACGTCTCTAACACTTCACTCCCACCTCTCGATGCTGGACCTGGTCATGTCTCTAACACTTCACTCCCAGCTCTAGATGTTATAACTGTTTGTAAAATATATATTGTAATATGTACGTATAACTGTTGTATAAATAAACAACACATAAAAAAGACAATACAACACACCACAATACAACCACACACTACCTACACACACCCGCCATTATCGAACTAATTTATTGCTATACCATAGACCATCACCTGGACATGTTTCAGACATGTCTGGACGCCGCGCACAAAATTTTTTTCACATCGACAACGCGTCAACGATGGATTAGTATTTCAACTAAGCAACTCTCTCTTAGCGTACAACAATGCTGGCCGCCTTTCAAACCCAGATTAAAACTAGTTTTCCTTCATATAAATAGACACTTGGAAGACCAACGTCCAGGCACTCATGTTCATACTTTACTGACGAGGTGGCGTGATAACGATAGATACTAGTGATCATACCTCGTTAAAGATGCCTTCCACTGTTCCCACCAATTGGGTGTACATGCGTAGAAGTGATGCAATGCTTAAACCGTTGGATAGTGGGTTGAAGGCCGCTTCTGTTAGTTTTTACCGAGGCCAACCTTCACTACACGTGCGAAAATACTTTGGTGAGTTACGAGTATATCTAAAGTATCCTACCAAAACTGGCGGTCACATTTCTATCACCTCACGGGCAACTTTCTATCGCCTCTTCTTCTTCTACTTCTTCTTCCGTCCTTAGCCACTGACCGTCAAAGCAGTCAGTGGCCATTACGCCTAGTGGCGTCTTAGGGCAACAGCAGATAGGTTTTCTTTGCCATTGTTTCCCATCACGCCTATTGGCGTCTTTAGGGCAACGGCAAATCAATCCATTTGCTGTTGTTTCCGTAATCGAAGTGACTGGCAGACGGGTGATCAGCCCGTTGGTAATTCTATCGCCTCACGAGTACATTTCTATCACCTCACAGGCACATTTCTATCACCTCACGGGCACATTTATATGACCTCACAGACACATTTCTATCACCTCACAGGCACATTTCTATCACCTCACGGGCACATTTCTATCACCTCACGGGCACATTTATATGGCCTCACAGGCACATTTCTGACCTCACAGGCACATTTCTATGACCTCACAGGCAAATTTCTATGACCTCACTGGCAATTTATATCACCTCACGAGCACATTTATATCACCTCACGGGTACATTTCTATCACCTCACAGGCATATTTCTATCACCACACGGGTACATTTTTATCACCTCACGGGCACCGTTCTATCACCTCACGTTATAACCAGTGGACAATCAAAAACCGTCTGAGACCAAGGAAATCCTTCTGAAAAAAAAATCAACCGTTAAAAGCAGACCACGTCAAGCTCACTGTCGTGGTTGAGTTAAAGTGGTACAGTATTTTGTCGAGTTGGACAATAGTGGTGAAATCGACAAGGGATAGTGGTCTGACAGAGTTATAGCTTACATGTAGATAAGGTGTAAATAGCAGATGGACTTGAGAGAACGTGGAAGAAGATTATTTATAAAATGATCTCCCTCTCCAAGCCTCAACACACTTATACTGTCTAAGCTCCTCCTGCTCTCACTCTTTTCTCTGAATCCTACATAGAGAGCACAGTAAAGAGCTAAAAATGTAAATTATGGATGGAAGGGTCGTGAACAGCGCATTATTAAATTTGTAAACTTTATTAAAGAAGAAAAGCATGAAAATAACGCATATCATCATACACAGCATAAACTTTCATCAATAATCATCAATAATCTCAATTATGAAAATACACACCAACGAACGAACACACACACCACCAATCATAAAACCTGTAGAACACAGAGAAATGCATGAACTGAGTGTCAGTCCGTCCGCTTTCGTAGGACCAAAGGTGCTAGCTCCAGCAAGTGTCTTTACGTAAATATATACTCCATGGGGGATGGAATTAACGTGTATAAACTTTCCTTGTTGGTGCTGACTTTGGGTGACCCCTAATTGCGCGAGGGGGGCTGGAACTCTGTCTATCTTTCTTGCTGACCAAATAAACAAACTGAGCGACAGCCTGTCCGCTTTCGTGGGACCAAAGGTGCTAGCTCCAGAAAAGTGTCTTACATGTAGATCCTTCAAGGTGAGGGAATAAGCCTACAAAACTTTCCTTGTTGGTGCTATCATTGGTGACCCCTAATTGCGTGATGGGTGGGGCGGGGGGGCTGGAACTCTGTCTATCTTTGGCTGGCCGCTCCTAAGTGCGAGGTTTTACATAACAGGGAAATACACAAGACGAAGTGACTTTAGGACAAAGGGTCTCAAGCGCTCTTATCCGGTGCTATTGCTTGCTTGGCATTAAATCCGATTTGGGCTTCCTTGACTGTGGCTTGACTGAGTGCCCCGTTTAGGCATACATAGGCTGGTGATTGAAATTCTACTTTAGACGCTGGGCTGATTGATATGCTGGAAGCCGCATTGTTCTGACTGGTAATCCAATAGGCGAGTAGGAGACTACTACTGCAACCGATGATTTCAGATTTAGCGTTGGCTCGTTGCATACTGCGTGAGCTTAACTTGGCATTGACAGTGCGTTTTGGTTCAGGTATTAGGGGTTGACAACTCGTGAATGCTAGGTGTTACTCAGAAACCCTCTAGAACGAAGAGAATGGGCGTTCTTCGCCTGACTGGAATCTTGCTCTAGCGATTCGGTATCCCTGAAACTGAGACCCAAAAGAGACACCCTTTATATCAAGCCCACAATAAAATCACACTAGCGCACTATAAAATAGTTATGCTCCGCTATGCGATTTAAACTTATTGTAATCATTGCTATGATAGTTTTAGGACTGTCTTTAACCATATAAGTCTCCCTCCTGTTCCTTCCACTCTATCAATTATCAGCATGCGCCCGCATAGGCTTAATATCTTTTGTACACCCATGTACCTGTCAGTAAAATGTTCTGACATCAAAATCTATTCCTCTTCTCCAAAATAAACATACAGGAAACTTAACCGTGTAGTTACAGCTGAATGGATTCTATTCATCTTACAACATTAACTGAACTTACATAAACAGATTACAGCATTTGACATTACAAAAATAAATCGTATGTCCCTTTGGGGAAAAAATTAACATTCCACAAATGAATACGTAGAAAATGCAATGTTCTAGCTATAATAATACAGTTGTGACTGAACATAAGATAAAATGTTTTCTATGGCTGGTGACGGCTTTCTGTGAAAGTATGACTAGTGTCTAGCTACACAAATGAGCACGTAATGATTCTCCCTTGCCACTAGAAATATCTATCAAAAAGGAATAGGAGACTATCTCCTATAATTCAGTGTTTAAGTGAACAATCCACACCTCTGACATTATCTTACAGAAAGGACAGTTAATTTAGCCTATTCTTAACCCATGATAAGCATCTGTACGACTGATTCTACGCCTAGTGAGTGTCTGTTATTGTAAGTCTATCATTTAACCCATTATAAACCTTCTGTTTAAGCACCACTTAACTAAGGCCGTAGACAGCGCTACATTATCACTGAACTAAAATTACTAGAAGAAGTCCTCAGAAATGAATTCAAGTCACTTTCCTATCAGATATATATATAAAAAGCTAACATGAATGTTTCATATATTAATAAGATATGTGAACTCACCCCGAGAAAATGCCAAGAAATAGGCAAAAACATTTAGTTCTGTGTTAATGTTTGCCTTATTTCCATAAGGGTCTATCTCGGGCAGGAAACATCTACGAGTGTGTTTGGCTTATTAAAATTCTCAAGTCTTATAGTTTACAAACAACGCTGCCCGGGACACCTGCATAGAATGGTTCTACAGATGTATCGGCGTAATGCGTAATAAAGAGTAAGACAAAGGTTTCTCTAGAGACTACCTCAAAGACAACAGACCCCGTGAGAAAGTTCCACCAGTTAGGCAAAGCATAATGTTATGCGCTCCTTGCTCATCTAAGGGGCAAAACCGCAACGACTAACAGCGGGTTATCTCTCCCTGAAACAGAGATGAAACGGTTTCCCAGGCCTCAAAGGGTACCAGCCGATAGCTGGCTGTTTCTACACAGACCTTCTTCGCTCGTGATCAAAGACTTTAAGCCTAACAGAAATGTTTCTCTGGTCAGACGAACCACAGGTGCGTTGATGTAACGTTACCGTTCGCTGACCGCTGTAGGAATTTATTCTGAAGACCAAAACGTAAACAAACCGCGGGTGGGTTTGAGAAAGGGGGAAAAAATAGGGCCTGGAAGGTAGAAAAGAAAATGGAAAATGTCGAAGAAAACAGAACATTAAAAGAGTAATAACTTATGGAACGGAATGGTAAAATAAATTAACAGTCACTGCGAAAAGTTGCCCCCTTTTTAAAAGTTCGTGAACCACGGACTAGATGACAGTAATTTATCGTTTTCACAGACGTCCATCAGTGTGTTTGAAACCACTGGAATAATGCGATTAGAATGAGAGAACTCTGCTGCCTGAAGCAGAGAGTAATCGATCGTATTCTCGGGTTCTACTAAATCATAACCGATTTCCGTAGCTTCTATCTTTGGAGAAAGATAGGTATTATCTGCGAGTAGCAGAGTTTGTTGAGTCGCTTTACCGTTACTAGCATGACGTGAGCCAAGGCTCTCAACAATGACTCCTTGTAAAATAGTAAGGCTGCTTTTCTCACTGTCTTCTTTCATGAGAAGTGTGAGAGACTCAGATGGAGTACCAGGGATCCCTTCGCCTGGAACCCTGTGTCCACCATAAACGTCAACTTTGCCCTCCCCTGAGGAAGTTACTGGCGTCGGTTGGCAAATGTTCTGCAATGCGAGATCCACTTCCTGGTTTACAGGCCCCGCAGACTGCATGCAAAAGACTGGACGGTTTGAGATCCCGTTAGATCGCGATGTGCCCGAGATAAACTCTCGGTGTGTTTTTCCAAAGTTCCTTGGAACGGTTTGGAAACGTTTACCCTGTTAGCAGGCGACTTATTCTCGCACCTTTTAAGCTCAGGGTAAAAAATGTAAGTGATGTAAAACTTATTACTATCACTTCACCCCACTTCTGTCAGTACTAAGCTATTGAGAGGATTGGTTACTATCATTCGAATGAACACCCTCCCTTGGTACAGATGCAAGCTAGTAACTGACTATCTGTAGCTTCTTATCTCAGATTAAAGAGCTACTCTTGAAAAAAATATTTAACCCTTAAAAAAAAATTTCTGACTTTTTCAACAATAGTCAACCAAAAACTCAGCAGTGATACCAGCAACCTTAACCAGCTGTCTCATGTGTAACATGAACAATAAATGTAACTTAATATTTATGATTAATAATAATAAATTCTTTAAGCGCCAAACACGGCGCATAAGGCAGAAACCAGTGCTCTCCAGGTTGTTCGTTGTGACGCCACTCCTCTTAGCTCTTGCACATTATTTAGGCCCAACGTTCTTCCTTCTCTTATTATTGTTCTTCTGAGTGTTTCTTTTGGTCTTCCTTTTTTCCGCTTACCCTCAGGAACCCAAGTGAGCGCCTGTAGTGGTATTCTGTTGTTTTGCATTCGTAGGACATGACCGATATATGACCATCGTCTTTTCCTTATATAGTCGGAGACATATTTCTGCCTAGAGTCTTCTCTTATTTGTCGATTAGTCTTGAATTCTTTCCAACTGATGTTCATGAGTTTTCTAAGACATTTGTTCTCGAATGTATTCAGCTTGTTCTCCAATGATTTTGTTATTTTCCAACTCTCACAGCCGTATGTTAACACTGAGATAACATTTGAATTAAACAGACGAAGCTTGGTATGTATATTCAATGATCGTAATTTCCAAATGTTAGATAATCTATTGAAGGCGCTAGCTGCCAAAGCAATTCTAGTATGGATTTCTCTTGTTGTGTCACCATCCTGAGTCATTTTACTGCCTAAATAATTGAAACTTTCAACTTTCTGTAGTTTTTCCCCGTTCAAGATGATATCAAAGGTCTCGTTAGAAAAGTTCATAGCTTTAGTTTTAGAGGCATTTATTTGGAGACCAATTTTAACCGAGAGATGACACAAATTATTTATTGCTTCTTGGGATTGTCTTGGTGTTGAACTTAAGAATGCTACATCATCTGCGAAATCCAGGTCCCCCAGGAATTTTCCATTTGTCCATTTTATACCCAATTGTTCATTGTGGGTATAGTTTCTCATAACCCAATCAATAGCTATTCCAAAAAGTAGTGGTGACATAATACAGCCTTGTTTCACCCCTGTTTCTACTGTAAACCATTCTGTATTCCCTTTATTTGTTCTAACACAACATCTTGCATTGTCATATAGCGCTTTGATTATATTCACATATTTTGTTGGAAAACCATAGATTGTAAGTATCTTCCACAATGATGGGCGGTGTGTAGACTATCAAAGGCTTTTTGAAAATCGACGAAGGTGATAATAAGTGGCGATTGCCTTTCCACTGATTCTTCTATAATTGTTCTTAGTGTGAATATTTGATCAATACATGATCGTTTCGGCCTGAAACCCGCTTGTTCTTCTCTGATCTTTTCGTCAGCATGCAATTTAAGTCTTTCTAACATCATGCAACATAATAATTTTCCAGGTACTGATAATAGAGATATACCACGCCAGTTATTACAGTCTGATAGATCACCTTTCTTCGGTAACTTTACAATAATACTGTCTTTCCTTTGTTGTGGTGGTTGTTCTTCTCTCCATACTTCATTTATAATATCTAAAATTCTCAAGAGGTTGTTGTCATTAACTGCTTTAATCATTTCCCCTGAAATTTCGTCAACTCCAGCAGCTTTAAAATTTTTTAATCTTTTAACGGCTTGTTTGATCTCGTCCAGCGTGAATTCATCGCAAGTTATTGGCAAAGTGGTTGTGGATGTTTCATTATTAAAATCAGGTGTTACTGTTGGTGGTGGTCTGTTTAGCACCTCCATGAAGTGCTCAGCCCATCTCTTCATTTGTTCTTTTTCTGTTGGTATTGAATTCCCTAATTTACCTTTAACAGGTGTTTCCATAGCAGTAGGCTGGTGACATAGTTGTTTTGTAATTTGATAAAGGCACCTACTATTACCAGTTCTTGCAGCATTTTCAGCTTCTACGGCCAGTTCATTGATGAAATGTCTTTTTATCTCTTCGAGTTTTTGTCTTCACTTCTTTATTTAACAAGTTATAAGTTAGTTTGCAAGATTCAACTGCATTATGTGTACTTGCCGCTAGTAGTTTAAGTTTTGCTGTTTTCCTTTCTTGTATTTTATCCCAAGTATCTTCTCTCATCCATTTTTTCTTTTTATGTACTAGGTATCCGGTGGTCGCTACAGCTGCTTCTGTCATTGCTGTTCTCAGTTGTTCCCATTTAGTATCGATTGTCTTGGTGGTGATATCGTTGTCAATTTTGCCTAAAGCATCGAAATAGTTGTTCATTTTGACATTATATTCCTTCTTTATATCATTTGATTGCAGTCTGTGTACATCTATTCTTCTATTTTTATTCGGTTGGTATAACTTCTTCAGTTTAATTCTCATTTTAGCTATGCAGAGGTTATGATCGCTTCCGATCTCTGCACCTCTGTATGCTCTGACGTCTTGAACTGATGAGCGAAATTTAGCGCTTATGCAGAAGTGATCTATCTGGTTCTTAGTTCTGCCATCAGGTGAATTCCATGTTATCTTGTGGATATTCTTATGTGGAAAGATGGTGTCTGCCACAACGAGGTTTGATATTTCACAAAGTTCTAGAAGTCTTTCGCCATTTTGATTCATACAGCCTATGCCATGAGTACCGAGATATCTTTGTACTCCATCGTTGTTGTCACCTACTTTGGCGTTAAAATCACCCATGACTGCTATTATGTCATGCTTGGGTATTGTGTTGATGGTACTTAGAAGTGCTTCATAGAAGTCATCTTTTGTGGTATCAAGAGCGTCGTTAGTTGGTGCATAACATTGTACAATTGAGAGCTTGAAAAATCGTGTCTGAAATCTAGCTAATATTAGCCTCTCATTGATAGGTACCCAGCTGATAAGCGATGCTGCTGCTTTCTGTGTCATTAGGATGGCTACTCCCTCTGTGTGACGATTATCATTACTACCAGAGTATATAATTTGCTTTTTTTCTTCTGAAATATATTTTATGCCCTTCCCCGTCCATCTACACTCGCTGACACCCAATAAGTCCAACTTATAATTATCCATTTCTTTAATTACTTCTTCCAATTTTCCGTCTTGATACATAGTTCTTACATTCCAGTATCCAATTTTAGAAATCTCCTTAGCCCCCAAGATATTAGAGTGAGTCATGTTTACTGTCGAGCCTGGTTCTGTTTCGGTAACAATAGCTTGTTTTACGATAGTGAATTGTTAACTCACTGATCAACCCTCCGATCCAACCGACCGATTCAAGGGTTTCGAGGTCAGTTATAGGAAAATATCTACACCACTAGATACTCTGGTGTATCTCTTATTCTATAATTTAACATAACATGGTGATATCCATCGAAATATACACATTCCTGATGTTTTTCTTTCGGCGTCTAAGGTGAGAAACGAATTTCACCTCCATCTTGGAAGGGTAGATAACTCATATATTTATGATTGCTGTGGAGAAAAATACGCTATTCAGACTTCCTCCAAAAGAAATAGTTCGATTTGTCTAGGGGATAGCAATTCCTATAATCTGCAGAACACTAAACGCAAAAAATCAAGATAGAATCTTGTGAGAGATTTATACCAGACTGCGACCTCATCTGTTGCGATTGCTGCAGATGTAGCTCAACATCCCGGAAAGCCAACCATTTTTGTCGTGGTTGAGTTAAAGTGGTAGAGTATTTTGTTGAGTTGGACAATAGTAGTGAAATCGACAAGGGATAGTAGACTGACAGAGTTATAGCTTACACGTAGATAAGGTGTAAATAGGAGATGGACTTGAGACAACCTGGAAGAAGATTTATATAAAATGATCTCCCTCTCCAAGCCTCAACACACTTATACTGTCTAAGCTCCTCCTGCTCTCACTCTTTTTTCTGAATCCTACATAGAGAGTATAGTGAAGAGCTAAAAATGTAAATTATGGATGGAAGGGTCGTGAACAGCGCATTATTAAATGTGTAAATTTTATTAAAGAAGAAAAGCATGAAAATAATGCATATCATCATACACAGCATAAAATTACATCAATAATAATCAATAATCTCTATTATGAAAATACACACCAACGAACGAACACACACACCACCAATCATAAAACCTGTAGAACACAGAGAAATGCATGAACTGAGTGTCAGTCCGTCCGCTTTTGTGGGACCAAAGGCGCTAGCTCCAGCAAGTGTCTTTACGTAAATATATACTCCATGGGGGATGGAATTAACCTGTATAAACTTTCCTTGTTGGTGCTGACTTTGGGTGACCCCTAATTGCGCGAGGGGGGCTGGAACTCTGTCTATCTTTCTTGCTGACCAAATAAACAAACTGAGCGACAGCCTGTCCGCTTTCGTGGGACCAAACGTGCTAGCTCCAGAAAAGTGTCTTACATGTAGATCCTTCAAGGTGAGGGAATAAGCCTACAAAACTTTCCTTGTTGGTGCTATCATTGGTGACCCCTAATTGCGTGAGGGGGCTGGAACTCTGTCTATCTTTCTTGCTGACCAAAAAAAACAAACTGAGCGACAGCCTGTCCGCTTTCGTGGGACCAAAGGTGCTAGCTCCAGGAAAGTGTCTTACATGTAGATCCTTCAAGGTGAGGGAATAAGCCTACAAAACTTTCCTTGTTGGTGCTATCATTGGTGACCCCAAATTGCGTAAGGGGGGGGGGGCCTGAAACTCTGTCTATCTGTGGCTGGCCGCTCCTAAGTGCGAGGTTTTATATAACCTGGAAATACACAAGACGAAGTAACTTGAGGACAAAGGGTCCCAAGCGCTCTTATCCGGCGCTATTGCTTGCTTGGCATTAAATCCGGTTTGGGCTTCCTTGACTGTGGCTTGACTGAGTGCCCCGTTTAGGCACACACAGGCTAGTGATTGAAATTCTACTCTAGACGCTGGGCTGATTGATATGCTGGATACCGCATTGTTCTGACTGGTAATCCAGTAGGCGAGTAGGAGACTACTACTGCAACCGATGATTTCAGATTTAGCGTTGGCTCGTTGAATACTGCGTGAGCTTAACTTGGCGTTGACAGTTGGTTTTGGTTCAGGTATTAGGGGTTGACAACTCGTGAATGCTAGGTGTTACTCAGAAACCCTCTAGAACAAAGAGAATGGGCGTTCTTCGCCTGACTGGAATCTTGCTCTAGCGATTCGGTATCCCTGAAACTGAGACCCAAAAAGAGACATCCTTTATATCAAGCACACAATAAAATCACACTAGCGCTATATAAAATAGTTATGCTCCGCTATGGGATTTAAACTTATTGTACAGTGTGGAAACCATAGAGGCATATCCCTTCTCAGTGTCCCTGGAAAAATCTACTCTAGAATCCTAGAGCAGAGACTCCGACGCCTAGCTGAGCCACAATTGGATGAGGTCCAGTGCGGATTCCGAGCAAACCGAAGTACTCAAGACCTAATCTTCACACTCAGACAGCTGAGTGAAAAGGCCCTTGAGTATAAGAGTGAGATCCATCTTTGTTTTATAGATCTGGAAAAGGCGTTTGACAGGGTCCCTTGGAGCAAACTTTGGGACTGTTTGGCAAGGAAGAGTATTCCAGCACCTCTGATTCATGCTATACAGAGCTTCTACAAGTCTTGCAGAAATTATGTGATGACAGCAAACCATAAGTCAGAAGAGTTCAGGACCACCACTGGTGTAAGACAAGGTGATATCCTATCACCTTACCTCTTCATACTCCTTATGGACGATGTCATCAAGGCATGTAAGGAGAGAACAAGAAAGTATTCAGTGGGGTACTAGAGGATGAGACAGGTCTATATTTCAGAGCTGGCATTTGCTGATGATGTTGCCCTGATTGCTAAATCAGAGGCATATCTCCAATCCAACTTGCAAGTCTGGAAGGAAGAGCTGGAGAAGAGAGGGATGGTCATAAGCAGCTCTAAAACAAAATCCATGGTGATATCACGAGAAGAAAGAAGACATCAGATTAAGCTGGGAGAACAGGTCCTGGAGCAGGTCGACCACTTTAAATACCTCGGAGCAATTATAGACCGAATGGGAGGCATCAAAGAAGAGTTGGCCACTCGAAAAGCAGCAGCTGGGAGACTTTTTCAGGCCATAAATCGAGGATTCCTCAGCAAGAGAGAGGTTGATAAGAAAACGAAGATGGCTGTATACCGCTCCACCTATGTCCCAGTCTTGACATATGAATGCGAGTCATGGGCAATGACTACAACCCATAAAAGCCAGATGCAAACCTCAGAAATGAGGTATCTGAGGAAGGTGGTTGAAGTAACAAGAAGAGACATGGTACGCAACCAGACGATACGTCAAGGCCTAAAATGCCACCCCCTACAGACCCAAGTAGAACAGTCCCAACTAAGATGGTTTGGCAATGTCTGCAGAATGGGAGAAGATCGGCTACCACGACAAGCATGGGAAACAAAGAGCCAAGGATCCAGACCCCGAGGACGACCCAGAGTCCGCTGGGAGGACAACATTAGACAATCTTTGAAGGACGAGGACTAGAATGGAACCAGGCCAGGAGGAAGACAGCCGATAGAATAGTCTGGCGCTCTCTCTTCCAAACCTCTACACCTCACGGTAGAAGAGGAACGACTAAGTAAGTAAGTAAGTAAGTAATAATTGCTATGATAGTTTTAGGGCTATCTTTAACCATATAAGTCTACCTCCTGTTCCTTCCACTCTATCAATTATCAGCATGCGCCCGCATACGCTTAATATCTTTTCTACACCCATGTACCTGTCAGTAAAATGTTCTGACATCAAAATCTACTCCTCTTCTCCAAAATAAACATACAGGAAACCTAACCCTGTAGTTACAGTTGAATGGATTCTATTCATCTTACAACATTAAGTGAATTTACATAAACAGATTACAGCATTTGACATTACAAAAATAAATCGTATGTCCCTATGGGGAAAAAATTAACATTCCACAAATGAATACATAGAAAATGCAATGTTCTAGCTATAATAATACAGTTGTGACTGAACATAAGATAAAATGTTTTCTATGGCTGGTGACGGCTTTCTGTGAAAGTATGACTTGTGTCTAGCTACACAAATGAGCACGTAATGATTCTCCCTTGCCTTTAGAAATATCTATCAAAAATTAATAGGTGACTATCTCCTATAATTCAGTGTTTAAGTGAACAATCCACACCTCTGACATTATCTTACAGAAATGACAGTTAATTTAGCCTATTCTTAACCTATGATAAGCATCTGTACGACTGATTCTACGCCTAGTGAGTGTCTGTTATTGTAAGTCTATCATTTAACCCATTATAAACCTTCTGTTTAAGCACCACTTAACTAAGGCCGTAGACAGCGCTACATTATCACTGAACTAAAATTACTAGGAGAAGTCC
Source organism: Oreohelix idahoensis (assembly GCA_024509875.1). Classification (NCBI taxonomy): domain Eukaryota; kingdom Metazoa; phylum Mollusca; class Gastropoda; order Stylommatophora; family Oreohelicidae; genus Oreohelix; species Oreohelix idahoensis. The sequence goes on from JAMPIV010022603.1 coordinate 196,635, forward strand.
TCAGAAATGAATTCAAGTTACTTTCCTATCAGATATATATAAAAAGCTAACATGATTATTTCATATATTAATAAGATATGTCAACTCACCCCGAGAAAATGCAAAAAAATAGGCAAAAACATTTAGTTCTGTGTTAATGTTTGCCTTATTTCCATAAGGGTCTATCTAGTGCAGGAAACATCTACGAGTGTGTTTGGCTTATTAAAATTCTCAAGTCTTATAGTTTACAAACAACGCTACCCGGGACCACTGCATAGCCTGATTCTACAGATGTATCGGCGTAATGCGTAATAAAGAGTAAGACAAAGGTTTCTCTAGAGACTACCTCAAAGACAACAGACCCCGTGAGAAAGTTCCCCCAGTTATGCGATGCATAATGTTATGCGCTCCTTGCTCATCTTAGGGACAAAACAGCAACGACTAACAGAGATGAAACGGTTTCCCAGGCCTCAAAGGGTACCAGCCGATAGCTGGCTGTTTCTACACAGACCTTCTTCGCTCGTGATCAAAGACTTTAAGCCTAACAGAAATGTTTCTCTGGTCAGACGAACCACAGGTGCGTTGATGTAACGTTACCGTTCGCTGACCGCTGTAGGAATTTATTCTGAAGGCCAAAACGTAAATAAACCGCGGGTGGGTTGGAGAAAGGGGGAAAAATAGGGCCTGGAAGGTAGAAAAGAAAATGCAAAATGTCGAAGAAAACAGAACATTAAAAGAGTAATAACTTATGGAACGAAATGGTAACATAAATTAACTCACCACCAAAAAAGAAACCTATGTTGCTTTTTATATCTCTGTATTTGTGTTACTTGTTGTTTGTAACAAGACTACAACAAATCCACATGTCTCTAACACGTTACTCCCCAATTTGTTTGCTAAGGGGGAGGAATTGTTGACAAGTGGAAGAAATATTTTGACAAGGGGGAGAAATTTTTAAATAAGTATTTGACACTTGATCTATTTACCTAAGGTTGGACCCTTTGCGCAGGCCTGGGAGAACACTTTGGGACCATCTTTCGTGCTTGGAAGAAAAGCTTTTACTTAAGTTTGAAAATTGCTGACAAACGTAGATAACCGTTTGATAACTGGAACAAATACTTAGTTAAATTTATTTAATGTACTACATTTCCGTGGTCGCCGCATGCATGAATCGCTTGCGAGACAATATAAAACCTATCACCAGATGTCGCCCGTATGAAAAAAAACTGAAAATTTAAGTCGCGGGGATTCGAACACACGAACGAAGGAATGTTTCTTTTATAAATTTCTACTATTGCTCGATTGTATTTTGACCTTGTGTCGTGAACAGAAATTTACACGCGATGTTTTGCGCGGGTCATCGATCTGGTTCCAGAACAAAGGAGGGTAAAAGCTCGTGTTTGAACTTTATTAAAAATGAGTGAATATGACCTCGAGATTGTTCGAGTTACCGACTGCAACACTAAGGAGGATCTAGTTGGTGCTATAAGCTAGTCAGCCTGTGCCATGTATCTCTATGGTTGTGTTCAATAAAACTGTCTATTTTGCCTTGTCCAGCGTTTGACATTATTTTTTATGTTGGAGACTACGGCTGTGTGCGGGGTCACTTACATAGCACTAGATGGTCATTGGGGTGAATAGATTTAAATTACACTCACACGCAGTTATTTTATTCAAGAACGTGAGAATCCCTGCGAACAAAACACACAAGTCTGGTTGTAACATCAACAGAACCACCGTTACTCACTCAATCACAAGACTTTCTTTTTTACCATTCACAACAAATCGTCAACAGACCATAACAATGTGTCTTCACATTTGGTTTTTAAAGATAGCGTTTAATATCATTGTTTTACAAGCTTGACCATGTTCTGAGTACACTGTCACACTATCACAAATAAAGACCTCTAGTTTTATGTTCGCTCGTAAAAACTCTAGTCTCATTGATACACAATTAATTATTCATACCCACCTGCGAGTAATTAAACCTCGTTTCTTTGTAACGAACATGGTAAATTACATATCGATAACGGCTTCCGTCCATTGTGGAACAAAACCGCGCGCGCGAGCTCTGAAATTATCGATCACGCATGCGCACTGCGCATGTGAGAGACAATTCTGTTTTTGATATAATCTAAGACAGAAGGTTTTGGAACAAATCGGTTGTTATATTCGTGTAAAAGGGTACAAGCACAACTCCATCCAATAAAAATGTTAAAGCTACTTCTAAATCAGCTTGCTGTTTGTAACAAGACTACAACTCATCCACATAGATTACAACGTTCTGATTAGATCACTTTTGGACAGTGTCCCTACACCTAAACTTGCATGACATCCTGAAATGAAAAAAATTTTCACTTCGACAACGCGTCAAGTATCGATTAGTTTTTCCAATAATCATGCCCTGACTAGTACAAGTCTGAACACGTTTTAAAAACCAGATTAAACTGATATTCCTTGATACAACTAGACTCTTGGAAGACCAAGGCCCAGACACTCACGTTCATACTTTACTGAAGCAGTGGTGTGATAACGAAAGATACGTACACCTCACTTAAGACGACTTCCCCTGTTCCCACCAACTGGGTGTACATCAAAAGAAGTGATGACATGTTATCTATGCTGTCTAAATATGGTATGTATAAATATCGTGTGTATACATATTAATATCTGTTGTAAAATATATATTGTATAAATATTGTATAAAAAAGACAACAAGATGCCGAGTCATACACAATACAACAACCCACAAAAAATATCTACACAACAATGGTATAGCTAAGTCTCTAACACTTCACCCCCACCTCTTCCTGCTGGCCCTGCTATAGTGACGTCTCTAACACTTCACTCCCAACTTTTCATGCTTACCCTAGTACAGTCAATTCTCTAACACTACACTCCCACCTCTTCGTGCTAGAATGTATATTTATATATATACATGTATGTATATATGTATGTATATATGTATGAATATATGTCTAAACAAACACACCCAACATCACATAAAAATCCACCTAACCTAACCCCGCACACTACATTACACCCATGCTTCGTCACCCCCTTCTTTGTTACCTATGTATGTATAACTGTTGTAATATATGTCTATATGTATAACTAACTATAATTTTATTTGAAAACACACCTCCCGTCTTCCAATGTAAATAAATATATATATATATATATATATATATATATATATATATATATATATATATATATATATATATATATATATATATATATATATATGTATATATATATATATATATATATATATATATATATATATATATATATATATATATATATATATATATATATATATATATTATACAATGCAACTATATGATAATGTTCTATGAACAATAAAATATATTAACTAAATTCATTGTTACCTATGTCTATATACCTGTTGTAATATATCGTATAACTGTTGTCATATAAATTTCGTCTCACTGTTGTAAATATATATCGTATAACTATTGTCTAAATATTATCTGTAAAAACAAACAACACACAACAACACGGCCGCCATTATCGAACTAATATATATATTACTATATAACAAGACCTCTCCTGCCGCTCCTCCTGTGCGCCTCCTGAATGCGCTTATATACAAGTCACGCGCCTCCTGGTTTTCCTTATATAAAAATTCACGCACCTCCTGCGCGCCTCCTGAATTATACCTGTTTTGCGCATTGAATACTACTATTGTATACTAGTAATATTTCATGTGACAGCGGGAAGACGATGTGTGAAGAAGATGCAGAATTCTTGAACAAGGTGTTATATTGTCGTCACTCTCTCTGGCATACTTTCACACACGTGTTCCACAGTCACAGAAAAGCGCTCTTGATGGCAGGGGTCCCACTTTTATTTATAAAACCCTATCAGGTAGTATATAAATCATGCAAGGAACAATGGTGTCCACAAGGTTAACTAGCCTATTATTTAGGTCTTCTCTGTGTAACACAATATTACCAACCCAGCACAGACTGCTGGACTCTGAAATAAAACAAATAAAAAAATGAACTAGCATCGTACGAGTACTAATGGACATACATCATCTACGTAATAATACATACGCACGTGTGCAAATCTGCTAGTGTGTCTATGTATATACTTAGGGGAGCCGCGCTGATGTAATGGTTAAAAAGTTGTACTGGCGACCAGGTTTTCAAGGTTCAAGCCCGGGCGTCGGCGCTTGAAGGAGTGTCAACGACCGGGATTTTGACTGAATAATCTGACTGGCTCCTGAGATAAACCCTCTGTGGATGGGAAGGAGCGAAGCTCCTGACCGGGTTGGAAGGAAAGTTCTTAGGTTCCCCAGCCTCGCAATGACATGTCATTGGACAAGAAGGGCTGAAAGCTCAAGTACAGCTGGTTAAGGACAAAAAAATGTATATACTTATCCTTAGACCTAAAAGTCTTTTATATTTGGACATGCGCCCTAATATAACCGACTACGTTGAACGGGACGTGCCTCGCCAAAACGAGGCAAAGTTTTACATTAAAAAAAAAATCATCATGCGAGATAAAACTTTAAATAAAGACCATTACACACAGCGCACTGGTCTAAATGACCTCATTTTATCAGCATATGAGAGCCTAGTTGCTCTAAAGAATAAGCAGATATGTATTCTATTCTTACAGCTCAGTACTGAATGTAATAGACAGGGATCGAATAGGGAAGGTAAACCTGGTCCCAAATAATGCCGTGCGGATGTTGGATGTGTCGGGCCGAAGGGCACAAATATCGGAGCTCGCTGTAAACGGCGACGCAACGCAACCAACGACCTTTTCAGGACTAACGAGGTAAAAGTACTGAAATCTGAATGTTTCTGCCTGAGAGTGTCTTTGTCTTAGTTATATTTCATCTACACTTTCACTCATCATGTCTTTTATGTTACGTTCATTTTGCAGTCAAGGTTATTTTATTCTTTGTGACATATTTTTAACGTATTCCTTTGTAAAAAAAGGTAAAGGATCCCGTTACACGCCCATTGTGGCATATTGGGAATATGGTGTTAGGCTCATATTTTCTTGACCATCGGCACACTAGGGGTGACGGGGTCAAAATCACACCGGCCGCCATAACCTTCCCAGAGTTGCTCTGGTACCCAGTTGGGGCTGGGTCGACCCAGGAGCCGTTTGTGGCCTAAAAAAACCCACCTCATCTGGGGATCGAACCATAGACCACTGAGCTAGGAAGCCAGTGCATTAATCACTATACTACCGCTGCTCCTGTGTGCTTAATTTTAAATTTATATTGACATAATGTAAACAATACCTATTTTTATTTTGTTTTTAATTTGCTTACGTCAGCTATATTGCAGTGATACCCTGTTCAATCAAACAGTTATATTTGGGGTATATTGAATGTTATGTTCTTCGGTGCTAGCCTTTTGCTAGTCCTGAAAAGGACTGGTCCTAAAAAGGACGACTAGCTGACTTTCTGGATTCCTCTCGTCGTTAGTCTGTTCGTGATATCGTGGCATGTTCAACAGTGTATTTCACATCCTACTGCGCTATTTCGGTGGCATCCCTAAGAAGGGCTAGTGGTAAAAAGGACAACTAGCTGGTTTGTGGGGTCTTGTGTGTTTTTAACCTCCTCGTTTCTGTTATGTGTGTTGTCTTTTTCTCCTGTATCTGGTAAATTGCTTTTTCAATTATTGTTTGGAGTAACCGTTCAAGCATTTCAGAGATGACTTATTCATTGGGTTGGTCGTTCTTTTTATTTTCTCGGTTTGTTTTTAACCGCAGTTTCCACAATGATCATTCTTTCAGTTTCAAATTTTTTGAGGACTTCTTCATTTCCTTCTTTCAGCTGTGCTAGCTTCTTGACGTCTACTTCGATTTGTTGCTGAATTGTTTTCATGTCCTCCATCATACTCCTCATCATCTCAACCCATAACCCATCATGGGTCGTAGGGGTGCCATGGTGGAAGCATCAGCAGACATGGTCTTCCACTGCTCTCTATTCTCAGCAATGCGTACAAGTGTGGAAAAACCGTGTCCTGCCCATTCTTGGATGTTATCAGCCCAGGATTTTCTTTGCCTTCCTCTTCTCCGTTTACCTTCGACTGTTCCCTGGAGGATCGTTTTCGAAAGGGAGTCATGACATATCATACTCCTAACGCTCTGTAAATCTATCATATTGTAGCTTCTTTCAGTCTGATCCTCGTGTGTTTGCCTGCTTCTACTCTCGACCTGGAGTTTTTGCTTTATTTCTTTTCCATCCGCAGTCAGCAGATGCAGTTGTCTTATAGTTATTGGGTGCTGTTTGTCCGTGGCATCTGCAGACACTCTGTGTCTTGCCTCTCTGAAGGAGATGTTTTTGCATACGGATTGCTTCAGTATTTTCTTGGTTTCCTGAAACACTGGGCAGCCTATGTATCTTGCACCGTGGTTTCCGAGGCAGTTTGCGCAGGTACGGTTTGTGTTTATGGCTTTGTAATTGTGATCCTCCATCGTCATGGAACAGTCGCGATATGGGTGGCTCCCTGCACAATACCGACAAACTGTCTCTCTTCTGCATGTCTTCTTAGAGTGTGAAAGCTGCTGGCAGTTGGAGTACTGCATGACAGGAGGGATATAGGCTTATGCCTTTTTGATGTATCTTTCAGCGTCAGTTTCTCATTTCGTGTCGTTCCTTCAATAGTTATTTCAACTAGATTGGTATCTTTTTTATCCCAGGTTTTGAGTCTTTCCATTTGGGTGATTCTGACATCTACGTTTTCTGTTTGTAGGAAACTGGGAACTTCGCGTGCTGACCATCTGGTATCGACCCCTCTTAACACCATCTTCTTGAAGATGTCTACCACTACTTTTATCTGGTTTGGCAGCTGGAATTCTTTTGGCCCTGGATTCAGTTCGGTCATTAGCGATGTTTTTTTTTTCCGTGCTGTTGAGAGACAGCACGACTCCTTTTTCGTGCTTCTCTACTTTAGCGATTGCTTCGAGGATACCGGAAACTTTATCGTCGGTTAAGGCCCTCAGCGTGGCCTCACCTCCAGACCTTTGAGTGATCTTAATTAACGATCCTCTCCTGTAGTATCTCGTGGGAAACGGCATTGCTTGGTTTGCGAAGGTGGCACGCCCTGACTTCCGTCTCTGCGTGTGATATGTGGGACGGACTCACGTTCTGGTTCGTTGTCTATTTCTGGTCATGTTTTGTAGAGGTTACCTCGTCACTGCACGATGGAGCCCCGACTCTGACATCTTGTTTTGGTGACGATTTTGCATTGTCAGGCTTTGGAGCATGGTTGTCCTCAGCCGTCGAAGTTTTGTGACGCTCAGTTACAGGGGAACTTGTAATACCGTCATTGTAGCTACGTAGAGTGGTGGTGAAATCGCACGCATTTCATCTCTTGCCTCATTGATCCGTGTTAGTGACCTCATTATATTTCCTGCAAGGTTGGCAATGTCAGGCACATCTTCTATTCGGCCAGAGTTACTTGCTGCTGTCGCCTCCTTCGCTGTGTTAAGAGTAGGGCTGATCGGGTTCTCTTGTAGGTTTTCATCGGATTTTGACGACCCCGTATCTGGTATCTCCGTCGCTATATCGAGTGTTGTACTGGTCGGCTTCTTCGGTATCCCATTTCTGAGATTTGTAGATGCTGGTCTGTTGTTTGGTACACGTGCGACTGTTCTTCTATTTAGAACAGTTTTAGATCGAACCATTTTAGTAGATCGGGTTTATACAGATGGCCGACAAAAGGTGTGTAAGGTAAAGGTAAAGGAACCCGTTACACGCCCATTGAGGCATATTGGGAATATGGTGTTAGGCCCATATTATCTTGACCGTCGGCACACGAGGGGTGATGTGGTCGGCATCACGCCGGCCGCCTTAACCTTCCCAGAGTAAAAGGTGTGTGGGTGAGTAGATATCAATACGTGCGAATGCGTGTAGTTCAAGTAAGTTAATGGCAATCACACACACCAAAATATGCACATATCATAGTCAGAAAATATTGGAAGTGCAAGTAACATTTCTCACAGTTTTAATACGCCACAATAACGACTGTTCACATCACCAAAATACACTGTCACAAGCATAGTTCATAGCACGTCATGAAAGTAACGACAAATCAATATCCGTATAAAGTATGAATGGCGCATATATGTACCAGCCTTTCCCTGGCTTTGCGGTACTATAAATAATCTCTTTGACCTCTCCAATAATCAGTAAATAAGCCGAACGAGTTCATGGCTAAAAAGTACTATAAATAATCCCTTTGTCCTCTCCAATAATCAGTAAATAAGCCGAATGGGTTCATGGCTAAATAGTTCTATAAATAATCCCTTTGTCCTCTATAATAATCAGTAAATCTTTGGCAAGATGACCAGATCAATATACTCATAAACTCTCCTCCGCACGAGGAGAAAGTCACCTCAATGTCAGCCAACCATCTTGGGCTGATAGCATCATCATACACAGTTCTTGGCTACAAAAAATAGTTTAAAGGGTATTTTTACCTTCACTGTCATCCAAGAATAAGACAGAAAAAACGTACGCCATCCTTGGCTCTCAGAAATATGTCAGAATTATCACAGGGGAAGAAACTCAAACATTTCTATATCACACAGAGGAATTTGTTACCCGATTACACAGTCAGATAAACATGGCTGATCTCCCTGGTCAAGCGCCAAAGCGAACTGTCACGAGATATCGCATATCAGTTCCCGCCAAATCACTCATGCCTGCGCGGATCATCGCGTGACGTGAGTTTAGCTCACACGAGCCAACGTTCTTGAAAACTGTTCAAGAAAGTCTTCAATGATCAAATGTCAAGTCAAGGGAGATAACAACTAAATCAGACCTGACTCAAAAAGTATTACAACCTATTAACTCCCTTAGACCATAAAAAAAGTTTATACCGAAAGCTTAAAACAAACTGACTTTAACAGTTCGCCGACCCCCGATGAAAAAAATGACAACTTTTTTTTGAAAACATACATCGAATACATAAACAAATGAGGGCGGTAGCATACAAATATCTAGACATAAGTATACGCTAAATAAAGTCATAAACACTAGGGAAATAAGAGAAACCAAAAGGAATGCAGATAGAACGCCATGATATCATAAGGAAAAGTAGAAAAGTGACGAGTGAACAAAGACAAGATGGGATACGAAAGAAAATAGTAAAGATGTAGGAAGCAATGCTCTAAGAATGAAGAAGACAAAATTATTACATGGTAATCAAAACTAATGCATATGATAAATGAATACCATAGAAATATAGCAGCGTACATGACACTCTAAATTCCCCTACACACCCCACAAAATAAATAATGAGCATGATAACCCAGACAACGGGCTCATAACATATAAATGATGCGCCTATAAAGGGCAACAAAATACAAAACGCCACATACCAGGCTAGTACTGACGCACAAAGGAGCGTCGGGAGATAAACGTATCTCACAAACTAAGAGAAAATATTTTCTTATAGTACTAATATTATATAAAAAAAACTGCCACAATCGCACAATAAAGTGCTGGCAACATACAATGCTAGAGAAAAAAATCACATACATATGACTTCATATATCCCAACAAAATACAATATCGACATGTCTCGCAATGATAAATTACAAAAATAGAGGTGTCATTACCATATTATACTTATAACATAGTAACCTACAATAGTATCGTAACACTAACATCATAATACAATATCTTTTATCATAATATCATATACAAATGTACAATAATGTAAGCTAATTAGCAAGTACAAATAAGAGATGACTTCCGAAGTCCCAGAACATTTTGTATTCAAGAGGGCACCTCAGACATCTAAAGTAGCGTCAAATGCCAAAAAGGTAAACAGGGACGTCATATCTTGAAATATCTGGTAAACTGTTGAGACTCTCAATATAACAGCACTGACTCGCTGGGAAAGCTTACGCTGTGAAACAATACAAATGAGAATCACTGTTTGATAACCGTAAGATTTTATAATATACAATAGTTAATTTAAATCCCTACTTATCAAATGTGGCCATGTAAACGTTCGGCCTTTATATGGTGATAATCAAACCTTCTTCCATTACACTAGAGACGGTAACAGAGAAAGTAATATAATCTGTTTACAAATATGTATCAAATAGAGTCAAGCAAATGTAATAACAGAATGTTATTGTATAACAGTGTCGTGGGTATATCTGTATAACAAACCCTGACATGTATAAGAAAATTCAGGACATGAGAGTCAAGTAGAATCCTGTGGGCATTGAGACAGTATGTCTGCCATAACATTATCCGCACCACGGATAGCTCGTACAGAAAAGTGAAAAGGTTGTAGAGCAATAGCATATCGAGTGGATCTCGAGCTTTTCAAATCCTTACTCTGGATAGCAGTGAGGGCTTTTTGGTCGGTTTCTACAATGAAATGGGCGCCAAGAAGGAATCTCTGAAGTTTAAGTATCGCCCAGACCATAGCCAATAATTCTCGGTCTAGTACCGAGTAATTCCATTCTGCTGCATTCAGCTTCCTAGAGACATACATTACCGGATGCAGAGTTTCATCATACTCCTGCATCAATGCGGCCCCAATCCCTGTGGATGAGGCATCGCTGCGAAGAACAAAAGTCTTACTTGCAGTGGGTATTCTTAAGATAGGATGAGATGAAAATAGTGTCTTAATGTTATCTAATGAAGATTGGCATTCTGGGGACCAGCGTACCATATTATGTGACCCCTTCTTCAATAGAGTTGAGAGAGGTGCTGTGATTGAGGATAGATTTGGAATAAATCTTCCATAGCATTGTATTAAGCCTAAGAGACTACGGACTTGCTTTGTCGTCTTAGGAGTAGTGATGTTCAAAAATGTTCGCCAAAGCGAACTGTCACGAGATATCGCATATCAGTTCCCGCCAAATCATTCACGCCTGCCCGGATTATCGCGTGACGTGAGTTTAGCTCACACGAGCTAACGTTCTCGAAAACTGTTCAAGAAAGTCTTCAATGATCAAATGTCAAGTCAAGGGAGATAACAACTAAATCAGATCTGACTCAAAAAGTATTACAACCTATTAACTCCCTTAGACCAAAAAAAAGTTTACATCGAAAGCTTAAAACAAACTGACTTTAACAGTCTATTACTCGACAAATAATCCGCCCTACTAAAGCAAACCACAAAGTATATCAGAGCACCCACAGATTCGCCTAAAAGAAGTTATTTTAACACTAGCTAAGATTATCTAGAAATGCTCTACTTAACTTGTATTTGTGGCGCTGACTTTGCACGCCACCTGCCAGAGGATAAATAGGATTTTGGTGCTGATGAGCGCTGCACGATAGTGATTTGTCGATATGTGTATTGCGCACATGACGTGAGCAGTTTGGAGGAAAAATTGACAGAGTTTGTGTTTACCCCAAAGGGGCAACTTGTGTATGGATCGTGTTCTAATAGGAACCCATTTTAATGAAGTGTTAAGTGTTAATCAATCTCAGGGATGGAAGAGGAATATAGGAATTTGATTATGACTCACTGATTATGAACACTGCTGAATTAACCTAACTTGTTATGCCTTGTAATAAATGTCCGTGTCATGTGATTAAATGTGGAAAAGTTAACGGAGTTTAAAGTTCATATAATTCCCGTTGATTTCGGGTAATTGAAATTCTTGTTACGGAGTTATTGTGGCTGTCCTGAATCCTGAGGACCTTAAATATATAAACCCTGGACACAGTGTGAAAACGAGCATAACTAATCAATTAAATATTATAAACTTATAACGCCACAGATATGGGAAGCTCAGCCCGTTGGAGATGAATTAATTGTTTGAAGTGTATACAAGGCCGTACTGTGGAAAGTACGCAAGATATCAAGCACACGAATTTGTGGAATCAATGAAAATTGCAGTTGTTTTTTGTTGCGAGGTCATGTAAGTCCTGGGACTTTTTTGAAGACATTAATGCCAAACAACATACACAGCATATTCGAGTGAAGTCTCTGATCATGCATTTGACTGCCTACATATAGATACCAAATTTTGACACAATATATTGCGGTCACATGTTATTATGAAGAACGTTGTCCTCTCGAAGCCATTTTACGTTGAATCGCTGTCAAAAACCGTTACATCAAGGTCACCTTAACGGACTTTTACATCCTAAAGTAAACTTACCAGTGGACAGTTGTTATACGAATAATAACTATAATAAGATGAATCGGGTGGATCGTGACGGTATCCAGAACCAGTCTGTCAAGTCTTTAACGTCTGACAAGTTTTTCAATCTGATGTCCGAGAAATCATTTCGTTTGTCTGCAATGGTCAGGAAGGATGATTTAATCTTTTACGTACGTCATCAAACAGATTTGCTGACCACTTCGATTTCTTAATCAGGAACGGGGAATGTCTTGAACAGTACGTTCATGCGTATTTTGGAACTCGACTTTACATTATGTCGTTGACCCTGGTGTATTGCATAGGTTCAAGGCTACAGTGCGAGGTTGAATGCTCTTGTCTACAGCGAGGATTGGCGGTCGTGGATTTTTAAAATTCAGATAAGTGAATATATGTTGTGTAATGGCATGGTCTCCAGTCCTAACAATGTCAGGCACATCTTGTTTTTGTGTATCTTTTGTGTTTTATGTTTTCTTGTGGGCGACACTCAATTATATCTTTGGATGAATTTAGTTGTCGTCGTTCTATAGATTTTGATTGTATTGATCTCTTTCAAGGATTCAGCATTTAGTGCTGTCGTATTTCCGCTCTGACTAAGATTAATATTTTCGCAGTTGTTTAGTTGTGCTGTCAAGTAATATACTGTCGTGCATTTCTTATTTAGTTCAGTAGGGTTACGTTTGTACCCGTAGGTCTCCTCTGACTTTCTTTTTATAATGTACATCAGTTCTATGTGATTGTATCTCGTCCTGTACTGTTCATTGGCGGTGGAAACGGTTGTTTTATTATATTGCATAATTTTATGATTTTTTACACTGTCTTTTCCTTAATCGTTTCCAGCGTTGTCTTTTAGTCTTTTGTCTAATGTGATGTTATGACATGTTTTTAAATAGGTATTAATGGTAAAATTTCTTGCTTGATGGTGATTATATTAAATTGAAAATTGCTGATATGTTAATATATATGAGGATTACAGATACTCTGGGAAAGTAGTGGATAAGTATCATATACTTCAGAGACAAGTATATCACACAAAACGAATAAATATTGTTATACAGTTGGTTTTGAAAAAGGTTTTAAGTACCTTACGAATAAGTTAGTCATTTAACTACAGGTGGGATAGATATACATTTTGCATCTATATACCATTGCTCTTTGATTTCATTATGGCTGACTTTGTAAAAGTTAAAGCAGGATTTATACAGAATGGGAAGGACTTGAATTTCTCTGGTGATGATCTTATAGCCTATGTAAATAAAGAAATAGCTGAATACAAAGAAGAGAAAGAAAGAGAGAGAGAAGGAAGAAAACAGAGAAGAAAGAGAGAAAGAAGAGAGGGAACATGAGAGAATGGAAAGAATTCGTTTAGCAGAAATTGCTGCAGAATAAGCGAAATTTGAAAGAGAAAAAACGTTTGAGTTAGAAAAATTGCGTTTACAATCTTCTTTTTCTAGGGAATCGTCTGGTACAGGATCGTCTAAGATCATTAATTTAAAATTACCAAATTTTTCTTCATTACATGACGATATAGGATTCTTTCTTTTGCGATTTGAATCAAGAGTTACGGCTTTAAATTTACCAAAGGCCTATGGCCTGAACAATTTGTCGAGTTACTTACTGGTGAAAGTTTACAGACTTTTTTTAACATTGCCGATGACAAAAGAAATGACTATGAATCCATAAAATTAGTATTTCTTCGCAAATATTGTTTGGACGAAGAAGGATATCGTCCAAAATTTAAATCTATGGGTCCTGTGGAAGGTAAGGATTTCGAAGACTTTGTGTCTTCAGTGAAGATGTGTCTAAACAGATGGATTGAACTGTCTAATATTACTAAATCTTTTGAAGGTCTTTATGATCTCGTTTTAAGAGACAAAATTCTATCTTCGGTAAATACTGAAATTTTCTCATTTCTTCAAGAAAGGAAGCCCACAAATATAGGAGAAATGGAAAAATTGGCTCAACAATTTTCAGTCGCACACCCAAACTTGCCTTTAAGCAAGACGAGGGTCATGAAAACTTTGCCTGCGTGTGCTGTTACTCATGATAGATCACGCACACGGAGCATGGACCGGCGGTATACGGACGACTATCAAAACTCATACAGAGGTGGAGACAATTTCCATCATAATCGCTCGCCCTCACGGGGTGGAGAGAGGCGAAACGTTAACCATAATAGTAATTCATGGCATAAAAATAAACAATATGCATATAATAATTACAATAACAAACATCATGTCTCACCACCATCTCGTGATGGTTCTTCTCGCACGGACAAAAAGGGGTACTATCGGTCTGACCATCCAGTGGATCGGAGAAAAACACATTTTTCTAGGAGTCAAAGTAGAGGAAGATCACAAGCACACGCTTGTCAGATTAACGTTGGTAATGATAATATTTCCAATAATGAGAATAATACTCACACTAATGCATGTAGTTTTGATCTGGAAAATAGTGGTAATTGCAAGGAATGTATGACTCTATTTCAACCTGGATCTACTCCACGTCTGAGATGTGGACATGCTCTGCCAGTTTGTCTTTAAATGATGGGGTTGGCTTCCTCGTGATCCATAGAGGTTTTGTTTTTGACACACCCGTTTCTATTTTACGTGACAGTGGATGCTCCACCATTGGACTAAGAAAGGCACTAATTCCTCCTTATTGTTTCACAGGTACTTCAGTGAAGTGCGTGACTTTTGGTGGAACTATTGAATCTTATCCGCTGGCAGATGTGGTAATAGATACTCCTTTCTTTTCGGGAACAGTTAGAGTGTGTGGTCTCAATCGACCTTGTTGTGATTTGATTATTGGTAACATAAATGGTGTTAAGGAATGTTCTAAACATGATATTCTTAAGTGGGAGAGAGATCACCCGTCCTTGGCTAACGCTAGAACACAACAAGCTGCAGAAACAAGTAAATTAAATTCTTTTATTCACACACAAATCAGTGCAACTTGTCAGTACATTGACAAAAATATATCTATTTCTCACCAACAACAAGATTCGTCTTTGGGACATTTATTGCCATCAGCGAATGCTAGAAAGTATGTCAATTAATATACACAAGATAACAAAAGGAAAGTCTATTTTCGAGGGAGATATAATTTCCATCCATCCAGTGCTTCTTATCGTAAGCATGGTTTTTCTGATGGTTCATGGAGACGACATGCTAGTGACATTGATATTGATTTGTCAGATCATTATATATCTATTGAGAAGAAAGTGTTATTTGATCAACCTGATCATTATAACGTATGCCATAAAAAGATAGAGAGATGTGATGGGGATGACACACATTTGACTAACAATAATAAGGTTAATTCTTCCTTTAATGAGATAGTGCATGCTGAGCCTATTATTAGATTGGGTACGACATGCCAAAAGACTGCATGCTCTGGAAATATTCAGGATATTGAAGATCAGCATGCACGTCAGTCTAATACAACACATAATGAAATGACTGAGAACAATTCTATTCCGTCCAGTATAACCAAGAACAATTTTTGTTTCCCACTTCGCTCTTGCCGAAGTTTGTCTTGTGGTGAAAATTTACACAAACCCGCACCGTGCAGAAGCGACATTTACCACATCGCACAATCTGATGCGTACGTGCATATTTCCTGCACACGGCTGATGTTCTGTATACGCATCATTTTCCTGTGCATAATTCTATGCGCATTTATTTTCCTTTGTCTTAATATCGATGCGCACGAAGCGACTGGTCTTCCAAATTGATCTTCGTGTTTGTATTACTGCCTAGATGATAGATTGGTGCACGATTTAGCACCGCGCGTCTGGTTTCATTCTTCCGGAAGTTGACTTCATTTGTTCAGATATATATTCTGGAAAGTCAATTTTATTATTTTTTTCGGTAAGTTGGTACTTTCATATTCATTTGGTTCATTTCAACCTTAAGATTGGTGTGGTCTTTGCAATTGTTGTTATTTCTTTCACACTTCGTGGTATTTGCATAGTTGTATCTGTCTATTACAATTGCAGTAGTAAGTACTGATAAGCAAATATGAAGCTTGCTGTGGCTTGTACCTTCTATCTTAGGTGTATAGTTCTCTTCTTTGACTTATATCCTATACGCTCTAAGATATGCCTGACAAAATAGATAGAACGGAACGATAATATGACCATGCTTTACAAAACATAATATCACAAAATTGTATATTACGATTATAAATCCAATACTAAGACTACCAGACCTACGACGGACTTTTCTCATTGCAGATTCCATTAATAAATACGTTGGTCTATGTATGGCACTTTGATGGCGAATACCATCCGATTTTTACTGGACAGAACATTATCTGATGCTGAGTCCATGTACTCTTTGGTTGAGAGGAGAGTTGTCTAACTGTGGTATGGACTTTAAATAGTTGACATAAATTCCGGGTATGTACTTATTACACTTTACATACAGACCAACAATCACTCACATATTTACATACTTTTACGACCAATGCACGTCTCATCCGATGGTTTTTACAGATTCAAGGAGACGTTCTCCCAATAGCGGAAAGGACAATGCCAACGCTTTATCTAGGATAATGTATGGACTCACATTTGGTTTATATTTAAAGTGGACCAATTGAGATAGTGCGTAGTGTTTCGTCACAAGAGGTACTGTAGGAAGTGTAGTTCACATAACCACGGTGTTTAATATGGACAGTTGGATCACTATGCAAACACAGACCAGATTGTTTAACTGTGATGATCACACTTATGAGACAATAATTACTCATTTATTCATGTTCTTATTACTGACATTATTTTTTTATTAAACATCTTGTTGGCAATTTAGATAGATATCATTTAATTGTTGGATAGGTAATCATAGAGCATTAGTGATAATCTGAATGGTTTAATCTCGCGTCACATTATAATTGCCTGACTGAAAACTATGTTTTCAGTTGTTCGAGGGGGGGGGGGGGGGTAATGTGGCGCTGGCTTTGCATGCCACCTGCCAGAGGATAAATAGGATTTTGGTGCTGATGAGCGCTGCACGATAGTGATTTGTCGATATGTGTATTGCGCACATGACGTGAGCAGTTTGGAGGAAAAATGGACAGAGATTGTGTTTACCCCAAAGGGGCAACTTGTGTATGGATCGTGTTCTAGTAGGACCCATTTTAATGAAGTGTTAAGTGTTAATCAATCTCAGGGATGGAAGAGGAATTGAGGAATTGGATTATGACTCACTGATTATGAACACTGCTGAATTAACCTAACTTGTCGTGCCTTGTAATAAATGTCCGTGTCATGTGATTAAATGTGGAAAAGTTAACGGAGTTTAAAGTTCATATAATTCCCGTTGATTTCGGGTAATTGAAATTCTTGTTACGGAGTTATTGTGGCTGTCCTGAATCCTGAGGATATATAAACCCTGGACACAGTGTGAAAACGAGCATAACTAATTAATTAAATATTATAAACTTATAACGCCACAGTATTATTATTATCATTAACCATTCTCTACAAAACACTATCTTTAAAAATCTACACTTCTTTCCTACAATATCATTTCAAAAGCCGAACACTGGCTAATCCAACGCATGACCTATGAGAAAATTCCTTCATTTTTAGCTCTCTTCTTAACGAATCTCTATATATCTGAATCTCAAATCAAAAATCCCAAATCTCTAAAAAAATCTCTAGCGAAAATCCAATGTTGACCGCGCTAACCACAGTATTTATATCCTGTCATGTTTGCAGCGGCACCTGTTTTTCTTTGTTGTTTTCTGGGAATGTGTCACGAGTCCCTGATTTCTGTAAACCTGACAACAGTGTAAAATGCTGATTTCAGCACGTATCTTGTCTTTCTCACGTCCTAATTAAACTACTCAATTGTACTAGTGCAGATGTTCTCCGTGGATATATGACAACAGTTTATAGTTACATCTACATTCCTTTTCCTATAAACGTAATTAACGTCAATCAACATTGCATGCCTTTCTCTTATAAATATAATAAGACGTCAGTCAAAAATATATTCCTTTTCTTTGTTTTAGATGTTAATTTATGGTGGTCTCTAAAATGTCTGAGAACCATTGCATCAAACTTATAACAGCTGTCACTCAAAGTTTCCAGTAGCAGGACGTAGTATCTATTGACGCTGACCGGGCTAGCAATCTGGTTGGATTGCACAAGAGTTCACATACAACCCGTGTTTCTCTGAACACTGAGGTAGCACGGGCAGCGTTGGCGTAGCTGGTGAATCCTTTTTATGGCAAGTCCTTATCAGGGCTTTATGCTAGCAGTTGATAATGCTAGTTCTTTTCCGGACTTAGTATCTATCAACGCTGACTGGGCAAGCAGTCTTTTTCAGGGCTTATGCATGCTAGCTGATAGAAGCTAGTAGCCCTTTTCAGAGGTTAGAGTTTATCAACACATCGCTTCAGTTAACAGATTTCACTTATTTTTGACTGGCAAATGCGCTCTGATATAACCAATTAGGTTGAAAGGAACGCGCCTCGCCAAAAGAAGGCAAAAACCAAACCAAACCAAAAAAACGTTATAATGCACAATATACCCTAATTATAACCGCTTTCGTTGAACAGGTTATAACTGCAATGTAGTCGACGTAAGTAATCAAGCAACTTTAATTAGACTAACAACGAGATGAATCCAGACAGTCAGCTAGTGGTCCCTTTTAGGACCAGTCCTTTTAGGACTAGCAGCCGGCTAGCACCGAAGAACCGAACGCACAATATACCCAATTATTACCGATTTGGTTGAACAGGGTATAACTGCATTATAGTCGACGTAAGTAAGCAAGCAAAGCAACTTTAATTAGCTCGGAAGCGTTGGCGTATCTGGCGAGTCCTTTTTTGGGCTTTTTGCTAGCAGATAGATAATGTTAGTCCTTTTCAGGACTTAGTATCTATCAACGCTGATCGGGCTAGCAGTCAATAGAGTTGACTTATTTTTGGATGGTAAATGCGCTCTGATATAACCAGATAGGTTGAAAGAAACGCGCCTCGCCACAAGAAGGCAACCAAAAAAAAAAAAACAAAGCGAGAGGCTAGCAATCTGGTTGCATTGCTCAAGAGTTCACATACAACCGGTGTCTCGCTGTACACTGAGGTAGTACGGGCAGAGTTGGCGTAGCTGATGAGTCCTTTTTAGGGAAAGTCCTTTCCAGGGTTTTATGCTAGCAGGTGGATAATGTTAGACCTTTTCAGGACTTAGTATCTATCAACGCTGACCGGGCTAGCAGTCCTTTTCAGGACTTCTTCATGCTAGCTGATAGAATCTAGTAGTCTTTTTCAGAGCTTAGAGTTTATCAACACATCGCTTCAGTTAACAGAGTTCACTAATTTTACTGGCAAATTGCTCTCTGAAATAACCAATTAGGTTGAAAGGAACGCGCCTCGCCACAAGAAGGTAAAACCCACAAACTAAAAAAGAGAAGAGAAAGGAATTTTTTATTCGCAAGAGCAGCCTAGACTGAATAAGCGAAAATAGGCGCCCAGTGTGGGTAGAAAGGTGAATGAAAGAAATGTGAACACGTGAGTTTTTATTTTTTAATAGATCATTTCCTACTGAAGTTACCGCTAGTTCCCTGTAGCATTAGAGCTTTTTAGAGCGGCCGGTTCGAGTATTCCATACAATAGATAAATCTGTGTTTGTTAAGGAGATTTCTTCTAGGGCATAAGAATTCGTTCTAATGTCGTAGATTAGTGGTAGAGATGTGCATAGGTTTTAGTTGTGGTGCTAGTTAAGTCCATTTCACTGCTCTAGGAAGATAGAATATATATTTCATACATGGAACTAGACAAAAATTATATCATTAATGAAATGGAAATAGAATTCATTTTACGTCAACAGGGAGGCCTGAAGCTGGCATGGTAGGCCACGTATTGATGAAATGATTTCTTCATAACGATGGCATCTGTAACACTTTTAGTTACCACGTGCTAGAGAGGTAATGGAGTTAATCTATTTTATATCTATTTCATATTGGGTAAATTGACACGTGGATCAAACCAGGTTAATTATAAGATGTGCTATTTTAATAACACAAGATTAATGTAATTTTCTTCATTAATGAAAGAGATAGTTTAGGTTAAGGTGATTCACGATAAGTGCTTATATTTTTAGTGGGTTACTTTGAAGTGAGAATAGTTACATATGTTGTATACATAGTTTTGGTGTTAAATTTCCTTTGAGAAGAGGCATTTAGTTTTAGTTATTTAGATTCCTTGTAAGCAGGATATCCCGCCTTTGTGCGTAAGGCACTTTGAGGCAAAGACATCTCCCTGTTTGCTCCTTACGGAGCGTGGAAACACCACTGCAGCTGGCGCCCACAAGAAGCCTGCACAATGTATTTATATGCTATTGCAGCAGTTGTTTCTGCAACAATGTGTTTCATATGATGAGATTCCCAGTCTCACTAGTCGACACGCTTGTTGCCAGTCCTACCAATCGTGACATACGACATGCTTCCAGTGCAGGAACGAATACTGGCGTGGATCGGTTGCGAGGTGGTAGTTTATTCTCATTAAGGAGAGTAATGCTTGTACATAGCGTCTAATTATGTTGTATGCCAATGTTATTATTATTTAATTATTGTTATGTATAGGATAGTTTATGAGAGCACGCGGGTCCATTTGAGGATAAATTATGTCTCTTCTCGCTCCTTATGGGGCATGGGGCCAGAAATGTGGCTGGCCTCCGCATGAAGCCCGTACAAAACATTCATATGCTCATGTAGTAGTGGTTTCGGTAGCATTCTGTGTTACATGGTGATATTGCCAGCCTCATGTACAACACCCCACTAGTCTCATTGGACGACATGTATGAGAGTGGATGTCTGTGTAATAGTGGGATGTTTCAGGTTGAGTGGAAAAACGGGCTGTTTGGCAGGTGAAAGCACGGTGTTTCTCATTATTTAACTATTATGATTTTAACTAGTCAGTGCTTTGTTTGTGTTTAAGGTTAGCAATTGAGCACTGGCTATGTGTTTGTTTGGTGGTTGTTTATTTGTTTAGTGTTTGCTCGTTAATTTGCTTTGTGGGCTTGGGGCACTGAAAGGATTGTATGAATAAATACAGTCCCTGTCTTAGAATCAAGAGTTTTATTATTGTACGGGTCTGGTGCGAGTGTGAATTGACCGCAAGAAAGTGATCATGTATCTCAACAACATCACATTTCTCGCCCACCCTGCCACAGTAGCCTTGAACAGGAAGAAAATGAGAGAAGAGAAAAACTTAAAGCTAAGTTTGTAAATGAATTAAGAGACCAGATAGATGAAAAACACTTTTTAGATGCTAATATAAGAGAAAAAGAAGTAGCTAGTGCAATAAAAGAGAAATCTAATACTACCTCAAGGCATGATATACTTAGCTATGAAATCCTTAAGAAAGTACCCCAAAAAAAACTATAAACATAATAACTTCCCTTTATAACAAAATCTGGAACTTAGCAAGATACCAAAAAGCATGGAAAGTAGCTATGATAGGACTCATCCTAAAACCTAATAAGAAAGCCCATTATGTAAGTTCATATAGGCTTATCTCCTTAACATCACAACTAGGAAAAATACTGGAAACTGTTGTTAACAAAAGAGTTAAATTCTACCTGGAAAAAAATCAGTTATATAGCCCAACCCAATCAGGGTTTAGAGCAGACAGAAGTACAGTAGACCAGCTTGTAAGATTAGAACACGAAGTCAATCTAGGGTTCAAGAGGAAAGAGAAAACAGTGGCAGTCTTTTTGGATGTCGCTAGAGTGTGTGATGACTTCTGTAGAGATGGAGCTCTTTACAAGATGAAAAAGATTGGCATTACGGGCAAAACTTATAAGTATCTAGAAATCTTTTTACAGGACAGGTATGTTGTTGTACAGATGAACAACAATAAATAAGACATATATGAACAACAGAATGGGATTCCTCAGGGATCAGGGATTTCACCTTCAATTTTCACAATAGTTGTAAATGACCTAGCAGATGAATTTAACGACATTAAGAATGCACTATCACAATTTGCAGATGACTGTGTCAGTTGGTGGTCTGGAAAAAACCTGGACAATGTTTACAAAACACTGCAAAAACAAATAGACACAGTTTCAGAATGGATGAAAAGTTGGGGCTTCCAAATTAATGTAAACAAAAACATTTGGTATGATATTCAGCAAGAGAAAAAAAAAAGAAATAACAAAATCAATATAATCATTAAAGGACAGAAAATATGTACCTCCCCAACAACTAGATTCTAGGGCATAACTTTAGAGAAACAACTAAATTGGAATAAAAATATAGACATTTTAGTAGAAATATGTAGGGGACTCCCAATATACTAAGGATAGTAAAAGGTAATGGATGGGGGGGAGCAATAAAATAATGTCCCCTTGAATAAAGAAAGATATCCAACAGGGTGAAGAACTATAGAAGATCTAATACAGTTCAAAGAACTGTCAAACACAATTAATAATAGTAATAAATATAGAAACACAGTATCACCCTGGGAACTAAAAGCACCAATCATAGTCTACACACTCACTCAAAAGATTAAACAAAACATAGATGATAAAGAAGCCAAAACGATTATAAGAAAGTTCGAAAATCAACTTACAAAACAAAGCCTGGCTGTTTACACTGATGGATCCAAGGGTGATAGTGGGCACCTAGGTGCGGGAGTAGTAATACCACAATGGGGAATTAAGAAGAGCTACAGTGTAACTGAAGGGGCTTCGACTTTTACCGCAGAGATGGTAGCAATTCTAAAACGTTTAGAAATAATCGAAGATAATCCGCCAGAAGTAGTAACGATATTTACAGACTCACTATCATCCCTACAAGCACTAGAACACCCAACTAAATGCAGCCGGTCAGACATAATGGAAGATATTCTTGCAATTAATACATCATTTGGAACAGAGGATGCAGTTTGAGGCTAGTGTGGGTTCCAGCACACATAGGTATACATGGTAACGAGTTGGCAGACCAGACTGCCAAATATGGAACAATAAGTAAAAACAATTGATATGAGTAAATATCATATCATGTTTTGTATACGATCACTTCCTGGTTGTATTGTTTATACACGGTAGTCCGTGGTTACAGGAAGTGACGTCTTGTCGGCTGCTCAAATTGATAGCAGACTTCAACTTTAAATTGGGACAAGTTGAGCGTTCTTTAAATCACTTGGGCTTGTGTCTTCGGCCTGTGTAGATGGCATATGTCCGTATGGACGATATCTTTAGCTTGTGTTATTAATCCACCTGCATGCTATTTTACCATCAATTGTGTTACAGCTTCTACTGCAAGTGTATTATCAGTTTAGGCAAATGCAGAGTGTGAAGTTTTCTAAATGCGTGAGTACCAGACTTTATTAAAATGTATGATGTCTCCGAGGACGAGACGGTAGTCTAGACACGACTAGAAGAGAATCCGTATATTGTGCACTTTGAAGATATGAACAATATTGTGGTGTAATAAACATTTGTACACTGTCAATGGTTATTGACGTGTTGTGCCTGAGTGCCTGTGTGCGGGCCAGGGAGTTGGGATATGTCTGACCAAAATTGAACCCACAGTATTATTACGTGCAAAGCTATTAGCATAACCCTGGAAGGCGACTCAAGGCCTAAATAGAGACAGAGTGTCAAAGCATGGAGTCTGTTGCACTCTTGATCCAATCCATAGCAAGTCAAGCTATTAAGGAATTGTACCCGTATCAGTCTATTGGGGCCAAGCTTAACAGACAATCTGGAAGAAGCAAAAGTAACATTATTCAAAATGGCGGCATTGATCGTCTGCCGAAGATTTTAAAGTGTGGAAGAGACTTTCCAACATTTAACTGCATCTTAAAGTGCCTCAAAGTGTCAGTAACAAGAAGAAGTGACATTTTCAATATCAACTCAAATAGATAATATGGAGATTTTTCATCCTATAAAGATCAGATGTCAGCGATAGACCAGAGCTGTTGTTTTCAAGTGTCAGCCTTACGATTCTAGGCCTAACCTCAGCCTGGAAAACGATCCATCACATTGATCCCTGCT
This sequence comes from Oreohelix idahoensis, assembly GCA_024509875.1. Classification (NCBI taxonomy): domain Eukaryota; kingdom Metazoa; phylum Mollusca; class Gastropoda; order Stylommatophora; family Oreohelicidae; genus Oreohelix; species Oreohelix idahoensis. Next base: position 220,765 of record JAMPIV010022603.1, read on the forward strand.
TGTCGAAGTCTCAAGGAGGATTGTTTTTTTTCAACAGATAAGTCTATGTATTGTTACATACAGCTTGACTGTAAATAAAATCTGTTTGCATGATTTCTGACTTCACCATATGTGGGTTTTCGTTACGTGTACTTGTTTGTATCTAGTGGGCAAGGATGATGGGACTTGATTTGTTTATTTTATACCGCGAAAGCTAGGTCGAATGAACAAATCAAGCGTTCTATAAGGCAGTATCTGTGTGATTCAGATAGAGGACCCAGCATATTCTGCTGGTTGTATAAAAGTTTGCCTCTCTTGAATTTAACAGATCCATCTTTGTTAGCTGTATAGTCATGTTTCATTATTGTATGTTATCATAAGTCTTGTTATTGTAATATTTTACTCAGTTTGTTACATTATTGTTTGTAATATTGTACATTCTCCCCTGACTGTCATTTATTTCATAGATGTCATAATTGTTGTGATATGCGTCTTGTCTTGTCTAGTTGTACTAGAGCATTAGTTTAAATTAATTCATATATATTTTATAGTTATTCCTTTGTTTTCCATTTGTATTTCCTTCAGTTGCTCTAACCCTGTCTATCTTGTCATTACTCGTTGTACGTGCTATTTTCTTTGTTGTTCATATCTCGTATTTCACTGCACCTATATTATTGCAATTATAAATTGATCTGAGATTGGTGGATGAAGTATTGAATATTTAGCTGACATATTCATATACATAAAAGTTAAAATATTGTGTATTACTGATAAACACGATAATAAGCAACCATGACTTCATTAAAGGATTTAATGAAAATTGGAAAAGAACTTAATTTGGAAGGTCCGGCCTTGCAAGCTATTGAGGAATTGTACCCGTATCAGACTATCTTACATTCTTTTGCTGATGTCCTTACTGATGTTCCAGGACACACTGATATCATCGAACATGATATTATTCTGACAGACTTTCAACCGATTAAGTTGAAACCATACCCTATACCGATACATTTACAATGTCAAGTTAAGGAGGAACTAGAACAGATGGTGAAATTAAATGTCATTTCTCCATCTCATTCCCCTTATAGTTTTCCGATGGTTTTGATCCGGAAAAGAGACAAATCTATACGTATATGCATAGATTTTAGACGTCTAACTTCGGTCACTATTCATGACGCGGAACCACTTCCCGTGTTAGAGTCTTTATTGGATAGACTAGCCTCGGCTACATTTTTCTCTAAATTTGATCTGTCTAAAGGCTATTTCCAAGTGCCATTAACGGAACGATCTAAGCCTTATACTGCGTTCGCAACTCCATTGGGTCTATTTCAATTCAATTATATGTCCTTTGGGTTAGTAAACGCACCTGCGACCTTCGTTCGCATGATGAGACGACTCTTCTCTGACAGAGAAGACCTCATTACTTACATTGACGACATTTGTCTGTTTCATCATTCTTGGGATGAACATTTGGAGGGTATTCAATCCTTACTTAACACTCTACGTCTTCATAATTTATCTGCACGTCCATCTAAGACTAAGATTGGATTTCAGGAGATTTTTTTGGGGATATAAAGTGGGAGGAGGTTTTTTGAAAACAGAGGATACTACCATCTCTAGAATTCTAAACCTTGATCTACCCAGGACAAAAAAACAGGTTAGAAGTATTCTGGGGCTCCTAAACTTTTATCGCCAGTTTATCCCCAATTTTGCAGAGTATACGTCCGTATTGTCATCACTGGTGAAGAAAGAGTCACCAAATAGGTTTGTTTGTAGTCGAGAATGTCATGTAACTTTGGATAGATTAAAATGTCTGTTTTCCAAGTTGCCTATATTGAGATTGCCTGATCCTTCTAAACATTTTACTCTTAGAGTCGACGCTTCAAAATCGTCCATTGGAGGTTCGCTGTTGCAAGAATGGAATGGCTGTTTACATCCGACACTTTATGTTAGCAGGAAGCTAACGCCTACTGTGCAGCGTTACCCAGTCATTGAAAGAGAGCTGCTGGCTCTTGTTTTCTGCTTCTCTAAACTACAGCGCTACCTGCTTGGTGCACGTTTCACACTCGAGACGGACCACAGAGCACTTTCTTACCTGAAAACAGCGAGATTTAAGAATGCAAAAGCTGCCCGTGCCTCATTTACCCTTCAAACCTACCAATACCAGATTAAGCCCATCGAGGGAAGAGTGAATGTGATGACTGACGTGTTGTCGAGATGCGTGAAGCATCCGCTATCTCCAGTTATCGCCACAAATGCTACTGCAATCCAACTTTGATACTCAATAATTACAGAACTTCCTTTCTGACAAGTTGGGAATTATTTCACAAATATGAAGCATCATGAACTAAGGCACATGCCTTCTGTTAACAGATATACTGCATACTTCAGGGATTACAGCCACATTGCTTCGTCATGCACTTAAACCAGTTGCAAAACATGAGACATTATGCCAAGCAACATGATGATGATGAATTTCTGTCCATCCGAAGTCAACTGATATATTCAATCGTTCGGCGTAGGATGTCTAGTGCACTTGGTCAAGGACAATACTTCGCTACTATATACACGTTGTAGAATGACTCTTGGCGGTATGACTATCCAATTCTGTACATTTCAGATACTTTGCTGCAATTTCCAAAATGATTTGCACTAATTATATGGCTGAAACGTGAAATAAAAAGGGAAGTAACTATAAATTACTTACTCCAAATATTGAAAAGGGACATAACAGAGAAATTATATTTCAACATATACTTATAAAATTCTCAAGTACAGAATGAAGAATGGTATCTGTGTTGTATATGCTATTGCATGGAAGACAAACATCGACATCCGACATAGAGGAAAAAATGGATCTTTTCAATAAACTATTTCGTTCCGGCATATGTACTTAACTGGAAATCAATAACAATGATGTGTGAATAAGTGCGAACTAGTGACTTATTGAAACTTTAATTCTTTTAAATACTTCTACAGGAAGGACTTTGTATGGTCTAACATGACCAGTTTTAATAACCCTAGTGATATTACATTGGTTCATTAATGTGTCACTATGTGAATTGAATTACATTGGTGCTTATACTTAGTATAACCTATAACCTTCGTATGTTTAGATATTAAGTAATATATCTTCACATGACATCTCATTAACATTGTCATTCACCACATGATATTGCATACATACAAATATTAATAACTATTTTGACATATTGTCACAGTCACCATTTATATTTTGACTTGTCTGCCTCATGTAATCTATTCTGTCTTTGATTGCTTATTATGCATTTCATTTGATAGATAGGTAGACTTACATGACCGACATGACATAAGGCGTTTGTTGACATGGTGTGCTGTATGAGTGCCATGACTGACAGATTGACTTTTTCCACACTGCCTTCTAATTAATGTAGTTACCTCACATTTGTGTCAAAAGAGTGTCTTCTAAACGATAAGGGGTTTGGTAATATTATTACTAAATACCACACCTTGTGTGTCAAATTGTCGATTATGGAGCACGTCTCTAAGTGCTATCATAAGGATGACAGTTGAGAATTTGGATATTGTCATATGGTTTCTCCAGTGACCTTGTAAGATTGTACTATGGAAATAATGAAAAGTTCCTTTTCATTATTTTAGTCCAGGGGGGAGTAAATGATATGAGTAAATATCATATCATGTTTTTTATACGATCACTTCCTGGTTGTATTGTTTATACACGGTAGTCCGTGGTTACAGGAAGTGACGTCTTGTTGGCTGCTCAAATTGATAGCAGACGGCAACTTTAAATTGGGACAAGTTGAGCGTTCTTTAAATCACTTGGGCTTGTGTCTTCGGCCTGTGTAGATGGCATATGTCCGTATGGACGATATCTTTAGCTTGTGTTATTAATCCACCTGCATGCTATTTTACCATCAATTGTATTACAGCTTCTACTGCAAGTGTATTATCAGTTTAGGCAAATGCAGAGTGTGAAGTTTTCTAAATGCGTGAGTACCAGACTTTATTAAAATGTATGATGTCTCCGAGGACGAGACGGTAGTCTAGACACGACTAGAAGAGAATCCTTATATTGTGCACTTTGAAGATATGAACAATATTGTGGCGTAATAAACATTTGTACACTGTCAATGGTTATTGACGTGTTGTGTCTGAGTGCCTGTGTGCGGGCCAGGGAGTTGGGAAATGTCTGACCAAAATTGAACCCACAGTATTATTACGTGCAAAGCTATTAGCATAACCCTGGAAGGCGACTCAAGGCCTAAATAGAGACAGAGTGTCAAAGCATGGAGTCTGTTGCACTCTTGATCCAATCCATAGCAAGTCAAGCTATTAAGGAATTGTACCCGTATCAACAATATAAGAGCAGGACTTGGAAAATCGGAGATTAAGAGCCAAGAGAAGGTAACCATAAACCAGGGAATGAAAGACAATATGGATGTTAACAAAAAAAAATTTAGTTGGACTTTTGTTATGCCGGGACGCTAAATACCCCGATGAAAAATGCAAATAATGATAGATATTATAAAGGTATAGACAATGGAAAAGTTGAATGACACTGTAAGAAAGTCGAACCAAGATAAAGCACGACTGTAAAGCGAAGAGGGAGCATACATGTCATATTCGTAATTGTGACGTTGTGAATTTGTACTTACTGGTTATTAAACTGTTGCCAAATCGTCTAAGCCAAGAAGTTTCACCAATCAATCCAGGTTAGTTCAAACAGTTGTTAATCTTACTCCGTAGTTGAAGTTTTGACAGAAAAAGGTTTAGATACGAAGGGTAGTGTCCATAATATTCAACAATACAAACCAAATCAAGATAAATGAACTTTCACATCTTTATTAACACCAATGTACCCTAGACAACGAAAGAATTCGGGCATTTTCTCTATCCCTTAACAGAGGAGAAATAACTAGGAGTCTCGTCTACGTGGACTCTACCTTTAACTACATCTTGGGACATCAAGAAACGAATTTTTCTTACTGCGAATCAAAAGTCAACTGAGGCTAGACTACTGCACTGAACTTTTACGAAGGACTTTTGTCATTGTGAGAACGATACGATCCTAATTCGTCTAAAAAGACTGCACATTTACTCAAATTTCACTATTAAAGATGTCATGTAACGGCTGCTTCTTGAAGATGCATCAAAGATCGTTGACCTGGCCATGAGGATTGTCACGATTCAACACCAAGGCATCTAATTGATTAAATTCGGACTGTGATTATCTACATTGAAGATTTCAATTCTGGCAAAACACGAATTTTTGATGTTGAACGTTTAAGGACAAACTGGCACATTGTACTCAATGACGTCATCAAAGCCGGCGTTGTAACGACCAAACGACTTTCTGTTCAACTTGTAGTCGGGCGATGGTTTCGTCCATTTATGTGTTCCTGAGGTCGACTTGGAGTTCGAACACACTGACCCCTTATCTGCAGAGGTTCTGAGTTCAACAAAAAAGATAAGCAGTATTTTAATTCCCTGGTAAAATCTACTCTAGAATCCTAGAGCAGAGACTAAGACGCCTAGCTGAGCCACAGTTGGTTGAGGTCCAGTGCGGATTCCGAGCAAACCGAAGTACTCAAGACCTAATCTTCACACTCAGACATCTGAGTGAAAAGGCCATTGAGTATAGGAGTGAGATCCATCTTTCTTTCATAGATCTGTAAAGGCGTTTGACAGGGTCCCCTGTAGCAAAGTTTGGGACTGTTTGGCAAGGAAGAACATTCCAGCACCTCTGATTCATGCTATACAGAGCTTCTACAAGTCTTGCAGGATTTATGTGAGGACAGCAAACCATAAGTCAGAAGAGTTCAGGACCACCACTGGTGTAAGACAAAGTGATATCCTGTCACCTTATCTTTTCATACTCCTCATGGACGATGTTATCACGTCATGTAAGGAGAGAACAAGAAAGTATTCAGTGGGGTACTGGAAGATGAGACAGGTATGTATTTCAGAGATGGCATTTGCTGATGATGTTGCGCTGATTGCTAAATCAGAGGCACATCTCCAATCCAACCTGCAAGTCTGGAAGGAAGAGCTGGAGAAGATAGGGATGGTCATAAGTAGCTCTGAAACAAAATCCATGGTGATATCACGAGAAGAAAGAAGACATCAGACAAAGCTGGCAGAACAGGTCCTGGAGCAGGTCGACCACTTTAAATATCTCGGAGCTATTATAGACCGAAAGGGAGGCATCAAAGAAGAGTTGGCCACTCGAAAAGCAGCAGCTGGGAGACTTTTCCAGGTCATAAATCGAGGATTCCTCAGCAAGAGAGAGGTTGGTAAGAAAACGAAGATGGCTGTATACCGCTCCACCTATGTCCCAGTCTTGACATATGGTGCGAGTCATGGGCAATGAATACAACCCACAAAAGCCAGATCCAAACCTCAGAAATGAGGTATCCGAGGAAGGTGGTTGAAGTAACAAGAATAGACATGGTCCGGAACCAGGCGATACGTCAAGGCCTAAAGTGCCACCCCCTGCAGACCCAAGCAGAACAGTCATAACTAAGATGGTTTAGCCATGTCTGCAGAATGGGAGATCGGCTACCACGACAAGCGTGGGAAACAAAGAGCCAGGGATCCAGACCCCCAGGACGACCTAGTGTCCGCTGGGAGGACAACATTAGACAATCTTTGAAGGACCTCGGACTATAATGGAACCAGGCCAGGAGGAAGACAGCCGATAGGATAGTCTGGCGCTCTTTCTTCCAAACCTCTACACCTCACGGTAGAAGGGGAACGACTAAGTAAGTAAGTATTTTAATTTATCTGATGCTTGACATTATTTGATCATTTCAACATCTTTGCCAGTCAACATCCATTCTTCCATGTTTTCTTCGTTTACATGTTTATTTGTATAAACTAAAAGGGATGTGGTGGCGCTCGCTATTTGTAATTTTTCTTCAGAAATCTTGCAAATGGCGATGTCTTATTAGGTTGTTGTTGGTTGTCCAGTCAAAGAAAATAACAGTGGAATTTTAGTCCTTGAGTGGATAGCAAACATCTGAATTTGTATAGATTGTTTCGTCAAGTCTACGTCATACATTTTCATTCACTAATTTACTTAAGTGGGTCAACTGTTTGTACAGCTGTTTTTCTATCACTCTTGTCTAATTGTAAAATTTGACGGTTTGCTTTATTTGTGCGTTCTTTTTTGTCTTGTTTGTTTTACAAGTAATTATACCAAGTTGTTGTTACTTGTCAACATGTCTTTGTTTCTTTTATTTTGTTTATATTCGTCTTGTGATGTGCTATAATTTGACATGTCACTTCATTATCATCTTCATTGACTTGTGCCATCCTTTTTCACTGTGCTCGTCTCTCATTCTTGGTATGTTCCTTCATCAGGTATACATTCAGTCAATGCTATAACTTATTATACTTAATTAATTGATATTACGGGGAGATTTGACACTTGTTGATTCGAATTAGAACACAAGATGTCTTCCTTACCAGAATTTATTGAGATAGGTTTGCGTTTGGGCAAATCTGGGATTGAGCTGGAGACTTATGATGAGAAAAACTATAACAGCTTTTTGGAACATATGGAATGGAGGGAACAGAAATAGTTAAAAAAGCAGGAGCTTGACCAAGCAAGGGAATTGGAAGAGAAAGCACTTGATCAAGTAAGAGAATTAAAGGAACTTGAGGAGAAGAAATTGGCTCAACAAGAAGCGGCAAAGAAGCAGGAGCTTGATTAAGCAAGAGAACTAAAGGAACTTGAAGAGAAGAAATTGGCTCAACAAGAAGCGGCAAAGAAGCAGGAGCTTGATCAAGCAAGAGAATTAAAGGAACTTCAGAAGAAATTGATTCAACAAGAGGCAGCTGGAGAGTTAGAACGGGCAAAAATGGTTCAAACAGAAAAAGAACACGAAGATTCTAGAGAATTAGAACGGTAGAAAATGGAATTACGTAAAATGGAACTTCTTCAGTTGGATCAAGCACACAGAAACGCTATAGAACTTCAGTCATTGAAATTACAGTTTGAGAAAGAAAAAGTGATTGCGATTGCAAAGATTAATGCCCAACACCTTAGTGCTAATCCACACTGTTCTAATAGCAATAATTTCAATTACCCAAAAATTAAATTACCTAATTTTGATGATACACGGGATTGCATGGACTCGTTTATTATGAGATTTAAAATGAGGGCAATGGATTTGAAGATCCCAAAAGTGAAATTGCCTAAAATTTTTCAGACCACCTCACAGGTGAAGCAATGAGATGTTTCATGTCAGTTGATGAAACAAGTAGATCTGATTTCGATATTGTTGTCAATACTTTGATGACAAATTTTAAGCTCACTGAGGAGGGTTTTCGATCCAGATTTCATTCTGTGGTTTCGTCCAAGAATGCTGATTTCGGAGACTTTATCTCTTCTATTAAATTGTACTTGGGTCGTTGGATAGATTTATCGGGTATCGATCAAACTTTTGATGAATTTTTTGACCTAATGCTCAGGGATAAAGTTTTATCTACCTGTGGCGCAGAATTTGTACGTTTTTTGCAGGAGAGAAAGCCTAAATCTATCAATGAGTGTCAAGAACTGGGGAGGAACTACATGTCTGCACATCCAAACAAGGAAATTCGTTAGGTTTCCTCTAATAATGCATTACCTGTATGTGTTTCGTACCAAGATGGAAGAGTAAGTGACCACCGTTCTCGCCCAAGGAGCTCGGAGTGCAGATATAGGAGTGATTATATCGATCTTCCTTTCGAGGACGGTACAATTTTCCTCATCGTCAGTCACCATTTCACTTCGGTGGATATAGATATTCCAATTACTCTAACCGATGTCGTGGACAATACTACGGTAATAGCAGTGATGATATACATCACAGAGAGTATAGAAGAACTTCAGGTGAACGTTCCAGTGGTAATAGTAGTTGTCATTTAAGTGAAGTAAACAATAAGCATGGCAAACAATGCACTCACAAACATGATTGTTAACAGGCAAAATGGAAATCAGATCATGCTAACGTCTGTACCCTACTTTGTGGTCACGATAGCCATATTGAACAGGCTAATGCATGCATTGTACGCTTAAGCAAAGATAACAATTGCGCTGAGTGTAACACACTCTATGAGCCAGGCGCTCAAATAAGACTTTTATGTGGACATACTTTACCTGCTATGTCCGTCTGTGATTTTATTGGTCGCCTTACATTGCACAAAGGGATTATAGGTGACAAGCCAGCCACTATTCTTTGGGACACTGGTTGTACGATTGTCGGGATATGTAAATCGTTATTGGAGAAATCATCTTTTACAGGAAAGTCACTGAAATGTGTGACATTTGGAGGTAACACTGAATGGTTTCCTATGGCAAAGGCGGAAATCGGCACACCGTTTTATTCAGGGCATGTACTTGTGGGTGGCTTGGAGAAGCCTATATCTGACATGATCCTTGGAAACATTCCGAGACTGCTCACCTGAGGAAATTGCAGAGTAGGTCAGCAAGCACCTATTGGTGGCGAATGTGGTACTACAAGATCTCAGCATGAAGCGAGTAATTTGACAGATACATCTCCATCAGTAGTGGAGGAGACGCCACTGAGAAATGCTCAAAACATTTCTCCTGCTCTATTTACACTGAAACAACATGAGGACGAATCTTTAAAGAAATTATTGACTTTGGCTGAAACAAAACCAATTAAAGTCACTAAGAACTCATCATATTGGTTTGAGTTTCGTAACAATGTTTTGATCCGATGTTTCAAAAAAGGAGATAATCATGCAAAAAGACAGATTGTTGTACCAAAGAGTTTTAGACCTTTAGTTTTAAATACAGGTCATGATTTACCTATGACAGGACACTTGGGCCGTAATTGGACTTTGTTTCGAATTACTTTGAATTTTTATTGGCCTGGTATCAACACAGATGTAAAAAGATATTTTTGATCTTGTCATACCTGTCAAACAGTCGCATGCACGGATAAGAACCAGACATCACACTTGCAAGTCACAGATGTTTCTGTGCGCGCATTTAAGAAACTAGCAATAGACATCAACGGTTCACTATCAGTAATGTCGGATCGAGGGTTTCGGTATATTTTAACGTGCATTGATTTGTGCACTAGATGGCCTGAGGCCATACCGTTAAAAATCATTAGTACCATGTCTGTTGCGGAAGCTTTACACTTAATTTTTACAAGAATAGGTTTTCCTGAGGAAATACTGTTCGATAAAGGGACACATTTTATGTCTCAAGTTATGAGAGATATAGAGAGCTTATGTCACATAAAACATTCATACACAAGTCCTTATCGACCAAATTCGAACGGGGTTTGTGAAAGGTTTAATGGTTCTCTTAAGTCAATGCTTGGGAAGGTTACGGAGGCATACCCTCGGGACTGGGATAAGATTTTCCTATCGGTTCTCTTTGCTTACAGAGAAATTCCTCATGAGAGTAGTGGGTTTTCTCCATTTGAACTTGTCTATGAAGCGAATCCGAGAGGTCCGTTGTATCTTTTGAAGGATTTAATACATGGTATACCTAATGATAACAAAACTCGCAGTAGCTACGAGTTCGTGGTTGATTTACGACAAAGGTTAGTGGATGCATGTAATATTGCATCACAGAGTATTCAAACGGCAACTAAAAAATCGAGGCTACTACATAACCAATCTCGTAACCTAAGATCATTTGTCCCAGGGAATGAAGTCTTACTTCTCCTACCCATCAGGGAAAATAAGTTGTTGATGTCATGGCAGGGGCCATACAAAGCGGTGAAAAAGATCACGGATGTTGATTACTCAATTGAGATCAGAGGCAAATTTAAAACTTATCATCTTAATATGTTAAAATTATACACTCCAAGACCATCTGAATTGGTAGATGTCTTGGATGAGGTTCATCGATCCTCATGTCATGTGCTGTTGTTCAGTCTGAGGATGCCACATCTGATATTCCTTTCGAATTTACTTTGCCTTCTCTTTCTGCTCATGAAACGTGGCAAGATGTTTCTATTTCTCCGTCGCCTTCGCATTCTGAGCAAATTCAGATCTACGATGTTTTACGATCTTTCTCTGACGTATTTTTAGAACATCCAGGTCATACTGATTTAATATCTCACAAGATCTCGATCACCGATGATACTCCGATTAAAATAAGACCATATCCTATCACTCTTCATTACAGAGATAGGGTAGATAAGGAACCTTCGGATATGCTTAAAATGGGTATCATTTCCCACTCTTCATCTTCGTATTCCTCTCCAATGGTGTTGGGGAAGAAACCGGATGGATCTTTACGCATCTGTATTAACTTTCGGAAACTAAATCAACTTACAATAACAGATGCTGAGCCAATTCCAATCTTGGAATATCTTCTTCTACAGCTCTCTAACGCTACATTCTTTACTAAACTAGATTTGGCAAAGGGGTAATGGCAAATTCCTTTGTCTGAAAATTCTAGACATTTGACAGTGTTTTCGACACCAAGAGGTTTATTTGAATGGATTTATATGTGTTTCGGGTTGGTGAATGCACCTGCGACATTGGTTCGCATGATGTGCCGTTTAGTTGGCGATAGACCCGATGTCATCACATATATAGATGACATATGTTTATTCCATAACACATGAGAAGAACACATTGTAGGTTTCATTTCTTTGCTGGAATAGCTACGGAAACATCACTTGAGTGTTAGACCTTCGAAGGTACAGATAGGTTTTCAGGAAATTTATTTCCTGGATCATAGGATCGGTAATCATGGACTCTATCCTTCTGATGGTCTTGTGAATAAAATTCTGAACATCCAGGTTCCGAAAAATAAGAAAGAAGTCCGTAGTCTTTTAGATCTAATTAATTATTGTCATAAATTTATTCTAGAGTTTTCTTCTATCTCTGGTCCTCTTTCGGATTTGACACGCAAAGATACTCCTCTTAAGGTACTGTGGTTAGTAGCATTACATAAGATTAAAATACTATTCGCGAATCATCCTATTTTGATTCTGCCAAATATCCATGAACCATTCTTTATTCGCACAGACGATTCTCAGGTGGGAATAGGTGGCGGTTTGATGCAACTTGTCGACGGTGTACTCCATCCTATCTTCTTTGTGAGCCGGAAGTTGTCTGTGGCTGAAAAGAAATACTCTGCGGGTGAAAGAGAGCTCCTTGCTCTTGTGTGGACGATATCAAAACTGTCTCGCTATCTGCTTGGAAGAAAGTATTACGTTGAAGTTGATCATCATCCTTTGACGTCGATGAAACCTAATGCGTTTAAGAACTCACGAATATAAAATGGTTTCCGATGCTCCAACAGTTTTCGTTTGAAATTAAGCATATACGCAGTGAGGACAACTGGATAGCTGACTTGCTATCGCGGTTTGCAGCTCACCATGACTGACGTATCCCATATGGAATGTTGTATCCGGGTGAACTGCTTCAGTTTATTTCGACATCATATTGTGTATTCTGGACTAGATGTTTCGTCCGGATGTATGGACTCAATTTTATTGCAATTTTGTTGATTTGATTATTCTTGATAATTGCTCTTCTTCACAATTTTATATATATCTGTCTTAATGCCTGATGCTTCTCATTGGATTGCTTGTCTGTATGATGTCTCTGTAAGTGAGGTTGCTAGTAGTTGTACCCTGCAGGATCTTGCGCGTTTCCTGAAGTAAACGCTCGGGAGCGTGAGGGGTAATGTTGAGGCTACTTCATGGTGTGATTTTTATCGCGGCAACTTATTAGCACCGGATTTTTGTCACACCATGTCGTACTTCAACTGAATGCAAGAGATACATGAAAGCGGTCGCTGTGAGATGAGTATCTAGGTATGACGTATAAGAGCAGAGTTGGATTTGATGCCATAGCGTCAAGCAGTGTTTCTATATGGCTTGTGTGTCAGCAAGTGTGCAGTATTATATATTCAACAAATATTCAGAAGATGATGGTAAGCAATATATGCTTTAAATGATATGCATAAGACAATGCCAGGATTGTAAATGAAGTAATGCGGGACGATAATTCCCATGAGAAAGAAATGTGTTAGAATAAAATTATATGAGTAAATATAATTGAACATTCGTTATACCGGGACACCCCATTCCCCGAGGTCAATGGATTATAAAATATGAATATTGGTTATACCGGGACGCCACATCCCCCGAAGTCAAAGGAGTAAAATAAATGAATGTTTGTTATACCGGAATGCTACATTCCCCGAAGTCAATGGATTGATATAAATATGATATGTGAATATTTGATGTACCGGGACGCCTAATTCCCCTGATGTTAATGGAAAAATTTAGTTGGACTTTTGTTATGCCGGGACGCTAAATACCCCGATGAAAAATGCAAATAATGATAGATATTATAAAGGTATAGACAATGGAAAAGTTGAATTACAGTGTAAGAAAGTCGAACCAAGATAAAGCACGACTGTAAAACGGAGAAGGAGCATACATGTCATATTCGTAATTGTGACGTTGTGAATTTGTACTTACTGGTTATTTTTTTTTTTTTTTTTTTTTTTTTTTTTTTTTTTTTTTTTTGCGTACGCCCGCTAATACTCGAGGCGAAATCTCAGGTTATTATTTTATGTCTAACCTGACATTGATTTTACGTGAGTATCCCTTTATTTCTTGTACAGAGACAGGTGTCCCTCGCCATTCAGGCAAATACTCGCCGATTTCGGAGGTACCCATTGCAGCTGGGTCGGCTCAGGAGCCGCCAGTCCCTGGTCGACGACACTCCTTCAAATGTCTTCGCCAGGTCTCGAGTTAATCCAGTCCAAATCCCGGTCGACGAAAAATCCTCAAATGCCGTCGCCCGGGTTTGATCCTGTATCACCCGGTCGCCAGAGCGGTGTTGTAACCACTACGCTAGCGCGGCTCCCTAACTGGTTATTAAACTATTGCCAAATCGTCTAAGCCAAGAAGTTTCTCCAATCAATCCAGGTTCGTTCAAACAGTTGTTAACCTTACTCAGTATTTGAAGTTTTGACAGAAAAATGTTTAGATACGAAGGGTGGTTTCCATAATATTCAACAATACAAACCAAATCAAGATAAATGAACTTTCACATCTTTTTTAACACCAATGTACCCTAGACAACGAAAGAATTCTGGCAATTTCTCTATCCCTTAACATCCAGGTTTTTGTCATGATGGAAACAAGAATATATAATTAAAGATAATTAAGAATAAGGATTCTCACATTGTATAGAATAGGACCAGATAGAACTAATGATTAAACTGACCGTGCCATATGGATCCAGATTGGACGAGCAACATTCGTTCAAAGCGGCAAAGTATAGTGATCTGGCCGCGGATCTGAGACACGATGGGTTCAATGCAAGGGTCATGGCTGTTGAGGTGGGTGCAAGAGAACTCGTGGCTTCGTCAGTGTAGGATTTATTAAAACTGTTGGGTCTGAAAGGACAGCCGAGAACAAGAGCACTGAAGAAGCTTAGTGAAACTGCGGAAATGGCATAATGCTGGCTGTGGAACAACCGCAATGGGCTATGGAACTCGAGACAGTAAAATCTAGGCCCACCTGTGGTTAGGAAACAATCTGAAATTTTTCTAAGTCCGCAAGACATCGAGTTTTTCATTGTATTGGTGAAAGGACGGTGGCGTTACAAGAAACTGGCGGTGCATTACATGAGGTGTCAGGTGAAGTTAGATTTCAGAGCCCGGCTCGCAAAGATTTCACGTATCGTCGGCGTCACTTATGTGTGTCAGTGGTGTGCTGCGAAACGATCGCAATTATTTGTCTTCACTTTGTTACTTTCACAATTGCCTCCTGCTGGCGGAATTGTGGAATTTAAAGCTGCATGCAAGGTGAAATTGGTTTATTTTCTACACAAGACAACAGGAGGCTGATACACTTGGGAGTCATGACCCAGGTGGGCCCGTCCAACTTAGAGTGTAAAGGAGAATAAAGGGCCGAGACACTTGTTCGACGGTGGGACTGCTTCTGATTATCAGATTCCTCATGTTGTATCTCTTTGTGTTGTGGGCGAATGCATAATTTTTTTCCTATCATGTAACATTTAAATGATTAATCACGTGCCGTAAAATCTGAGTTAGCGCATTTTCAAAATAATCAGGTCGTGAAGAGCTAATAATTTATGTTATATATGTGGTGAGGTGACATTTCTATCACAACAGCGAAATTTTGATTAAGAAAAGTATTTTGGCTGAAGCAGCACATTGCTGCAATACATGTGCAGCACATCTTAAACTGTGGTTAATGTCTATTTATTTGAGATAAATGATCATTACCAACTGTTAACATAAATTGGGAAAGGCATATCAAATAAGTACCAAACATTAACTGCAGCAAACGTCCGTAATGACCATTACAAATCCTCAGCTGCTTCCACATGTTATTGGTGGTCGTACATGATGACCACAATTGGTAGTTTGGTTAAACCACACATGTTCAAGGTGAATGCAAAGTGTGTGAGCGGATTGAATGTACCGTTTGGGCTTTGTGGTCCAGATTGCAACAATCTCCCAAGTTCTTTGCAAATATGTCAGCATTCAAAGAGGGTACCTTTCTGCAAATTCTGGTTTAGGCAGCCCTCAAAATCTCTTACAGCTGTTTTGAATAATGGGTTACCGTCAATTCCAAACTCACGCAGTTCATATGAAAGAAACTTATGAAAACAAAAGTGTTAATAAACTACGATCATCATCATTTCACGGTTACTTCAGGGTTACTTACTTACATCTTGTCGACCCCTTCTACCGTGAGGTGTAGAGGTTTGGAAGAGAGAGCGCCAGACTATCCTATCGGCTGTCTTCCTCCTGGCCTGCTTTCATTCTAGTCCTCGGTCCTTCAAAGATTGTCTAATGTTGTCCTCCCAGCGGACTCTGGGTCGTCCTGGGGATCTGCATCCCTGGCTCTTTGTTTCCCATGCTCGTCGTGGTAGCCGACCTTCTCCCACTCTGCAGACACGGCCAAACCATCTTAGTTGGGACTGTTCTACTTAGGTTCATGTTCATGCTGCATGTCGTTTGGGGGGTGGGATTTAAGGCCTTGGAAACTTCAACGTACTTACTTAGTCTTTCCCCTTCTACCGTGAGGTGTAGATGTTTGGAAGAGAGAGCGCCAGACTATCCTATCGGCTGTCTTCTTCCTGGCCTGTCATTCTTCTTGTTACTTCTAATGTTGTCCTCCCCGGACTCTTCCTCATCTGCATCCCTGGCTCTTTGTTTTCTCGTCGTGGAGGTCCCACTTGGCCAAACCATCTGGGCTCTTTGATCTGCAGGGGGGATTTAAGGCCTTGACGTCATTGCCCATGACTCGCATCAGATACCTCATTTCTGAGGTTTGGATCTGGCTTTTGTGGGTTGTAGTCATTGCCCATGACTCGCATCGATATGTCAAGACTGGGACATAGGTGAAGCAGTATACAGCCATCTTCGTTTTCTTACCAACCTCTCTCTTGCTGAGGAATCCTCGATTTATGGCCTGTAAAAATCTCCCAGCTGCTGCTTTTCGAGTGGCCAACTCTTCTTTGATGCCTCCCTTTCGGTCTATAATAGCTCCGAGGTATTTAAAGTGGTCAACCTGCTCCAGGACCTGTTCTCCCTGCTTAATCTGATGTCTTCTTTCTTCTCGTGATATCACCATGGATTTTGTTTTAGAGCTGCTTATGACATCCCTCTCTTTTCCTGCTCTTCCTTCTAGACTTGCAGGTTGGATTGGAGATGTGCCTCTGATTTAGCAACCTGAGTTTTACCGTCGCTATATCGACGATGGTATTGGTGTCACATACATGTCTGAAGTCAACCTCCGTAGATTCATTGACTATGTTGGCAATTTCCATCCTGCAATAAAATTCACTTCTCAGATTTCTACCACCTCAGTTAACTTCCTTGACCTCACTGTCAATATTACTCCTACTGGCCTTACAACCTCTATCTTTTATAAACCTACTGATGCTCATGGTTTCCTTCTTTACACCTCTTCTCACACTCCTAGCTGTAAAAATTCCATTCCCTACTCTGAACTTCTACGCTTACGTCGGATATGTCACGATGAAGATGATTTCCGTGAACGAGCTCAAGAAATGCTCGAGTTTTTTTGCCGACGTCACTATCCTGAAAGAGTCTTATCTGATGCCCTTAATCGCATTAGTCCCGTCACTCGTCAGGCTGCACTTACTGGTAAACCTGCTACTACATCTGACAGACTCAAACTTGTCTTAACTTTTCACCCTCACTGTTTGGCGGTGAAAAAAAATTCTGTTCCGTCATCTGCCTATTCTCCACTCCGATCCTGATACCAGAGAGTTGTTTCGTGATACCCCTTTGTTGGCATATCGTAAGGATAAGAATTTTAGGGATATTCTTGTGCATAGCCGCTTGAGACAAACTAATCCTTCTCACTTTGGTACTAAGCCGTGCCAACGCCGCAAATGTAAGACCTGTCCTTTTGTACTCCAAAAGCAGTCAGTCTCCTTTCCGAACGGTAAATTTGCCATTGGGGAATCTTTCACGTGCGAATCCAGAAACCTGATTTATGCTATCATCTGCAAGAGGTGTGGCAAGACCTATATTGGTGAAACTGGCAGACGTTTGGCAGACAGGTTTCGGGAGCACTTGAATGACATCCATCATGGCAAACATTTACCGGTGGCCCTTCACTTCAACAGCACTGACCATTCAGGTAACTCTGACATTCATGTCACTGCCCTCCGTTCATGTATCGGCGATGACCGAACTCGCTTTTCGTTGGAGAATTGTCTCATTTTTCAAATGGGCGTTTTAGCTCCTGCTGGGATGAATGTCTAGCATCATCTGCATAATTCTGGTGGCTTTTGTCGTTATTTTCCTGACTATCCTTGTTTTTGCTTTGGTTCTTTTCGTTTCCTCAATTCTCTGTTCTTAGCCAAAAAAAGGAGCTGCCGCAATCACACAATAAAGTGCTGGCAACATACAATGCTAGAAAAAAATCACATACATGTGACTTCATATATCCCAAACAAAAAATACAATATCAACATGTCTCGCAATGATAAATTACAAAAATAGAGGTGTCATTACCATAATATACTTACAACATAGTAACCTACAATAGTATCGTAACAGTAACATATTATACCACATCATAATATAATATCGTTTATCATAATATCGTATACAAATGTACAATAACGTAATCTAATTAGCGAGTACAAATAAGAGATGACTTCCGAAGTCCCAGAACATTTTGTATTCAAGAGGGCACCACAGACATCTAAAGTAGCGTCAAATGCCAAAAAGGTAAATAGGGACGTCAAATCTTGAAATATCTGGAAAACTGTTGAGACTCTCCATATAACAACACAGATTCGCTGGGAAAGCTTACGCTGTGAATCAATACAAATGAGAATCTCTGTTTGATAACCGCAGGATTTTATAATATACAATAGTTAATTTAAATCTCTACTTATCAAATGTGGCCATGTAAACTTCCGGCCTTTATATGGTGATAATCAAACCTTCCTCTGTTACACCAGAGACGGTAACCGAGAAAAAGTAATACAAACCGTTTACAATTATGGATTAAATAGAGTCAAGCAAATGTAATAACATAGTGTTAATGTATAACAGTGTCATGGGAATATAACAAACCCAGAAATCAATAAGAAGATCTACCGCCATATCGCGGTCTATCACAGTATTATCTCTATTGAAATCATTGCTATTTCTCTGATTTGAATCCCAGTTTGCATTGTCGCGATTACTGTTTCTCCTTTGATGAAAATATCTATTAAATGGGTTTTGTTGTCTCCGGGAAGAATTATTTTAAGGTTGGTAACCTCTATCAAAGTTCCTATAGTTACTGGGACCAAAATGTTGAGGACCATTAAATTGCCTCCCGTTCCTTGAAGAAGAACCATTACGTGATGGACGCCTTTGGTACTGTCCACAATCACGATTATCTCTCCTAGCAAAATTGTTTTTATTTTTGCCTGTGGCAATGTGCTTAACAGCTGCATCATACCGGCTGAGCTGAGTACGATGAGTAACAGGCATAATAGAATCCTGATTGTTATAACCATAATGGGTATTATTCCGGGAATTAGCACTAATAGTTTTGTTCCCTGTTATAAATTTATTATAAATTTGAAAAGTCGATGCACGGTTTGTCTAAGGAATCTTCTCATGACATTTATCAAAGTCCTCACCGTGATCCAAAAGACTGACACTTGATTTACTTTTGTTGGCCTGACGCCAAGAATCACTCCTATTAAAGGCAGTATCGTTATTACGTGGGAAATTATATTTGCCACGAAAAGATTTGTTTACACCATATTTAGTGTTACTGTAAGCATTTAGTGCATGTGGCTGACTCTTTGCATTTGTAACATATTGACCATCAGCTTTATGTCTAAATCTACCCACCTTGGTAGTAGACAACATCTTGTTGTTCAAAACAATATCTAACAATCCATCATCATAGACCTTTGTAGTACCTATATGTAGTTCTTGTCCTTGTCACCTGTTCGTAACTGTGGCTGACGAAGGGTAAAACCCGAAACGTCCCTTGTCTCATGTGTACCGTTTACTTGTTTAACTGATTCCATACCATATTATTTTTTAATTTATATATCTGATTTAGCAATCAGGGCAACATCATCAGCAAATGCCAGCTCTGAAATACAGACCTGTCTCATCTTCCAGTACCTCACTGAATACTTTCTAGTTCTCTCCTTACATGCCTTGATGACATCGTCCATGAGGAGTATGAAAAGATAAGGTGACAGGATATCACCTTGTCTTACACCAGTGGTGGTCCTGAACCCTTCTGACACATGGTTTGCTGTCCTCACATAATTTCTGCAAGACGTGTAGAAGCTCTGTATAGCATGAATCAGAGGTGCTGGAATGTTCTTCTTTGCCAAACAGTCTCAACGTTTGCTCCAGGGGACCCTGTCAAACGCCTTTTCCAGATCTATGAAACAAAGATGGATCTCACTCTTATACTCAAGGGCCTTTTCACTCAGCTATCTGAGTGTGAAATTAGGTCTTGAGTACTTCGGTTTGCTCGGAATCCACACTGGACCTCATCCAATTGTGGCTAAGCTAGGCGTCGCAGTCTCTGCTCTAGGATTCTAGAATATATTTTACTAAGAACACTGAGAAGAGATATGCCTCTATGGTTTCCACACTGTCGATTGTCACCCTTTTTGAAAATTGGTGTTATGATGGCAATCTCCCAATCCTTTGGCATGGTCTTGTTGCACCACGCTGCCTGTAGGACCCTTAAGAGTAATAGGTCGCCTGATGCTCCCATGTACTTAACAATTTCTGGTGTTATACCATCATGCCCTGCTGCTTTGCCCATCTTGATTTTCTCCAGTGCTGCCTTCAGGTCTTCCATCTTTATGTCATCTTCACCATCAATGGTT
The DNA here is from genome assembly GCA_024509875.1 of Oreohelix idahoensis. Classification (NCBI taxonomy): domain Eukaryota; kingdom Metazoa; phylum Mollusca; class Gastropoda; order Stylommatophora; family Oreohelicidae; genus Oreohelix; species Oreohelix idahoensis. The sequence goes on from JAMPIV010022603.1 coordinate 241,120, forward strand.
TTCTCTTCAGTGTTAGTGGTTATCATTTCTGATGCTTCACCATGCTCACCATCCAGAAGTTCTGAGAAATATTCTTTTCATCTTTCAATTACTTCCTTCCGGGCAGTCAGCAATTTGCCTTGCTTGTCCTTTATAAATCTGAGAGGGCATTGTTTTTCCTTCCTCGTGTTCTTTAGGGTCTTATAGAACAATTTCTAGTTTTCTTGTGCCTCTTTTTCTAGCTTTTCTCCAAATTCTTCCCAGGATATCTGTTTTGCTGCTAGCACCTTGTTCATTGCTTCTGTTCTGAGTGTCACATATTCTCTATATTTCTCCATTTGTCCTGGGTTGTTTTAGCTCCTAAGTATTGGTTCCATGCCATTTTCTTCTCTCTTATTTTCTCTTTGACTTCCTCTGTCCACCATGGTGTCCTCTTTCTCTTGTTCCCAAGCCAGACTTCACCACATGCTTCTGCAGCAGCTGTCTTTATGATGTCCTTGAATTTAATCCAGAGTGTTTCCAAGTCATCAGGTTGTTCTTCTGTGTTGATCACCGCTGCAGCAATAAGCCCCTGATATCTGGTCTTAATTTCTGTCTCTCAGCTTGTAGGTCTTAATGCTCATTTCTCTCGTTCGTTTACTTAGTTTTTTGCGTCATGTTGGGCAGTTCCTAGGCTGAGCAACTCTTTCAGTTGTTCGTTTGATTGTAAGCAGGTAGTGATCACTTCCAATCTCTGGCCCCCTCCAGACTCTACCATCCCCGACATATTTGAATGTGCTTCTCCTAACAATGGCATAGTCGATCACTGACTTCTCATTCTTTGTTGGTTCACATCTAGCGTATGCATGTATGCACTTATGGGCGAACTTTGTGTTTGTAATGATCAGATTCTGATCACTGCGGAATATAAGGAGTCGCTTTCCATTGTCATTGAGAGTATCTTCTCCATATCTTCCGATAACTCCACCCCATCTAGCATGGTCATTTCCAACACTGGCATTGAAATCTCCGAGCATGATAATTTCATCTAGGCAGTCATCCACTGTCCTTTGAAACTTTCTTCTTCTTTGATCCTTAGCCGCCAACCGTCAAAGCAGTCAGTGGCCATCACGCCTAGTGGCGTCTTGTAGGGCAACAACAAATTGATTCCACTTTGCTCGGTCGGCGGCCATCCTTCGTACAGTGCCCCAACTCTGGTTCATTCTTTGCATCTCAGTCTCCACAGTCCTCCGCCAGGTTGTTTTTGGTCGGCCTCTCTTTCGTTTTCCTTCAGGGATCCAAAGCATAGCTGTTCTTGTGATGGCATCGGGCTCTCTTCTGAGGACATGGCCAACCCAGCTCCAGCGTCTGCCAGTTATGATGGTGTGCAAGTCCTCTTGCTTGCTCCGAGTAAGCAGATCTTGGTTGGTGATGGTATTCGGCCAAAAGATTCCGTGAATTTTTCTTAGGCATGCTGTGTGAAAAGAGGACAATTTCGACATTAACTTCTCTGTAACTCTACAGCATTCCGTACCATAGAGAAGCAGCTCGAAGAATTCCTCCTTGACCTCTGCTCTCTCATCCTCATTTGGTCCATACACTATGACCAGGTTGACTATCGTTTCTCCTTCTTTTAGTTTTACAGCCATAATGCGCTCCGAGGCAAAGGTCCATCCCGTGATACTATCTTTTTGGTTTTTGGCCACAATGCAACCCACGCCCCCTTTAGCTCTTTCAGATGTGGGTACACCACTGTAGAGAAGCGTGTTGCCACCGAGATCCATGACTCCTTGTCCTTTTTCTTTGTTTCCATTATAACCAGGTGTTGCGTCCTTTTTGGGTTCCTTAACAGTATAATAGCTGACAAAGTCTTACTACTGTTAAGAGGGTACGCATCAACAAATGTGGTAAGAATATATTTGTAAATTAAATTCATCGCGCACGGGAGCGCACATATTTGTGCGTAACTAATTTTGCGTTTTGCTGCTAAACACTAGATGACGTAGTCACCTCCTGAAGGAGATGAAGGGCTGTGATATGTCAGACTGATGTCTGTTTTGTTCAAACCCCATGTGGTGAGTTTATCTTCTGTTCAAATTGATTATATATTCGGCCTTCCAGACGGAAGCCATCGCCGTGATGATTTGACAGTAAGTTCTTTTATAATAATATACATTTATTCTACGTCTTTTCGTTATACCACTCTAGTCAGTACATTCCATGGGAATCGTGACCCTTCATTTGGATGTATTGAAATGGATGCTATATAAGTAAAGTCATTGAAATCCAGCCTATTATTATTATTTTGAAGAAAATTGTAGTACAAAAACGTAACTACAAAGATAAAGTATTTGATCGCCGTCCTAAGGATTACGGCATATAAGGAGAAGTCGTTCAAGTTCAGAACTTAGAAATTTATTTGCATTGTGATGCGTCAAGTATGAGGTTCTAAGGCTCCAGATGTCTTATTTATGAGGCCAATTTAAAGATGAAAAATATTTGTGATTTATTTTATACCATGGATCATAATAATTCTCCCTGCCCTTGAGAGGTCAGCCGTTATAGGATTAACCTCAGGATCCAAACTGCCTCATCATTCATGTACATTGATTCGTTTACTAAGATGTCCAGTCATACGTAATTAATATGACTATGATGAGATCATCTGATTGGATCAGTGAGAATATATTTTGACATCTCATCATCATTATTATTATGTCAAACGTCAATGCGTCCTGTCTCGTTCAACGCGATTGTTAAATAAAATATGGAATCAAGTTTTCTCAAGAGTTCCAGAGTACTTCATTTGGCACAGGAATTACTTTGACGTGCCCCGGTCCGTATTACTGTTTGCCTGATCGCCTCTTAACTGGAAATTAACATTCGCGTAAAAATCAGCACCCAGTAGTCAACTAGTCATTAACAACAAAGACCAACTACTCCAAAAATGACTACTACACCAGGATTTCTAGTTTTGCTTTCCTCATCTCTTCCACCAGCTCTTCTTCTTTCTCATTTATACTTCTTGTGTTCCAAGTTCCATAAGTCGTAGTCCGTAGTCCGTTCCAGTTAGACGCCTTCAGAATCAGTCCGGTTTTCTCTCTTGTAGTTCTCGTAATAAAAAGTTTAAAGCAAACAGGTGATTGGCCTGTTGTGCCTTTGCATGGTGGAGGGGCTGCCTCCTTACGGCCTCCATGCAGGCCGCCCTCATCCTTTTTCACCCGGGCTTGGGACCGGCCTAGGCGGAGTTGATGTAAAAAAACACCCATTTTAAATTGCTGGATATGTTTTCCACACTTTTATAAAGTCTAATCTCAATTGTGCTCTGTTTAATATACCAAACTACTATTGTATTTTATTATATATTTAGTATCTATCTCACTGCACTACCTGTCAATGTATGGGCAAACAAAGATTCTGATAAAACCCTTATGTAAAAACACCCATATTGATCTACTTGAAAGGTATTCCACACACATTTTGTAAATTTCAATAATACTCATTTTTGGTATGTTGTATCATATCATTTCATTACATGCCAATGTCTTTTAGAAAGCTTAAAGATTGTTATATATGTGTAACACAAACATTCGATGTAAAACCACCCACATGAAACTTCTTGATACGTCTTCCACCCTTTTTGTAAATTCTAATGAGTCTCCTATACGCCATGTTGTATTTTATTATATCATGTCAGTATTTATCAATTTATTTTCTGGAGAATAAAGACTGGGACATGTATATATATATAATGGCTTCGGCGTTGTACTGGCGACCAGGTGTTCATGGTTCAAACCCGGGCGTCAGCGTTTGAAGAAATGTTTACGGCCGGAAATTTGACTGAATAACCTGAACGGCTCCTGTGATAAACCCTCTGCGGATGGGAAGGAGCGAAGCTCCTGACCGGGTTGGAAGGAAAGTCCTCAGGTTCCCCAGCCTCGCAATGACATGTCATTGGGCCGAAGGGCTGAAAGCCCAAGTGCCGCTGGTTAAAAAAAAAAAAAAAAAAAAATATATATATATATATATATATATATATATATATATATATATATATATATATATATATATATATATATATATATATATATCTATATAGGTCTATGTAGGTCAAGATGGCGGCGTGGTAGGCCGCACTTTTGTGTTGTGCATTTCATGTCGTCGTTTTGGAGTCTGCATCAGTGGTAACAGCCCTCATTAAGGCTGTATGAGTTTGTAGTGTGTTTGGCTATTTCTGGATTATGTTGCTAAGTATTTTAAAGATGAAAACATCAAGTTTGCCTATCATGTGAGTTCGCTGTTTGTGTTGATACAAGTAGCCAAGATGGCGGTTTTGTGATGTGTCGATCGGACAGTGTTTCAAAACATTACAGATTTATTGAGGGATATTGTTACTGCTCCAGGTACATTTTTGTATGTACCTGCAAGGATACTTGGAGAGGAGATGGGCACCGCCAAGCAAACCTCTTGCCCACTGAAATGCTATGATGGAAAGTCAACTCAGTAATAATTTGCCGGATCGGCCGATGCCCGGATTAACAACGACCGCGCTCTCATTGCCCCTTGAGAGTGATAAGTCAGCGAATGGGGTAAAAACACCTGTTTTGAAACTTCCAAGAGAAAGTTTTTTTGTTGGAACTTAGAATGTACGCACGCTATATGCGTGTGGAAAAGTCAAAGAACTAACACATGAACTTGTTAGATACTCGTGGGACATCCTGGGCCTAGCAGAAGTCAGATGGACAGGATTAGGTGAATCAATAACGGATGATGGTCACAAAATTTGGTTTAGTGGAGATGAGTCTAAACATCAGCATGGAGTAGGTTTTATCGTACATAAAGATAGATTGAACTCTGTCATCAGCTGCACCCCAATAAATAGCAGGCTTATCACCATTCGTATTGCAGCACATCCAAAGAACATCTCCATTATACAGGTATATGCCCCCACTACTGACTATGAGGATGAGGCAATTGATACATTTTATGACAATCTGGATGAAGCAATTAAGAAAATTCCAAAGAAAGATCTTCTCATCGTGTTAGGTGATTGGAATGCTAAAATAGGGCCAGATGCATACGGTCACTGGGCTGGTACAGTGGGGAGATTTGGGACAGGTGAAACCAACGATCGAGGACTAAGGCTACTAGAATTTGCCAGCAACTATAAACTAACCATTGCAAATACACTATTTCCTCATAAGTTATCAAGAAGAACAACGTGGCATGCCCCAAAAACTGAGATACATGGCCAAATTGATTTTATTCTTGTATCCAAAAGATTCAAGTCTAGTATTAATAAAGCCAAGACTAGGACTTTTCCTGGCGCCGACATTGGTAGTGATCACGACATGGTATTGATGACGCTCAAGCTTAAACTTAAAAAGAACTATAATCAAAACAGATGTTCTCAGTTAAGATTCAATTTAGACAAACTGAAAGATCCAGAAATCGCGGGAATCTTTGAGGCAACTGTTGGAGGAAAATTCGCAGCTCTCAATTTTTTGGAGGATGATATCAACTCAATCACAGAGAACATGAAAGACGTGCTCATTGAATCAGCAACAGAAATACTTGGTAAAAGAAAGAAAATAAACAAACCATGGGTTACAGATGACATTCTGAAGTTATGTGATACACGGCGGGAAATGAAAAAGGTTAAGAAAGAGGTGAATAAAAATATTAGGAAGAAAATGAAACAGGCCAAAGAAAAATGGGTAGCTGATCAATGTGAGTCCATTAATACGGGGCTAATAAAAGGTAACAGCAAGGCAGCTTTTGACACATTAAGAAAACTATCAAAACCCCAACAGCCCAGGGTAACTGTCATAGAAGATAGCAATGGGGCTCTGCTCAATGAAAAAACAGCTGTAATGAGAAGGTGGACAGAATATTGTAAAGAATTATATAACTGTAAACTTGATACTGACTTAGGCATATTAAACAACATTAAGTGCGAAAACAGGGAACTCGGAAATGCAGCAATATTACGGGAAGAAGTGGAAGAGGCTATATGTTCGATGAAAGGAGGGAAGTCACCGGGTGTGGATAATATCCCAGCAGAGCTCTTGAAATATGGAGGACCAGATATAGTAAAAATCATGACAACAATTTGCCAGAAGATATGGAGTACAAAAAAAATGGCCAAAAGAATGGACGCAGTCATTAGTAATACCGCTTCCAAAGAAAGGAAATCTAAAAATGTGCAAGAACTACAGAACCATTAGCCTTATTAGTCATCCAAGTAAGGTGATGTTAAGGATACTTTTGAACAGAATAAAACAGAAATCAGAAGAAATCTTGTCAGAGGAACAGGCTGGCTTTAGACCAAAAAGAAGTACCTCAGAACAAATCTTCAATATTAGAGTACTTATCGAAAAACATCTCCAACATCAACACGATTTATACCATAACTTCATCGATTTCACAAAAGCCTTCGATCGAGTCTGGCATGAAGGCTTATGGCAAGTAATGAGAAAATTCAATTTTGATACCAACATCATAGATATCATTGAAGCACTATACAAGGACGCAAGCAGTGCTGTTTTTGCAAGCAACGACATTGGAGAATTTTTCAAAACAACTGTAGGAGTTCGGCAGGGATGTATCCTGTCCCCAGTGCTCTTTAATATTTATCTAGAACATATTATGCAGGAGGCGCTCTACGATTATAAATCAACCATATCGATTGGAGGCCGACCTCTGTGCAACCTACGTTTTGCTGATGATATTGATCTGATAGCTGGATCAGAATCAGAACTTCAAGACCTTACCTCTAGACTGGAGAAAGTAACAAGAACGTATGGGATGGAAATTAATATAGAAAAAAGCAAGATATTGGTGAATAGCCATAAGAAACATGTTCCGACCAACATTACGTTAAATGGGCAAACGTTAGAAGAAGTTAACACCTTTAAATATCTCGGGTCCACTATATGTAGTGATGGAAGATCAAGTAAAGAAATCAAGACAAGACTTGAGATGGCCTCAGCTGCCATGACAAAGTTGAATGTGATCTGGAAAAGTAACATCAGTTTTCCTGTGAAGATCAAATTATACAAATCACTTGTATTATCTATTTTCTTGTATGGGTGTGAGAGCTGGACACTCACTGCAGATACGGAGCGAAGGATTCAGGCTTTCGAGCATAAATGTTATAGAAGAATTTTGCGCATTTGCTATAAAGAGCACAAAACAAATGTCTATGTTAGAGAGAAGATAAACACCTATGCAGGCCACCAAGAACCACTTTTGTCAATAGTGAAACATCGAAAGCTTGCCTGGTTTGGGCATGTAACTCGTCATGACTCCCTTTCGAAAACGATCCTTCAGGGGACAGTCGAAGGTAAACGGAGAAGAGGAAGGCAAAGAAAATCCTGGGCTGATAACATCAAAGAATGGGCAGGACACGTTTTTTCCACACTTGTACGCATTGCTGAGGATAGAGAGCAGTGGAGGACCCTGTCTGCTGATGCTTCCACCATGGCACCCCTACGACCCATGACGGGTTACGGGCTGAGATGATGATGATGATGATATATATATATATATATATATATATATATATATATATATATATATATATATATATATATATTATATATATATATATATATACATATATATATATATATATATATATATATATATATATATATATATATATATATATATATATATATATATACATATATATATATATATATATATATATATATATATATATATATATATATATATATATATATATATATATATATATATATATATATATATATTATATATATGCCATATATATATATATATATATATATATATATATATATATATATGCCATGTTCATCAGCACATTCAGTACTTGGGACAACATCAAAAATTAATGCAACATCTTCCGTAGTTCTCCACATTTTTATATTCCAAGATAAGAAAAGTGTTCAGCAACAAACAACATCTGCTCAGCTAGACTATTTCTTACTAGTGTCTTTTCAGTAAATATTTTTTTGCAGGCGAGAAAATCTTTCATTAACATATAACAACTGGTGAGCAAGTTATTAGTCATGGCTTTTCCATGAACTTTCCTAGATGATACAATCATTCAGCAGCTTACAACTGCACAGGAGGGCAAAAACCAAACCGCAGGTCTATGAGATATGAACTGGGGATATCACACTGAACCGCATAACTGTGCCACGATGGGAATTTATCTAGCTGTAGGCAATAATCAATTGGTTAAAATTGTTCCCCCAAAAACTCCAACATGAAAACCATGGTGATTGGAAAAGATGAGAAAAGACATTGTATCATGCTGCTAGGCCAGATCATGTAGCAGGCCAACCAGTTTAACTACCATGGAGCTGTAATAGACTGGAGAGAGGCATACACAAGAGTTGGCTACCTGAAGAGTTGCTGCTGGGATTTTTACAAGGCAAATACATAGAGGATTCCTCAGCACAAGATTAATTGGCCAGAAGACGAAGATGGATATATACTGCTCCATGTATGTTCCAGTCTCGACTTACGGGTGTGAGTCATGAGCAATGACTTCAACCCACAAAGGTTACGTCCAAACCACAGAAATGACATTTGAGGAACGGGATCCAGGTAACACGAAACCACCAGGTCCGCAACTAGACAGTATGGAATGGCCTCGAAATCCAGTCCAAATTGAGATGGCTCGGTCATGTCTGTCGAATGGGAAAAGACCAGTTTTCACGACAAACATGAGAAGTCAAGACCAGGATTTCAAACGTCCGGGCAACCCAAAAACTGTCTGAAATATTATTAATACCTTTATGTGTTATCGTTTCTAAAGATAATGTTATATTTCGGTGTACTGTCTTAATGTTAATTTTTGTAAATCAAGTGTAATGCAATCTTGTAAACAGCTTACAAGTTACCACGAAGGGACCAGTAGTGTTACGAACCAAAAAGGTTGAAACATTAGGTGTATTATTCTTCTTCCTTGTTCGACGTCAGACTTCCACATTAATGATTCTTAATAAAGACAATAGTCAGCTCAATGTCCCTGCCATTTCTAAACAATTTTTCGTTGAGAGAAGTGGGTTGTTGGCATATGATACTCCAGTCACTACTGTATATTAGGCAGGACTGCAGCAGACGTTCGGCTGTCATACGGCTGACACCACATGTACAGAAATCTGTTGTACCAATCCTGTACTTGTGGTACAGATGGTACCTCAATTTATTGTGTCCTGTGCGTAGCCGGAAAATGATAACTTGGTCTCGCCTAGACAGCTGAGGACAGGCATCATTTGTTATATGGTCTGTGTGTTCTTTTTCCAATTTGGACTTGAATGTAGCTTTTAAAGTTGTTTTTGCCATTTCATAAGTTGTCCCTATATCATTTTGTTGTAGCGGTCCTACTTCCTTAGCAAGTCTGTCTGACTCCTCGTTGCCTGGCATGTTGCAGTGACCTGGTATCCACTGGATTGGTATCCACTGGATTGTATGACACTGTGAACAACTTATGGCCTAAGTCAGGAAATGATGGATTATTGGCATCATATGTGAAATGTTCGTGGCCATCCACTCTTCGCTCCAGTGAACAAATAAAACGGGTAAAGTTAGTCCAACAGCATGTACTGCCGTTGGAGAGTTAAGTCTTAGAGACTTCACTGTACTAGGTCCAGTTTTATGAGATGAGAGGGACAAGTTCCTTTAATCACTGTCTTTGCTTTCCTTAACTCAATAACAGAGTCAGATAACCGTAGACTGGATCATGTTTTTACCAGGTTTTGAACTCGGAACATGGTAACTTTGTGACTAGGGGGAGTGCTGTAACCACACTGCCATCCCAGCACTCAGTAATGAAATTTTGAGTTAATACGTACACATTTTAAGAATTACATTTACATCACAAGGAATTTTCAAATAATAGACTTCAAAGTAGTTGTAACCATTAGTGATTAAGAGATAATATTCGAGTAGAATAATTTTTTATAAGAGTAAAGTTTTATGATGAATATTAACTGGATTTATTTGTAATCTAAGTGAAATAATCAATAGAACAAGAAGGGGACAATAGTAGTGTTGACGACCCTTGATTAGGCTGTTTTGATTTGGCTGACCTTGGGTGAGAATTGTAATGTTAAGTTTTTGTGTTTGGTTTTGTGAACTGCCTACGTGATAGTAAAGTCACGGGAATTGTATGAACAAGTGAGCTGTGTGTGAGACAGGTTGTTCTAGAAAGTTCGTAAATAGCTGTAGTTGTACATCAAAGTTTTAAATTAAGTCAGTCAGATCCCAGACGCGATAGCATTTAGAAGCAAGTATGCTTTGAGTGTGATATTGGTAGAAGTTAAAGTGGCAAGTGAATTGAGAGTTTTCATCGGGTCAATAAGCCAAATGATTTTTGGTTGTTTTTGTTGTGACAGAAAAAGTAGACTATCGCCCAGACACTCAATCGCCATGAGTATATATGACAGTTCGTTACTTTATTTTGTGGACAAGATGCCAGTGTTCCCAGTCACAGAAAATGTGTGTGTTTTCGAAAACCAAGGTACGTTGAACATTTTTGTAGTCTTATAGCAATTAGAGAAATGCAGTAGACAAGTTGACAGACTAGGACTAGGGAGCAAGAGATATACTTGGTAAAGCTACATCCCTGGCGGTTAGGTCAGCCTCACTAAGATACGCCAAGGCAGAAATGAGAAAATCCGAAGAAATAAGTCAGAACACATAAAAGAAACAAATGATTGAATTCGAGGAACATTATGACAAGTAAAATATTTACAACAGTGGTTCTCAAGCCATGGCCACCATTACCACTAGAGACAGTATGAATATCGAAGCAGAGAGAGAGAGAGAAAGAGAGAGAGAGAGAGAGAGAGAAAGAGAGAGAGAGAGAGAGAGAGAGAGAGAAAGAGAGAGAGAGAGAGGGAAAATGACGTTTGTATTATTACTGAAATATTTGCTGTATAAAGACTGCCAGCCTCATGAGGAAGGTTCGACATATCATTTTTTTCAACCTTTTCGATCATGTAAATAAAGTTCAACATTTAACTGTTACTGCTGTCAGCGTGAACTCATTCATCAATTGTTGAAATCATTCATCAACTGTCAGTGCATGAACTATTGTCAAAGTAACATCACCGTTTGAAAGAAAGAAGTTGTCTAACATCTCAAGTAAGCTACCTACTGTTTAGGGTAGAGATACGAAACCTATACGATCACACAAAAAATAGAAGTATGAAATAATAGACAAGACATCATCATCATCACCAAGCTTATATGTCAACGGCCACATGGTCATTGGAATTGGCCGAATTAAGAAACTCTAATAATTCATATTGTGTGTAGCACATGGCTAACTTAATGGGTATTTGGTACTTCAAAGATATTGGTTTTTTTTTCTTTCTGATTCAGCAACGAGTTAAAATTTACGAGGCCTTATTCACTGACGCATCACTGAGGCCGTAGTTCCCTGACGTATCACTGAGGCCATACACCACATTCTTTGAACTGCATCAGAAGCCGTTCCATACAACAGTATCATATGGAGTAAATTTCTTTTTCTCACCTACTGAGAAAAAAGTTTAAGTGAAAACCACACCGTTGTATTATACCCTACTCTGGCAAAAGGCTAGCTAACCTTGTCTGTCTGTACAAATATTCATACTATGTGGTTGTTTGTTCTTGTTTTGAAACGGTGATGGGTGGAGAGCGGACACTTAAAAGCTGACCATTATTGCCTCTTCTCGTTCCATCTTTGTCTACGCTGTTCAACCTGAAAAATTGGTTATAATTGGGGTATTTAGTGTCATTTTATTTTCTACTTTTGTATTAAGTTTTAATAACTATTGTCTTTTGCAGTTGCTGGTTTTAATTTATATTAGTATTTGTCATTTTATTTTCAGTTTTTGCATTGTATATAGAAAACTATTGTCCTTTGCACTTGGTTTTAATTTGTATTAGTGTTTTTTTTTTTAACCTCTACACCTCACGGTAGAAGGGGAACGACTAAGTAAGTAAGTTTTTTTTGTTTTTTTTTAATTCTCTTTGCCTTTCCTTGTCCTCTGAGTAGTTAATGGGTTTGCTAATTTTTGCTGGTTTTATTTTTTGTTAATGATTTGTTAGTTTTTGTTGCTTAATTTCTATTTGGTTGAATGTCATTTCTGAAGTACTAACCTTATATGTTTTCCTTGTTTTATGTATATATCTTTTAAGTATTGATTGGGCATCTCCTGGAGGATCTATACTTAAAACATTATCACCTGTCATGCCTATATTGTGACTTCTATAGTAAGTTTTTAACTCTAGCCTTTGTTGTTCGTACTTTTTACAGTGGATCAGGTAGTTGTCTTTGTCATTCTCTTCCTGACATTCTTGGCAGTGTGGTTCCTCTATCATAAAGTATGCTGCAACGAGACGGAGACGCCACATTTTTCTGTTCGATGGTATCTTTGATTCTTCTCTGACCTGGCACGTCCTTGTTGGTTCTTACAGCAGTTTGAACGCGTGTCTGCCTTTTCTACTGTTCTTCCATATTATCTTCCATTCCTCGTTTATATTTAGCTTCACTTGGCTCTTGATCTCTGACCTTCCCAGTCCTGCTCTTATATTGTTTTTACTTATTCTTCCATTCTTGGCGTTCTGGTCTGCCAACTCGTTACCAGCTATACCAAGGTGTGCTGGAACCCACACTAGCCTCACACTACATCCTCTGTTCGCTAGTGACGTATTAATTGCTAGAATTTCTCCCTTTATGTCTGGCCGGCTACACTTACCTGAGTGTTCTAGTGCTTGTAGTGATGATAGTGAGTCTGTAAATATCGTAACAGCTTCTTGCGGATTATCTTCGATTATTTCTAAGCTTTTTAGAATTGCTACCATATCTGAGGTAAAAATCGAAGCCCCGTCAGTTAAATTGTAGCTCTTTTTAATTCTCCACTGTGGTATTACAACTCCTGCATCTAGTTGCCCACTATCACCCTTGGATCCATCAGTGTAGACAGCCAGACGTTGTATTGTTAGTTGATCTATGAACTTTCTACTTATCATTTTGACTTCCTTATCTTCAATGTTTTGTTTGATCTTTTCAATAAGTGAGTAGTCTATGATTGGTGGTTTTAGTTCCCAGGGTGGAACTTTGCTTCTATATTTATTACTATTTTCAATTGTGTTTGACAGTTCTTTGAACATCGTTAGATCTTCTATAGTTCTCCACCCTGTTGGATATCTATCTTTATTTAAGGGGAAGTCCCATACACTTGGTTAGTTTTTGAAAATGCTTTATGTGATAGGTGGGTCACTTCTTGTGCTACTTTACTCCAATAATTTAATTTTAGTTCTTTCCGTCTTAGACCAAGGAGTGGTATGCCAAGAGCTACTTCCAGTGCTTCTACTGGTGTCGACATAAATGCACCTGTAATGGTTCTCATGGCTGCATTTTAAATTTTGCCTAGTTTTGCTTTGTTAGAAGCTGCAGCTGAGTCATAGATTATGCTGGCATAATCCAGTTTCCCCCTGATGAAAGACTTGTAGAACATAAGCATTATTTTATTGCTGGCCCCCCATCCATTACACTTTACAATCCTTAGTATATTTAGGAGTCCCCTACAGCTTTCATCTAAATTATCTATATGTTTATTATAATTTAGTTGTTTATCTAGAGTTATGCCCAGAAATCTTGTTGTTGAGGAGGTACATATTTTCTGTCCTTTAATGGTCATATTGATTTTGTTATTTTTTTAAAATTTCCTTTTCTGAATATCATACTGTTACCGTCATTTTTGTCGGTTGCAGAAGATGTAAATCTATTTTATACTCTTGATAATCGAAGTTACAGAACTGTATGTTAACTCCCTGACACAGGTTGATTAGGGGTTACCTTCCCTGTGTTTATTCTTTCTTAAGACGGGATAGTTATCTGTTCTCAAATCTGTTCTGTCTATGCATGCGCTAGCTTTTAGCGCGAACTGAGCAGACTTCCGTCTGAGAGTTATGAGCTGGTTTCTGCCGGACGAAGATGTCCGTTTTTTCTTCTCTGAATTCTCTGGGGAAAAGATAGTCTTGTCATATTAGTGATTTCCCCAGAGTTATTCTGTTCGTCTGGAATGACGACAGGTGTTATTTGTGTATTGTTTGGAATTATGTCCAAGGTAAAATTAGTTTATTATTACGCAAAGTTTGCAGAACATTTAGTATGAACCTGTGAGTAGCGCTCACAGTTCTTATGATCCAGAGTCCATTATGTGTGCTTGACGTAGCCAGTTAGGTCTATTCGTTGAAGTACTTTATAGAAGCACAATAACCATATATTGTTATGAAACCCGCAGGATGGCGGTACGTTTCAGCATGAAAGATAATACATGCCTATGGAAAAATGTACAGTTGTTTATCAACCATTATAAGGACCGTAATTACGGCCTATAACTTTGAGCAGAAGAAGAAGTACCTGAAAGGTGAAGCCAGATAAAGTCTTGACTTTATTAACAAGTTCACAGACTTCTATATTAAGAAACTATATTTGTTAAAGGACTACCTGACGCGTTCAGTCAGGGGCCCTGAGCTACAGTAGGAAAAGAATGTGTTATCAAGCCAGCGTTAGTAGCATCATACCTACGAGCTGAGCAGAACTGATGATGTTCGATGTTCCTAATTTTTACCACCTATGAACAGTTGTTAAAGGACAGACCATTGTCGATAACGTCCTTATAGATGAGTGGTTCAAGCTTTATAATACCCGATGTTTTGCCAGTCATATCCAATATACATGATGTTCTTGATTCTCGTCCATTTGACTGTAACTGTTGATGTCACTGTGTCACGTAATTAAATGGTTGAAAGTCCAGCAGTTTTCTACAATTACTGACTACTGCATGTGAGTGAGTGGGTGCCCTATTTACCTATCAAAGATCCTAAACGCATTCGTGTCTCTACACACTCACATCACTTGTCAACCACACAATCTTCGAGTACCTTACATACAAGAAATGTCTGATGTTCGGATGTCAACATGACACCCTTTCAGCGCCTCAACGCCTGGTGAGCTATTCATGCATAACAAAGCTGTTTTGCCCAGGTCGGACTGACTACAACAGTACACAGAAAGGAGATTGTTACGTTCCTACATATCATACGTAAATCCCACCTTAACACATACCTACTGTTTTGTTTACATTAATTTGGAAGCCCCAACTTTTCATCGACTCTGAAACTTCGTCTGTTTGTTTTTAAAGTTTTTGGTAGACATGTTCCAAGTGTTTTCCAGATCGCAAATGGCACAGTCATCTGCAAATTGTGATACTGCATTCTTAATGTCGTTAAATTCATTTGCTAAATCATTTACAGCTATAGTGAAAATTGAAGGTGAAATCACTGATCCCTGAGGAATTCCATTCTGTTGTTCATATATTCCTGACTTATCATTGTTCACCTGTACAGCAAAATACCTGTCCTATAAAAAGTTTTATAGATACCTATAGATTTTACCAGTAATGCCAATATTTTTCATTTTGTAAAGTGCTCCATCTCTCCAGCATTCATCATATGCCCTTGCGACATCTAGAAAGACTGCCACTGTTTTTCTTTCCTCTTGAACCCTAGCTTTACATCATGTTCTAATCTTACAAGCTGGTCTACTGTACTTCTGTCTGCTCTAAACACTGACTGGTCTGGGCTATGTAACTGATTTTTTCCAGGTAGAATTTAACTCTTTTGTTTACAACAGTTTCCAGTATTTTACCAAGTTGTGATGTTAAGGAGATAGGCCTATATGAACTTACATCATGGGCTTCCTTATTGGAAGGGATCTATCATAGCTACTTTCCATGCTTTTGGTATCATTCCTAAGCTCCAGATTTTGTTTTAAAGGGAAGTAATGATGTTTATAGTGTTTTTGGGTACTTTCTTAAGGATTTCATAGCTAAGTATATCATGTCCTGAGGCAGTATTAGATTTCTCTTCTATTGCACTACTTCCTCTGTTATATCAGCATCTAAACAGTTTGTTTCATCTATCTGGTCTGGTAGTTCTTTTGAAAACTCTATCCTAAGTCTTTCTCTTCTCTCAATTTCTTCCTGTCCAAGACTACTTTTTGCACTGACTTTATAGAAATACTCAGCAAGGGCATTAGCTTTTTCTTTATCTGTTTCTGCCTTAAGCTTTTTCCAAACTTCTTTAATTTGAGTGCTAGGTTTAAGTGTCTGACAAAACTCTTTCCAGTTAGTTTCTTTGGCTTTAAATATTATTCTGTTAGATTCATTCCTAATATGTTTATACTCATCATAGTTTTCTTCTGTTCTGTTATTTCTATATTTTAGTAATGCCCTTTTTCTTCTCTCATGAAATTCTGCTGTTAGCTTGTGGATTAATTCTAGTTGCAGTTCCATCATTTAGTATTAGCAGGTCATTGTTTTCTATGAAGTCAAGTAGGCGCTTTCCTACATTATCTGCATGTTGTCCACCCCAAGCACAATGATGGGAATTAAAATCGCCTACTATGTCTGTTTTGGGGCTTAGTCTGGTGCTTATGGCTAGTATTTCTTCATCTTTAATTATGCCATTTTTTGCGTATACATTTAGGATTGTTAAAATGTTTGGTTCTGCTCCTATAGTTACCTGGATACCTTCTATGTTGGTTATATCAAATACTTCCCAGTCTATAATTTTAAATGTTTCGTTAACTAAGACTGCAACACCCCGTCCTCTACCTTCTTTCCTATAGTGCCTAAGTATCTTAAAGCCCTTACAACTATATCTGCTATTTGGGTTTAAATGTGTCTCTTGAAGAGCATATACCCGGTAGTTCCTCCTGTCTCTGCTAGTAGCGGTGCAAAATTCTTTTTGATACCCGTACAATTCCACTCTGCCATCAATGGTAACTATACCTTGTAACGGTATGGCAACTTGCGTACCCTGACAATCCCCAGAGCTATGCCAGTGGGAGTTTTACTCCTGGTAGGTTCAACCAAGCTGGACTGGTCTTTGCGGGTAGGGGTCAGACAAAAGCTGGTACCCTGGTCCTCCAGGTTTGGGATTTTAGCATAGGGCTGACACCCCTGTCTGTGTAAAAAAAACAATGCAGTTACGGAAACAACAATAAATGAACAAACTTTGCTGCGGGATGGACATTCGGAGTCTGTGGCTCGTATGACTGTCAGTGGTGAAAGCCGAAAGGAAGCCACTGACATGAAAACGGATGTCCTGACCGCAAAACAGGATACAAGAATAGGTTTTTGGAATGTCAGGACAATGTACGAGACAGGTAAACTAAGACAGGTCACGGCAGAAATGAGAAACTATAGGTTACACATTCTAGGGATAAGCGAGAGCAAATGGACAGGGGCAGGAAAAGTTAAAACAGCAACAGGAGAAACAGTACTTTACTCTGGAAGAGAGGATGGACAGCCACAATGAAGGCGTAGCCATTATTCTACAGAAAGGAATAGAAAGGACATTACTGAAATGGAAACCCATCAACAACAGACTGATAAGATTAAGATTGAGAGGGAGATTCACCAACACTACAATAATACAATGCTACGCACCAACGAATGATAGCGATGAGGAGGTCAAGGATGAATTCTATCAACAACTGCAGAAAGAAATGGAAGACAAACCTAGATATGATCTTGTTATAGTAATGGGAGACCTCAATGCGAAAGTTGGTACACACAATACATATAATGAAAGAACAATGAGGAAATGCGGCAGCGGAACAGCAAACGAAAATGGGGATAAACTAATAAGTTTCTGTAGCATTAACAACCTGGTCATTGGAGGAACACTCTTCCCACATAAAGAAATTCACAAATTAACATAGGAATCACCAAATGGTCAGGACAGAAACCAGATGGACCACATCATGGTTAACGGTAGATAGAGACATGCATTACAAGATGTGAAGGTAAGAAGAGGTGCAGATGTGGGAAGTGATCACCATTTAGTAGTAGCAAAACTGAAAGTGAAACTAAGAAGGGCTGCACCAACTGTAACTACACAGAAAAGGTTTGACATCAGCAAATTGAAGGACTCAATTACCAGAAAAGCTTTTGCGGCCGACATAAAGAAACGATATCAATTTGCCAAAAGTCAGGAAAAGACATTGACTGATGATATAGACCAGAATTTCAACACCATTTCAACAATATACAAAGAAAGCAACAAATCATGCTTGGGATTCCAGGAAAGGAAGAAGCAAGACTGGATAACACCAGAAACATTAAACACCATAACGATGAGAAAGGAAATGAAAAGAAAGAAAACAGAAGCGAAGTCCCTCAGGTTAAAGCAACTATATAGCGAACAGTACAGTCAGCTGGACAAGGAAGTTAAACGCCAAACCCGAGCCAACAAAAAGAATTTCCTAGACGAACTTGCAAGACAGGCAGAGGAGGCAGCACTGAGAAATGAACGAAACACAGTATACAAAATAACTAAATTCATCAGCGGAAAACGAGGTGCAAGCAATATTACATTAGTAAGAGATAAGCAAGGTAATCTCATCACGATAGCAGAGGGACAGGAAACAAGATGGGCAGAGCACTTCAGAGAAACTCTGAACAAGGAACCACCAGAGACACAATTGAATGTTCCTGAAGCTGAAAACGATCTAGATGTGAATACAGACATTCCACGAAAAGAAGAAATCATCACAGCAATCAAAGGGTTAAAGAACGGAAAAGCTCCTGGCCATGATAACTTAAATGCAGAGCTATTTAAGACAGACCCTGAGCTAGCAGCAGAACTATTAGAACCACTATTTGCACAAGTCTGGAAAACAGGGACAACACCATCAGAGTGGAACAAAGGAATAATTGTCAAATTGCCCAAGAAGGGAGATCTTGCAGGCTGCAATAATTGGAGAGGAATCACTCTTCTCTCAGTTCCCAGCAAAATACTAGGCAGGATAATTATACAGAGAATTTCAAAGGCAGTAGACCACAAACTGAGGAAAGAACAAGCAGGATTTAGAAAGAACAGGAGATATGTAGATCATATATTCACTCTCAGGAACATTATAGAGCAGTGCTCAGAATGGCAAAGACAGCTTTACATTAATTTTGTTCATTTTGAAAAGGCTTTTGACAGCATACATAGGGACAGTTTATGGAAAATACTGAGGGCTTATGGAATTCCAAGCTGCATAGTGTCAATCATAAAAAGCCTCTATGCCAACTTTACGTGTAGTGTTGGGCAGAGCAACCTAACCTTTGAGGTGAAGACAGGAGTACGACAGGGATGCCCCTTATCAACCACTCTATTTTTAACAGTCATAGACTGGGTGATGCGCCAGACAACAGAGGGCAGTCCAAGAGGAATAAGATGGACAACATTTTCTACATTTGAAGATCTGGAATATGCAGATGACATTGCACTGCTAGCACATTCACATCAACACATCCAGGAAAAAGCGGATAGACTTAATAAGTTTAGCCAGCAGGTGGGCTTGAACATCAATTTAAAGAAGTCTGAGGTCATGACGCTCAATGTGAGCAACCCTGAGCCCATATCAGTAAGGAATCAGCAATTGGTACAGACAGATACCTTCACATACCCAGGAAGCATAGTAACACCAGACGGCAGGGCAGGCAAAGACATCAACATCAGAATGAATATGGCAAGAACAGCCTTCTTTAGCCTAAACAACATATGGAAGTCCTCCCAATGCAGTACAAGCACAAAATTAAGATTATATCAGAGCTGTGTGCTTTCTGTGCTTTTCTATGGTGCGGAATGCTGGAGAGTTACAGAGAAGGAAATGTCGAAATTGTCCTCTTTTCACACAACGTGTCAAAGAAAAATTCACCGAATCTTTTGGCCAAATACCATCACTAACCAAGATCTGCTTACTCGTAGCAAGCAAGAGGACATGCACACCATCATAGCTGGCAGACGCTGGAGCTGGGTTGGTCATGTCCTCAGAAGAGACCCCGATGCCATCACAAGAACAGCTAGCTTTGGACCCCTAAAGGAAAACGAAAGAGAGGCCGACCAAAAACAACCTGGCGGAGGACTGTGGAGGCTGAGATGCAAAGAATGAACCAGAGTTGGGGCACTGTACAAAGGATGGCCACCGACCGAGCAAAGTGGAATCAATTTGTTGTTGCCCTACAAGACGCCACTAGGCGTGATAGCCACTGACTGCTTTGACGGTCGGCGGCTAAGGATCAAAGAAGAGAAGACAATTCCACTGCATAATTCTACATCCTTTGTTATTGAATTTTAAAGTTAACTAGTATTTCTTTTGTTTTGTGTTAGAACTATTAGTTTGCTCTTAGTTTGTATTGGCCCTATCAGTTGCTTGATTCATAAGGCCTACTCTGCGTGGTGATTCTTTTATGTAATTAAAGACTTTTTTCAATACTTGGGTTTGTGATGATTCTTCTGTTCTTTCCTCTAACAAAACTCTCTCCATGTGCTTGATGGTTTTTGTTTGCCACTTTCCTTTTCTACTGCTTCTCTGTCTATGTTAATCTCCTTTCTCTGATTTTCTATCCTTTTTAGTGTAATTGCATTATCTTCTTTCAATTCAGATAGTTTAACTAGTATCATTTCATTCTCTTATTTCAGTGCTGACAATTTAACTACATCCTGGGCAATTTGGTGTTGTGTAGCTTTCATTTCTTGAAGCATTGCCTCTGCACTTTTCAGTGCATTCGTACCTTCCGAGGATGTAGTTGAATCATCCGACTGGTTTGTTGGTACTGTTTTGTTACTTTTTACGTGGTTCTTACTTTCTTTTGCCAACTGTGATTTAATCATTTTAACTTCCTCTTGCACACTCTTAATTTCTGTTATTACCTTAGTGCTCGTATACGTATTGTTTTCCTTTATATCTTTAATGTCTGTTTTGAAAGGGATTTTGGTTGTTATAGATTCCTTCGGTGCTTTTTTGGTCTGCTGATAAACTGGGCAGCACTGGAACCTGGCGCTGTGGTTCACTATGCAGTTAATGCATTTTCTGTTTGCATTATCTTTTTTGTAGTCAGTATCTGACTTAGCCTTTTCACACTGCGTCAAAGGGTCTGCCCCAGCACAAAACCTACATACTGTCTTACCCCTGCAACTGTGTCGACCATCGCCAAACTGTCTAGCCGTTGGAGCACTACAAAACTGGGGGAATAAAGGCTTCTGTGTTTTGTTTTGTTTGTATTTTTTTGCTTTTCCAAATAGTACTGTTTTGGGGGGGGGGAAGGGGGTTTCCTTCCCTTCTGTCGTCATTACTATCACTGGAGTTACTATACTCCCTTTCACAGTTATTCGTTCAACGTCAACGTTCATTAGCTTTAAATCTGGGTTTTGCTTTGCCAGGTTCTTTAAGACTTCCTCAACTGACCGTGTTGGGTTTATGCCTTTTACCACACATCTACTGGTCTCTTTTGCTAGCTCTATCTTCACTTTTATGTCGTGTGCAAGAGTCACTGTTTTTGCTTCTACTTTTAGTTCCTCTAACATCTCTTTTATTCTGTCACTCCCATTTAGGGTAATGATTATACCAAAATGGGTTTTTGAGATTTTGGCAATTGCTTTTTTGCCTAACACAGGTTCAAGGATGGTTATAATTTTATCTTCATCTAGTGCCTTGATCTTGACAGCTTCACCAGCTACTTGCGTTAACTTTAAACGATATATGTTTACTATTTGCCCATCTTTATTTTTGGAAACTGCGTGGGTTGCTTTATGTCTTGAGTCTTCTTTGGTGCTTTCTTTGCTTTCATTGCTATTTTTTTTTTGTTAGTATTTTCTTCAATGATGCCTTGATTATTCTCTTCTAGTTTATCGTTCCCGGTGTCCCTACTATGGGTTTTGACTGCTTCTGCCCACGTTTTGCCTTCCTTTGTTGTTTTTACTTCTGAGCCTTCTTCCAGTTTTTCCTTTATTGTCTCTATCCTGTCCTTTTTTCTGTGTTTCTGACTTCAGGTTTCGTGGTCCTGTTTTTTCTATCTGGTTTGGTGTTTTGTCCTTTTCAGGAGGCTTGGCCCACGCTTTTGCTTTTCCGGACTGTTTCCTGGTTATTGGTGGCATTTTCCCTGTCGTTTAATTTGCTACTACTCTTTTTATTATGTCCTTGGTTTTGTATGAACTTTAGTGTTTAACCTTACTCACTGTTTTAGTCTGAAGTTGTGTATATCTTTGCTTTCTTTTTTTTTTTAAATTTTATATTATTATTTCAGAAACTCTTTTAAATCTAGTTCGAATTTTGCCAGGTAACTTCCTTTTTTCCTCGCTACAATTCCTAAATTATACAAATATTTATAGCAATAGTTATATAGTTCCCTAATACTTAATTTTAACTGCAATAATCTAATAATTACACCAAGCTGTAACGGAAATCACCACTTCAATTATGTCTATCAATTTATGTATAGGCCTATCCTTACTTTCTCTTTTCTTTTTTTTTTAAATTAATTGTTTAATTTTATTTAAATTTTAGAATATTATTATTTAAGAAGCACTTTTTAAACCTGTCTAGCAGACCTTGTTGAATAGTTAAATCTAGTTCGAATTTTGCCAGGTAGCTTTAATATATTTCTTTTACTTAAATTATATTTTGATGGCTGAATATTGTTATTAGCAATCTATGGTTTTTAGTTTATTTTATTTTATTTTTTTTCCTCACCACGCTTTCCAAATTATACAAATATTTATAGCAATAGTTAACTAGTCCGCTAATACTTACTATTAACTGCAATAATCTAATACTTACATCAACTATAAAGGAAATCACCACTTAAATTATGTCTATCAAGATGGCTGCCAGATCTCACACAAGCAAGTGTCACGTGGCGCTTGGATCTATTTAATTTCTATTATTTTTTATTTTTATTTCTGTGCCGTAAAATTCGCGAGTTATATTAACTGATTCCGTACGCAAGATCTAATAATAGATGCAAAGGCCGAATGCTGTAGACGTAAGATCTTTTAAAAGACGCTGATTTATTTTATTGTTTCTTTCTATTCCGATATTTTATACTGCCCGGAATTTATCTCGAACGGAAGTAAACACAAAACTGGGCAAATTTCAACAAGCTTCAACGTCTTTTATTTGCGTTTGAACGGATTTTTTCATATTTATCTTCGTCTTTAATCGTGTTTTGTCGTATCGCCATAATGGCCGAAAAACACACAGGATATGTTACTAATATGTGAACAGTGAACAAACTGTGTGATCAACCATAACTTTCTTACTTTTTCTGTGTTTCTAAATGGATTACCTGCACAAAGAGAGCAGTGAAACTGTATTGTGATAACAATTTATGTTAAAAGCCTTACGTAAGTCGAAAATTTTTGTTCAAAATTTCAAGTTATCTTTTTTCCGTGTACATGTTATCTGTTATAACATAAACATAACATAAAATTAGCTAGAAAGGCATATGGATTTATATTGTTCATCCAATGTACTTTAATTTGATATATAATATGTTATACTTAACTCATGATTAGACACACATTGTCAGTAAACGTAAATTATGTATGTGTAAATTTTTGGAGCTTAGAAATGAATCCGTCCAGAGCTGAAAATAATTACGTACGGAAAGAGTTAATAATCCAAGTGATACTTAACAAGTCACCAATTACTTGATATTAAATGTAATAATCTAATAGCCTACCTAAATCAAACTAAAATGAAATCGCCACTTATATTTAATATGTCTATCAAGCGTATTTAATTGACTTCCTAACTTATAATACTACTTCTAGCTATATTTTTTTTAGTAGACTAATCTATGTTTTTTTTTTTTAAATTTTATTTTCCTCACTACAGTTTCTAAATTATACAAATATTTATAGCAATAGTTAAATAGTCCCCTAATACTTAAAATTAATTGCTATAATCTCATACTTACATCAAACTATACGGGAAATCACCACTTAAATTATGTCTATCAAGATGGCTGCCAGCTCTCACACAAGCAATTGCCACGTGGCGCTTGGAACTATTTAATTTCTATTACTTTTAATTTCTTTTGCCGCAAAATTTTGTGTTATATTAAAGTTCCAAGCGATACTTAACTAGTCACCAATTACTTGATATTAAATGTAATAAGCGAATATTTTAATCTAACTAAAAAGTAATCACCACTCATATTTATTATGTCTATCACGCGTATTTAATAGAATTCCTAAGTTACATTAACACTTCTAGCAACCAAATACCTAAAATTAACTGTGACAAGCTAATACTAAAGAAAGATAAAATAATTTACAACTTATCTGAAAACTTGAGTAGTTCGATGAATGTCTCCACTGTGTCTCGTCCTGAAAAGAACGTATCAGCCTTGTGTATTTTGAGGTTAGCAAAAATGCGTCTTACCGCTTCATAAGAAGGAAGTCGAATGATATTCATACTATTTTTTTTTTTATGTAAAACTTTTGCCTCGTTTTAACGAGGCGCGTCCCGTTCAACCTAGTCGGTTATATTAGGGCGCATGTCCAAATATAAAAGACCCTTAGATCATACTAAACAGACATGTTGTCTTATATAATGTTTGTGCGAGAAACATCAATTTCAAATTAATTAATACTTTAGTAATCTTGTCCCAGTAATTAAACCAAAAGACAAAGAAATTCAGAATTAATTCTCAATCTGTCAGCTTTAATAAATTACCCTAATATAAACTTTAATGCATGGAAACAACAACAATTCAGAAGTGATTACATTGTAGGAAAACCAAAACAGTAATATCTCATGTAGCGAATTAAACTGTTATCTTAAAGGAAGGGGAATAATCCATCAAAAACACTGTTAATGTAAGTCTTTTTCAGAAAAGGGGCTGATCATGTTTGCTGACATTCATATGTTCTGTGTCAAAAAAGGTAGATTTTACAACCGGACTGCAAACTACATATGAGTATATTTAAAAAAAATTAATTGCTTAAAACATAGTTCGGGTATTGCCTCATTTTATCGAGGAGCGCCTGTTCAAACTAGATACCGGGTCCGTCGGTTATGTTAGGGCACATGTCCAAATATATCAGGACTTGTAGTCTTGTTAAAAAATTTGTGTTTGTATCTTACGATAAATTTTTACTTAGGCTGCAGATGTTAACATTAAAGTATTAAAACCAATATTGAAGTAAAATAAATAGTTTGCTATGTTTTGCTATGTAAAGTTTAATTAATTTATACTGAAAGTATCATACTGTTATGAATAAATTAATTTGTACATAAATTAACCAAACCGTAAAGCAAAACTGAATACATAATTTAATACAGCGACATGACAAGATCTATTGTTTCCAAGGGAATTTATTCCCGTTAGTGTCGTCCTTGACGAAATAACCCGCTTCCAGAGCAATAAGTTCACCGTTTTTGGCATCGAGCAAGACCAGCCTCGGGATTCTTCGGACTGCATAGTTCTGGGCGAGCTGTTCCTGCAAAATTATATTTGAAAAAAAAACATTTATACCAACATTTAAGCAGATTTAGTAAATAATATTAGTTTTAACTTACACAGTGCAGCTGTAACAAAAGTACGCGTAGTTCATTGTTGCACTGTCTAATCCCGTTATAAGGAAGTACAGTTAGAAGCAGGGTTATGGAGTCGGCCAGACAATTTTCCGACCTCGACTCTTTTACTAGTAATATGGCACGTAATTCGAAGTCGGAGGCCGCATACTTTTTACCGACTCCACAGCCCTGGTTTGAGGGCAAGTGTGACAAAACGCCTTGTGCGTTTTCTTGTATGCCCCTCTCGCTCTCTCTCTCTCTCTCTCTCTCTCTCTCTCTCTCTCTCTCTCTCTCTCTCTCTCTCTCTCTCTCTCTCTCTCACTCTGGCAGTATAACTTCATTTCTTCACTTTTCTCACTCATCGTCCTATTATTTGGCATATTATATGCATCTTCATTATTCTTCCGTTGACCGGTCCCAGACTGTTTACGTTTCACTAAGTAAACGTAGTATTATCAGGTTAATACGATTATCCCGTAAGTCAGTCTGGCTACCTTTGAAAGAGACGTCAGTTGTTTGTCTAACGTGGTATCGCACGAACACACACAGAACGCCAGATTTCTATCTAATGAAGACGCCTGAGGGACGGGCAAAAACACCGGTGATAATTAGATAATCGTTTCATCTGAACACTCTCGGTATCAATATTACAGATAACTTGTCTGGTGGAGACAATATTGGAAGGTAGCATCTGGACATCAAATGAGTGCACAGATGGTTGTTATGAGTTTTGCACAATATACAAGCGGAAGTATTACATCATTAGAAAGAGGTCATGCCATGGAATTTTTAAATGTAATATTTTAAAATACGCGGGGGAGAATTAAAATAAACACCCCCTACACATATAGTACAGAGCTTTCGATTGGTTTGATTTGAAAGACGGGGTATACATTGACTTTCACTGGAAATTCGTCGGTAGCCCAATCGGGGATTTGAACAGAGAAATAAGAGATATAATCTAACGAAATAGGAGTAAAAAACCAGACTGCATCGCCACGTCAAGCCAGCAACTCTCTAAAGCCACCGAGAGAAGGATCGGACTACAAATTCTTATATTGTAAGTGACAGATCAGAAGTATTTGGTCAGCTTTAAAACTTACAAGTAAACCAGCTTATTTAAATACAGAAACTCGAAACTTAAAAAGATCCGGACAAAAGTATTTAGGCAACTTTGAAACAAAACAAGTAAACCCGCATTTTAAATACGAAGTCTGGATATCTAAGGAATCAGATTCACCCGTCATAAGAGGAATTATAATATTTCAGACCAAGTGATTTGCAGAACACCAGTCATAAATAACATTTCCGGGCCAAGTGATTCGAATCATCTAATTAAGTGCTGTGTCCATTCTAAACTGTGCGAGGAGATAGTGTTCCCAAAAGTTACTTTGGGATCGTGGTACTAAGCTATCAGACGGTTCGAGGAACTAAGTTATCAGACAGTGAAGAGTCATCATCACAAAGAATCGACGAAACCCGTGGCTGCAGGACTCACTTTTACCAGCTAAGTGTTTATAAAAGGCACCAGCATCAGGACAGAAAAATTCTTTAATATAATTCCACTATCGAGTATCCATGAAGACACATTGATTTCATCTAAAATTCACCATCATTCTATTTATTTTAACCTGTTAAAACTAACTGATTATTAAATGTGTTACATGTTATTTTAAAACATAACAATCTTAGTTGATTCAGTTATTATATGTGTGAAAGCATACGTATGAGCAAGACTATTATATAGTTTAAATTAAGCCATACATTACTTACCTCTCTCTGCCTGTCGCTGTAGGGCAGAAGCAGCCAGGGCATTTCGCTGTAAACCTCGGCACAAGAGTCTTCTTTTTCGTCTAAACTGACGAACACTATTTCAAACTTTTTCCCAGCAGCGCGAAGTTTTTTGTAGTATTCCGCCAGCACAGGGGTGAAATCTCGGGTTGGAGGAGACCGATGGGCAGAGAAATAGATGCCTGCACAAACACACACAAAATGTCCAGTCTAAATGAATAACTAACAACAAGTGGTGTGTACAGTTACGTTGTCAGGAAAGAAGGGACCGACAAGGCAACAAAAGAAACAAATTTACTTACTTAGTCGTTCGTCTTCTACCGTGAGCTTTGAAGAGAGAGCGCCATACTATCCTATCGTCTGTCTTCCTCTTGGCCTGGTTCCATTGTAGTCCTTGGTCCTTCAGAGATTATTTAATGCTGTCCTTCCTACGGACTCTGGGTCGTCCTAGAGGTCTGGATCCCTGGCTCTTAGCCTTCCAAGAAACATATTTAAGAAAACATATATATTGCCCAGCGTAGTTCCGTGAAGAGACAAAGAAATAATGCCGCAGGGCCGTAGATACAGGGGGGGGGGGGGGGTTCAAAACCTAAAGAAATTATATTGTACCGGTACCAAAATAGTGCATAAAAAAATGTTTGTATTACCCCTCCCCTTTATTAAGTCCTATCTACGGCCCTGAATGAAGGGATACTACAAACTCAAG
Organism: Oreohelix idahoensis; assembly: GCA_024509875.1. Taxonomy (NCBI): domain Eukaryota; kingdom Metazoa; phylum Mollusca; class Gastropoda; order Stylommatophora; family Oreohelicidae; genus Oreohelix; species Oreohelix idahoensis. The sequence goes on from JAMPIV010022603.1 coordinate 268,992, forward strand.
CTTATCGTACAAGGCGATTACTATGGGGTTTTGTAAGGGGCTGGGAATCTCATCATGTAAAACCTATAGCACCCAAAATCACTACAAGAGCATGTAACTGCTTTGTGCAGCATTTAAAAGAAGTTACGTAGCAACAAGCGCGGTACATGCAGTGCGAGTTTTAATGCCTGACAGTCGTCGCCATGCGCACCTTTTTGAGGCAACAAAGAAATAATTTTAGGTAACCACGTCACATTAATAGAAAAGTTGGATATCAGCTGATTTTACAGTAGAAACTTGATCATTTTTCTGCATTAGTTTCACATCTGTCAAAGCCTTGCTCGGGGGCTCGATTAGGAGAAATCGGCCTAAAGCTGGCCAGCATCGAGTACCATCATTTTTCTGCATTAGTTTCACATCTGTCAGCATTGCGCGGGGGCTCGATTAGGAAGAATCGGCCTAAAGCTGGCCAGCATCGAGTACCATCATTTTCTTTTGCGCGCCTTATGAAGCATTGAGCTACCACCGCAGCTACTCCGCCTTGCAGGAAGTCTGCACCAAGCATTCACATGTTCTTTTAATGGAGGTATCTGTTGTAATTTGCTGTTATATAATGAGGCTGCCAGCACATGCGCATTCTCATATTAATCGTCTTGTACGAATTGTCTGAGGGAGCAGTAATACTATTATTTCTTTGTCTTACCAGAAACACCACGGAAACCACACGAGACATACCCTTTACTATTGGTTACAAATACTGCCCTCATATATGCCGCAGTTACTGCTGACAAATTAAGTAAATAATGAAGGAAACCTGAGTCTTGTGAATAGTAAATAAAATAAAAATTAAAAAAAAAGTTATTAAATAAACAAATATAGCGGTGCAAACTTGGCTGTGCATCCTTTCATTTCTTAACCCTTTGAAAATAAAGTTCGTTCGTTCATGAATTACTTTGACAGCAAGGCGATGGCACTGTTTGGATGGTCCTCAGTTCGATTCCTAGTACGCCAATCACTTATATTTCTTTTCTGTTGTCTAGTGTCTTCCTGTATGTCCAGCGAGTGCCTTTTAATTACCTGTATTTATTAAGTTAATTATTTACTTCAAAGTTAAACAAAACCGAAACCTGAGACTGTGAACAGTGAAAAATAAAATGAAAATAAGGATGTGTTAGAAACTCGTTAGAAAGAAAGAAACAGGGACGTTATACAACACAAAGGTAATGGAAATGATGGTCTCACCAGAAAAAGGACGTTATACAACAAAAAGGTAATGGAAATGATGGTCTCACCAGAAAAAAGGACGTTATATAACAAAAAGAGTAATAGAAGTGATGGTCTCACCAGACGAAACGACGTTATACAACAAAAAAGTAATACAAGTGATAGTTGTGACGAAATGGTTCTCTCTGGTGGTAACAGTACATTTGTGGTACTGATTTTATTATGTGCTGTCAATTATCGCACTCTGCTTTCTTTTCTTTCTTTCGTTCTTCTTTATTTTTCTGCTAAGTAGCAGATATTTGATTTTATCACACAATGAATATCACATTTTCAAGGAGCGCCTGATATAATACACATCACATTTGCTGGGTGCTACCCAGATTTGTTGGTTATAGGAGCGGAAGATTAACACGTACATCGGCCAGCGCTATCGGCTTAAATCACCGATAATACACGGAGTTTGCGTACTCATACGACAAAGAACGAGATTACTGTCTGTGTGACACGAGTGGGCAGACAAGTGTAATATATACGTTTCCGGTCACTTGGTTAAAAGTAATCACGATTTATTACATTTTAGACAATATGAGTCTACAAATGTGTTTGTGAGAGTGTATGCAAGGAATCAGATATCCTTAAATGGTAATACATGATCTTTGCAGGCACGCACCTTTTTTCACGTGGGACTATTTTGAAATATCACACCCTATCTGCCTGATTTGAAATGATTAGATCTTTCTGATTAGATTCATAACAACTTTGAGGGAGAATATAGGCTAACAATTTCGAAGTTTTATTTCACTGTGAATTTCAAGCTCGCCGAGACAACCTCAGACCTAGCCAGAGTGAAGACTAGATTCATAGTTTCGTTTTGTTAACCGGGCCTTTTATTGGAGAACCAAATAAGACTTAAAAAGCACAGGAAATTTCTACATTTTAATAAGGAACACCTGGACTAGGAAACTGAAGAAACACGGAGTCAGAGGGGAATATATTGCAAAATTAAAGACATCCCAGATGCGTGTGAGAGAACAATTCGTCTCTTTTATTCCTCTGAGCAGAAAACGTCTGTAGCCAAGATTGTCATAAGTTGTGCATTTTCATTCTATGTTTTATTACTAACAGGTGAAATAACCTATATATATATATATATATATATATATATATATATATATATATATATATATATATATATATATATATATATATATATATATATATATATATATATATATATATATATATATATATATATATATATATATATATATGCATACATTACCAAGTAAATTTTAGTGTGTGAAAACTGCTATTGGATGTCAAAGACATTTGAAGCTGGCAACCTCATCGTATAGAATGATGATTCATGAACCACCACTGTACGGGCTGGTGATTGCTTTATTGATAGTTTTGTAAAGAGAACTAAAACCATAAAGTAGTTCCAGGTTCCCTATCGAGCAGGGAGGGAAAGATAAAAGAAATGATGTACATTCTAAGAATAATACTTACATTTTCAAAACAGTGTAAATGTCCATGAAAATATTCATTTTAAATTAGTAGAAGTTTCAAACTTTTCCATAAGCGTAAATATAAATGAAACATAAATGAATTTATATTGTGAACACATTTCAAACAGTGGAGATGTAAATGTAAAACATATTATCTCTGTACGTTTAACCTTTTCATTTAAATGTAATGTAAATCTAAAGCTACTCAGTTTAAATGTAAAGGAAGTTTTATCCCGAGGGATTAAATTTAATTCTCATCGAGGGTAAATTCTGACATGGGAAAGTAGAATAGAAGGGAAAAGGGGGGAGGTGGGGGGTAGGGGCACATAACTGTGTCGGAAAAACGCCATACTCAGAAGAGCGTTTCCTTTCTATTTCTGTTACCATTTTTTGGTGGTACTAGCAGAAAGTACTATCTCTGAAACCAAGTGAAGGTAGAAGTGGACTGACGTTTTGCGAGACGCCATCATAAGAGGGTCTTATAGCCAGACGCAGAACCAACTTAGCCGTTACTCCTTGACGTTCTGGGAACGTGCGGAGCCTGAACTTTGACCAGAGACGAGGCAAGAGCAGAGTGAAAGGAACAGACCCAGTGGGAGAAGAAACCACCATTGGCAGCTAAGTGAAAATATCCGTTGCCAAAAGTGACCTCCTTTATTCAGTTAAATCCCATTCAAAAAGATGAAATTCTTTTCATAAATACACAAATTATTTTCCAACTGTTAAACTTAAAGTGATTATTAAATTTTGTAATTTGTACTGTTACAAATTTAACTTCGATTCAATCCTTTTAAATGTACAACATGTTTATTTCCGTCAAAGTTAATAAACACACACTCTAAACAGAGCTATATATACATTACAATAATAATTCCACTGATTAACTCAGCGGTGGAGGCTTAACGAGCTAGAATAAACTATTGCTTAATTTCTTCATGAAAGGCGTCAGCAGATTACATAATTAACGTGCTTAGCGACAGCCAGCATTGTTTTCGCTTATCTGAATATCTTATAAATACTCCCATGTGATAGAAGCTTTACTACTCTTCTATCGACATTTCTGCCAAGAGTAATCTTGTGTAAAGATAGACTCCATTGAAGCCTATAATAGATACTCTTGAGTTTTGGCCACTGTTGGACCACTACTGCAAAGCAGGGGAAGCAATACCGTCACAATGGTCTCACAGGAAAAACGACGTTATACAACAAAAAGGTAATAGAAGTGATGGTCTCACCAGAAAAAGGACGTTATACAACGAAAATGTAATAGAAGTGAATTGGAACAGGGAATCAAACAAGGAAGCTAGCGACATTTTGGGTGCTGAATTGGCTGTACATCTTTTCACATTCACTCACGCAGTGAAGCGATGGCGCCGTTGGGATGGTTCATAATAAGCTTATCACTTCTACTACTTTTCTGTTGTATAATATTTCCCTTCTTTATTTCTGTTTAACAAGTTTTACAACTGTTGCGCACATATTAGTCTGTGACGCACAGATTACGGTAGGTAGGCATACAAATGTAAAGTAATGGCTATTTGTCTGATGAAAAATATTTAATTGAGAATCTATGATTCTGAGAGTAAGGGGACAGAACCCGGATCGGTCGATGTTAGATTCGATTACATGGGTTATCATTTCTTGTGTTACAATCTGGAGTATAAATACTGTTTATGTCATTTTTGCGTCAGGTATGGCCAGAAACAGATTGGTCTTGCTTAACATGTTTATGACCTGAATTTATATGTATTCCTTGACTAATTAAGGTGATTGGCTCTTATATCTTTGTATCTTTGTATTTCTATGTCGGACTATTTTGTGAGCTGAACTCTGGGGGGAAAGGCGTTGTTAGGCATGCGCCGTTCTGAGAGAGAACAGAAAAGGCTGTCATGTCGTCGTGTCTATGGCTGGTTATTTAGAAAGTTTAAAGAGTGATTTGTGATCTATTCTAGGAAGGAGATGGTGTCTCTGTATAATGGTATTATCAGAGATTCTCCTATATTCATTATTAACGCCTAGGAATGGCGTGCGTTATTCGCCTGTATGTGTTTTCTAAACCAAGGTAAAATAAAACCCTTTTTTTGGTTGAACTTTGTTGCTAAGCCGAAACGAGAGACGTATTATCGTGCATCTCGCATTGCTGTCCACAGATGAAGATGACATGTAATTTAGCAGCACCAGATTACTCCAGTAACCAGCGTATTGATAGCAGAAATAGATAGAAGCAATGAGGACATTTATGATTATATATCGAAGTAATTCTGCTTCATACTTCTCCATCCCCGGTGAGCGAAGCTCACGGAGGAGGAGCCATTTTTGATTCCCGCCATTGTAAGACTATCATCGGAGAACAGAAAATGTCTTACTACCTGATGATGGTACAGGGAGCTAGATAATATGAAACCCATTACTGTGGTTTAACATGGTCGTCATAACCATTGGATGAACTTTCGGCTTGAGAATCTTAGCCAGGAGAAGGTTCGGACAGTGAACCATTATTGTTGATGTTGTATGTATCCACCTTAACTGACGCGATCAGTCAGTTAGAACCTGAGACGATAGACAAACAGGAGATTGTGTGTTTCCCTTCTATTGTTCCTTTATATTGATGTACCACATAACTATACATCTGATATTGTCACCCATTTTCAAATATACGATGATTGTTGTGCCAACGTGTTCAAATGACTGTACCTGTGAGGTCGAAGTGTATGTCCATTAATAAATGTATGAAACGTCATCAGTGGTCTGCCCTTATTGACTTCTGCTTATGATTGAGTGAGTGACTTGTCAACTCAACAGAACTATACACACATTCGCGTCCTTTACACCTACACTCACTCGATGTCAGCACTGTGTCGGAACGAGTTGACCTTTCATCTACACGTCCAATTAAATTATGGGAAACGCCATTGATCTTCTGTATCAATGTGGTAGGCCAGATTTCTGGGTCTAACCTGCACAGTGGACATTGCCAGAAGTCAGCTACTGATACCAGATCGTTTCTTGTGGCCGCATATGACACACATACACACCAGCAGTACAAGTTTACAGTCGATGTCAGCTAATCAGCAGTTTTGTTACGTGACCTGACCTGTCAAAGCAGAGGCAGTAACTAGGTCAGCGCTTGTTGACATTTGTAACAGAGCAGACAGTTTTCACAGCAGATTTATTGGAGAAGTAACTGTGTTAGCGAAAAGTGCATAGATTTCAACGGTGGATCTTCTGGTGTGCTCAAAAAAAATTGAACATTGTAATAGTTTATACCATAATTAATTATTCATTAAAGTGGCACTTCATTAGTTAATTGACAGTACTATTGTGTGTAAAACTGAACCTCCTTTTCAACACACGCATTACATTATATGACATATATGTATTTATGTTTAATGTTTACATGTTATAGTGTTGTGTAGATGTCTGTGGGAGGTTGGGTAAGGTGACTATTATAAGAGATACCACGTAATAGAGGTCTTATAATAGCGTTCAGTAGGAGCAATTTTCTTAATTGAAAATTTGCATGCGACATTTGTTGCTATTTTTTGTTAGCTGTGACGACTGTACCTATCGTTGTTTTTGTAATATTTATCTGTTCTTTAGTTTTGTTTTTATTTGTTGGTATTTATAGGTTTCACCTTTTCTTTTATTTAGTTCTATACAACTTTATATTTATACACTGTGACGTCATTTGTTTTGTTTATTACTGCGCAGTTATCATCACAGATTCTGTGATTATTTTCTTCAGTTTTCCTATTTAACTTATTTGATTTCTGCGAATGTTTTCGTATTGTCTTTCTTGATTGTCCTTTGTTTATGTTGTTGGTTGACATATGCTATAAGGTATATTTGATCATACACTTGGGTTATAGAATAAACGTGTAGTTTATTACTATCATTGTTATTATTATACAAGTGAGTATACAAGACCTTATTAAAGGCTTGTCTCCCACAGAGATTGGGATATAGGGAGCTGATTATTCAAGTTTATGGAAACTTGCTCTCATTTACTTTGAAATAAATTTCATTGACTATTTCAGGTAACTAGTCACATATTGTTAAACATTATGTCGACTTTAGATTACTTTATTGAGATAGGGAAATTCCTAGGCAAGTCTGGTAAAGAATTGGAAGAATACTCGACTGCTCAATGGGCCATGGCATTGAAGTCAGAAGAAAAGAAACAAAAAGAGGAAAATAAATTGAAAGCAGAAGCTGAACAAAAGGAAATAGATGCTGAGAATTTAAGGTTGCAAATTCAAGCAGAGGTAATAAAACTTCAGGCTGAAGAAAAACGATTACAAAGAGAAGCTGAAGCCGAGGAGAGAAAGGCACAAAGGGAACATGAAGAAAAACTATTAGCATTTGAGTTAGAAAAATTGAAATTGACAAACATGGGTAATGTTAATCAGTCATCTGGTGGTAGTGGTAAACCTTTTATTTATAAGATTAAGCTACCAGCATTTAATCCATCCAGTGACGATATAACAGTGTGGCTAGATAGGTGTGAACGTTCTTGTCGAAATCATAATGTGGATAGATCACAATATGCTAGTCAGTTATCAGAGATACTGAAAGGTGAAACTCTGACTAGTTTAAGCTTGGTAGAAGAGGCTGACCAGGATAATTATGACGTTATCAGAGCAGCCTTATTGAAAAAATATCAATTAACAGAGGAAGGTTACCGTCTTTTGTTTAAGAGAATGGTACCTGAAACAGGTGTAGAATTCGCAGAATTCATTGCAAGGACACATCTTACATTTAATCGTTGGATTGAGCTGTAAAAAAAAGAAAAGACATATGAAGCCCTTATGGACTTGTTGCTCAGAGACAAGATTATGTCAAGTGTAAATAAACCATTCCTTGAATTCCTACATGAGCGTAAACCCAAGACACTAAAAGGAATAGAGCAATATTGTACCCAATACGTCACTGCACATCCGGACGTAGCTATTAGCAATGCTAATGTTAAGGAAAGTATGCCAGTTGCTTCAGCAACACCATACAACCCTAATTACTCACACAAATTTCAAGGACCACAAAACAGGTTTGATAAAAAGAGTAACTCGAATAATTATCAAAATCAAGGTAATCAATCATTTCAAGGTTCTTCTTCGAGGAACTGGAGACGAGTTGACAGCCATCGATACAGGGGTTGCCACAATTATAGAAAATTCCGCAGAGGAAGTCATTATAGGAACTATCCAAGTCATCTGCCATGGAGAGAACAAGACCATAGTTACAGAGATACTCATTATAATGAACATAATGATTGTAACCATGAGAACTATGACTCAAACCCAAATAGGGGTTACAATAGAGGAAATAATAATAATTGGAGAGGCAATAATAATCGAGGTAGATCTCAATACAGAGGACATAAATCTCATTATCAGGCAAACTCTGCACAGCAAGAGTCCCATGAAGCCTGTAATCAGACTAATGATAATAAAAACTCTAATAATATAGCATGTTCTGCTTTTGATTTTGGTAGAGCATCTCAATGCAAGACATTATTCGAACCAACTACAGTGTCTACTTTGAGTTGTGGTCACCCTCTTCCTGCTCTTCCTGCGTCAGTCGCACATGATGGAAGAGGATCTCTTGTCTTACATAAAGGTCTAGTAAATGATAGCCCAGTCTCAATTCTATTTGATTCTGGATGCACCACCATTGGTGTTAGACAGTCACTTGTAGATCCTTCCCATGCCACAGGCAAGGTAGTCAAATGTGTAACATTTGGCGGCACCTTAGAGAAGTACTCTACTGCTATCATCAATATCGCTACTCCTTTCTTTACGGGAGATGTGCACGCATGTCTTCTGCCGAATCCGATCGCTGATCTCATCATTGGTCGTATTCACGGAGTCAAAGATTTCACTCCGCAACAAATTGCTGCATGGGAAGATCAAAATATGCAAACTGCTAATGCAGTAGTCACAAGAGCACAAGCTCTCAATATGCCTCAAACTTCATCTATTGAAGATACTGAAGTGCATAACCAAGATGATCCCTTGTTAATTTCTCGTGACTCATTTATAAAACAGCAAGAAGATGATTCCACTCTGAAGAAATTCTTCACTCTTGCAACAAAAGGTGATTCAAACAAAGATACAAATCTAAAATCGTGGATTACAATGAAGAATGGCGTACTTGTGCGTATGGTCCAAGACTCTACTACGTCAATGCATTCTCAGATTCTTTTTCCCAAGAATTTGAGAATTAAAGTTTTGCAGCACGCTCATGACTCTCAGTGTGCTGGACATATGGGTTTTTCACGTACTAAGTCTAGAGTTCTTGCGGCTTTCTTTTGGCCTTTTGTAAACAAAGACATACGGATTTATTGCCGATCTTGTAAGGTATGTCAAGAAGTCAAATCCAAAGGTCCACGCCATGCTGCACCTATTCAGGCTGCAGATATTTCTGTTCGGCCGTTTCAGAAAATGGCAATAGACATTATTGGTCCGTTTAAGATCAAATCTGCCAGAGGACATCAGTTTATCTTAACGTGTGTTGACATGTGCACACGTTGGCCAGAGGCTATACCTCTGAAGAGCATTTCCACTGCCGATATTGCAGACGCTCTTTGGCTAATATTTTCTCGTCTGGGATTCCCCGGAGAAATATTATCAGATCATGGCACCCAATTGATATCGGATACCATGTCTCAAGTGATGTCTACTCTGAAGATAGATAGATCATTGTGTAGTATCTATCATCTTATGTCGAATGGGATGGTGGAACGTCTAAACAGAACACTCAAAAACTTACTAGGGAAGATAACTGAAGATCATCCTCAAGATTGGGATAGGGTTTTGCCCGCGGCCCTCTTTGCGTATAGAGAGGTCCCCAATGAACATACATGATTTTCTCCCTTTGAACTTGTCTTCGGCGCGCGACCGCGCGGCCCTATGTCTTTGCTTCATGATCTTATAACCTCTGATAATATTGATGATGACACAAAATCTTCTTACGAATATGTCATCGTGCTTAGACACAAGATTATCGAAGCATGCAGATTAGCAACTTCTTCTTCTGAATTTGCCAAACTGAAGGCAAGGCAATTTGCCAATAAGAAGAGAACCTTACGACAACTTTGTCTTGGGGACAAAGCATATGTTCTGCTACCTTGTAGGGAAAACAGACTTCTTATCTCATGGAAAGGTCCGTTCAATATAATCTCGAAAATTTCCGATGTTGACTGTATTGTCGATATTGATGGAAAGCATAAAACCTTCCACATCAATATGCTTACGGAATTCCATGAACGTCCTGAGTATTTGATGCCTATTTTCCAGGCAACGGAAGATTCCCCAGTAGCACATGGTCATTACTCATCCTTGTCAGTAATACAGGATAAAGAAACAAGTTTCTCGGATGTAAATCTCCCTCTTCCAGTGATTCCCTTCCATTCTAGTGAGTCATGGAAAAACGTTACTGTTTCTCCTAATTTATCTCTAGAGGAACAGCGACAGGTTTCTTCTATGTTACAAACATTTTAGGATGGCCTTACTGACATTCCTGGACACACCAATGTCATTGAACATGACATTATTCTAACTGACCATAATCCTATTAGGGTCAGACCATATCCTATACCTATACATTTTCAGACACAGGTCGAGAAAGGGTTGGATGAGATGATAGAATTAAAAATAGTCGAACCATCCAGTTCAGCATATTCTTCGCCGATGGTTATTGTTCGGAAAAAAGACAATAACATATGTCTTTGCGTTGATTATCGCAAATTGAATCAGGTGACGAAGTTCGATGCTGAACCTATGCCTTTACTAGAAGAGCTACTTACTAGGCTTTCTAAATCTCATTTCTTCACTAAACTTGATTTGTCAAAAGGATATTGGCAAGTCCCATTAAGTGAACGAGCAAAACCTCTTACTGCTTTTTCTACACCTAGGGGTTTGTTTCAATGGAATTTCATGCCTTTCGGCCTTATGAACGCCCCAGCTACATTCGTACGCATGATGCGTCGAATCCTATCTCATCGTTCAGATGTCATTGCGTACTTAGACGACATCTGTTATTTCAGTGATACTTGTGAAGATCACTATTTAGGGTTATATGAATTACTGTCTACCTTACGCGAGCATAAGTTGACAGCGAAACCCTCTAAAGCATGTATTGGTTTTATCGAAATTTCTTTCCTAGGTCACCGTGTCGGTCATAGTTTCCTAAAGACAGAGGACCATAATACCAGTAAAATACTTAACATCTCTATTCCTAAGAATAAAAAGCAAGTGAGAAGTCTATTAGGTCGTATACAATTTTATGGACGATTCATTCAGAATCTATCCTCTATCATGGCACCGCTTTCTTCGTTACTAAAGAAAGAGTCTCCTAATATGGTCAAATGGTCTCAGGAATGCCAATCATCTTTGGATAAGATTAAAAATTTGTTTTCAACTCCACCTATCTTAATGTTACCTACTACAGATAAGACATTTGTTCTTCGTAGTGACGCTTCATCCACTGGGATTGGAGCGGCACTAATGCAAGAGTACTCTGAAACTCTGCATCCTGTAATGTATGTCTCACGAAAACTTAATGCGGCAGAGAGGAATTACTCGGTTTTAGACCGTGAACATTTGGCGATGGTTTAGTCAATTCTCAAACTTCACAGATTCCTTCTTGGCGCGCATTTCATAGTGGAAACTGACCAGAAAGCTCTTACAGCTATTCAAAGTAAAAACTTGAAGAGCTCGAGATCAACTCGATACGCCATTGCTCTTCAACCTTTTCATTTCTCGGTGCGAGCTATCCGTGGTTCAGAAAATGTGATGGCAGACATTCTGTCTAGATGCTCACATGATTCCACCTAACTGTTAAATCTTGGACTTTTTAATGTGTCTAACTCTATAACAGTTTTTTTCTATATCAAAATATGTACACATTTGTGATATATGATATAGTGATTGTATAAACACTTAGCGGTTCACTAATGTATATTCACCGCTACTTTTTTGACGATTTTTTTCTTTCTGTCAATTATAAACTTTTAGTACTTAATATGAAATTGTGATTGAAATTATTGTATACATTATGTCATTGCCAGTATTGTAGTATGCGTTGGTGACACCTCCCTGGAAATATTTATACTTAGAGAAATACTTTCTCTGAGATGTTGAGATATATTCTCACCTGTCGAGCTATACTTTGACTTTGCTTTAATTTGGCATTATAAATTGCTGATATTTGTCATCTGCGCATTATTGGTGCGTTGTGAGCCTGTTGTATGTTGCTCGTAGATGAAGAAAAAAATGATTCTCATTTTTTTTACGGGGGGGGGGGGGGGTGGGAGTCTGTTGCGCACATATTAGTCTGTGACGCACAGATTACGGTAGGTAGGCATACAAATGTAAAGTAATGGCTATTTGTCTGATGAAAAGTATTTAATTGAGAATCTATGATTCTGAGAGTAAGGGGACAGAACCCGGATCGGTCGATGTTAGATTCAATTACATGGGTTATCTTTTCTTGTGTTACAATCTGGCGTATAAATACTGTTTATGTCATTTTTGCGTCAGGTATGGGTATTCCATGACTAATTAAGGTGATTGGCTCTTATATCTTTGTATCTTTGTATTTCTATGTCGGATTATTTTGTAAGCTGAACTCTGGGGGGAAAGGCGTTGTTAGGCATGCGCCGTTCTGAGAGAGAACAGAAAAGGCTGTCATGTCATCGTGTCTATGGCTGGTTATTTAGAAAGTTTAAAGAGTGATTTGTGATCTATTCTAGGAAGGAGATGGTGTCTCTGTATAATGGTATTATCAGAGATTCTCCTATATTCATTATTAACGACTAGGAATGGCGTGCGTTATTCGCCTGTATGTGTTTTCTAAACCAAGGTAAAATAAAACCCTTTTTTTGGTTGAACTTTGTTGCTAAGCCGAAACGATAGACGTATTAGCGTGCATCTCGGATTGTTGACCACAGATGAAGATGACATGTAATTTAGCAGCACCAGATTACTTTAGTAACCAGCTTATTGATAGCAGAAATAGTTAGAAGCAATGAGGACATTTATGATTATATATCGAAGTAATTCTGCTTCATACTTCTCCATGCCAGGTGAGCGAAGCTCACGGAGGAGGAGCCATTTTTGATTCCCGCCATTGTAAGACTATCATCGGAGAACAGAAAATGTCTTACTACCTGATGATGGTACAGGGAGCTAGATAATATGAAACCCATTACTGTGGTTTAATATGGTCGTCATAACCATTGGATGAACTTTCGGCTTGAGAATCTTAGCCAGGAGAAGGTTCGGACAGTGAACCATTATTGTTGATGTTGTATGTATCCACCTTAACTGACGCGATCAGTCAGTTAGAACCTGAGACGATAGACAACCAGGAGATTGGGTGTTTCCCTTCTATCGTTCCTTTATATTGATGTACCACATAACTATACATCTGATATTGTCACCCATTTTCAAATATACGATGATTGTTGTGCCAACGTGTTCAAATGACTGTACCTGTGAGGTCGAAGTGTATTTCCATTAATAAATGTATGAAACCTCATCAGTGGTCTGCCCTTATTGACTTCTGCTTATGACTGAGTGAGTGACTTGTCAACTCAACAGAACTATACACACATTCGCGTTCTTTACACCTACACACTCACTCGATGTCAGCCCTGTGTCGGAACGAGTTGACCTTTCATCTACGCGTCCAGTATGACCCTATGAAAGCAGGAACATCACAGCAAAGAAATGCCTTTATCAATGCGATAGCCACAAAACATACTTATCAATGTGGTGTACTAAACTGCAGCAGAAATACAACGCTGTATTAACAACATCATTTTCTTTTACGCTCCTGATGAAGCATGGAGCAACCACTGAAGTAGCCCCCCTCCCCCCCTTCCCCTTTGCAGTAAGCCTGCAACAAGCATTCACAAGCTCTTGTAGCAGTGATTTCTGTAGCAAATTGTTTTACATAATGAGGTTACCAACCTCAAGCACAACCTCATTAGTCGCCTGTTATGACACGCTTGAAGTTTTTAATACATATCAGTGATCGTATATTATTTTTTGCGTAAAGTTACCCCGTTTACTCCCCCGGGGGTCTCTGATGAGACACACGAAGAATACGACACTGCTGTCATTAACCAGTCATAATAGACGATTAATGTCAGTTTGTGCATGGAACTGGCAACCTATATAAAAACTAAATGCTACAGGAAACATTACTGCAAAGTACCAGTTGCAAAGGTGGTCCTATGTTTCTCAAGGATTAAAAAAAAAATTAGAAAGAAAAAGAAGGATTGCTAAAATTAAGTTTTAAATTATTCACACGTATTTCAAAATCAATATTTACTTAAATTTAATCCTATATTTTACTCAAAGGAACACATAATGCATACATCTGTGGCCATTCTTGCAGGCCTACCCACAACCTTCCATCGCATAGACTTTTTGAATACTTTATGAGTTCTGATTATCTGCCTCCCTAATGTGATTATTTGTCCGAACAAATGATATAATATCGAATGTAGGTTTAATGGTGATGTTTAAATTTTTCCACATATTTTATTTCATGGTGATAATAAGTTTGTACTTTTCAACATATTTTATTTCATGTTTATAATTAGATACTGTGAATGTGAGTATGCTATTATTTTACCTTTACAACGTTGAATTCTTTTACATTGATGGGTCAAATGCATGTGAGAATAAATGAAATCAGTATAAAAGACGAGAGAAAGGAAGGGCAGAATGTCAGACGGGCCTGCGTGCCCAATTCTCAACCATTTGAAAATAAAGCTCGTTCTTTCGTTCGTTCTTAGGTGAAGGTAGTCTCATAGCGGATACAGATGTAGTGAAGTGAAGTTTTAGAGACTTCTTTTATATTAATTTAGCTTCATGAGATGGGGTTACTAGTTTCCTTCCTCGCTGCCTTCGCTTTCTCTAACTCAAGGGCAGAGTCAGGTACGCATTTATAGCTGATTTGTCTGGAGCATGGTGTAACTAGGTTTCGAACCCGGTAACTTTTAATCGAGAAAAAGGATCCCGTTACACGCCTATTGAGGCATATTGGGAATATGGTGTTAGGCCCATATTTTCTCGACCATCGGCACACTAGGGGTGACGTGGTCAGCATCACGCCGGCCGCCTTAACTATCCCAGAGCTGATCCCAGAGTTGCTGTGGTAACCAATTCATGAGGCTGGGTCGATCTCGGAGACGTTTGCGGTCTAAACAATCTCATCTCAACTGGGGATCGAACCATGGACCACCACGCTAGTAAGCCAATGCACTGCGCTAATGCGGATCCTTTTTAATCGAGAAGCAAGCACTCTACGCACGCTGTTGGTCGACGCTTAATGGCATGCACAGAGATTATAAACTCTGGAGCGTGTTCAGTTCCTTACACGTCAAGATCAACATGCAAATATAATCCAACCACCATTTTGTTAAACCTGTTCAACATCATCGCCCCCGCATTTGACATCTCTCTGATAGTCATCCTATCTAATGGAAGTCACAGCTGTTTCAAATTATTGTGAATAAATCATTCCGTCTGATGGTCTGCAAATGTATGTGTGTTCCTTTGTTCAATAAACAGCGCATCAACAAACAAATATACGTCATTTAGAAGCCGATCTATCTATTTGTTAGCTTAATTAGATGACCAACATCATATTTTTCAGTCAGTAAATATAATGTTTATTTAGCGCAATATTTAATCTGGAATGACACGACACAACAAGCCGGTGGCTTAAGTGTACATAAAGCCAGGTCCTGTTGAACCATTACGTAAACCAGGCTGTCGACTAGGGCTTAAACAATTGGAAGGTGGTAAAATCTAGTGAATTAAAATAGTGGAATAAACAAAACAAAAAGTCTAAATTTTCAAGAAAACAATTTTCTTTCTTGTGCCTCTTATACACCACGGAAAATAAATGATGCACATATATCTGTGATAGCACGTGTATGAGCTTCAACATCCTTGTAAATAAGCGTTATACATACATTTGTGCTAGCATACTTATGTTCATGTTTTATGTGTCACTTGCTTGAGTGTGTGTGTGTGTATGTGTGTGTGTGTGCGTGTGGGTGTGTGAGTGAGTGATCAAATTATTTGGGAGTGGCAAATGACCTAGTCGCCTAGAGCGTCAAATATAATGTTTGAAGGAAGACGTCAAATACCCTATGACGAGACCACTTGCCGTGACAAAACCTTTTTGCGTATGGTGCCAAAATCTCTGTTTGCCAAGGGCGCCAAATACAATGTTTGCATTGAGCGCCAAATACCCTGCTTACCAAGGGTGCCAAATACCCTGTTTGCATGGAATGCAAAATACCCTGCTTACCAAGGGTGCTAAATACCCTGTTTTCATGGAGTGCCAAATACCCTGCTTACCAAGGGTGCCAAATACTCTGTTTGCTTAGAGCGCCAAACACTCTGTTTACCAAGGGTACCAAATACCCTGTTTGCCTAGAGCGCCAAAGACCCTGGTTACCAAGGGTGCCAAATACCCTGTTTGCCTAGAGCGCCAAATACTCTGTTTACCAAGAGTACCAAATACCCTGTTTGCCTAGAGCGCCAAAGACCCTGTTTACCAAGGGTGCCAAATACCCTGTTTGCCTAGAGCTTCAAATATCCTAGCACCGACTTGTTACAAACCAAAGTTACATATCAAACCGCTGGAAGCCATATTGTAATGAACTTTACATTTTTGTAGCGTGTTGTGGCTTTAAAAGACTTACGCATTTATTTAATTACCGGGTGTGTTTTTATTAGAAAAACACTCGTGGGCGGGAGGAATGTCCGGATAGTATATAGTTCACAGTTATTATCAGTGGTGTCATTTAGCCGGTTCGCACCGGTGCGCACGATCTTGTTGTTAGAATTTGCTGGGCTTACAGAACCACTTGAGCTTATTTAGGTTACAAAGTTAGGCAAATATACCACGGCCAAACATGAAATTATAACAATTAAACAAATGTACCTCGTTTAAATAAGGGCGCATGTCCACATATAAAAGACTATTAGGTATGATAACAGCTATTTCAATATACATTCTATACATGTCCTAGTAAGTATACTATAATGATGGAAACACACCCATGCCAGTAAAGAAAATGTCACTATCGTGTCCATCTGAGCGCCAGGATCTCCGCTCGTGGAAGTCGTTATAAATTGTCTCTCTTTTATTTTAATGATATACATTTTCTTATTATTTTATTGTACAAATAGGCATTGATTTCATTAGTTTTTTTTCAGAATCAGATACAGGGACAAATGGGATACAGAACATCCAGGCCACACATAAAATGATGCATATTTCCAGCTCAGTAGAAGAGAATAAGTGGTAATCTTCAGACTCTGCATGGACCATAATATATTGGGATACCATACCATCTATTCAACAAACTAAGATAGGAGTTACAGATGAGTGTAACTGTGGCACAGATAAAATGACTGCTGAACATATGCTTCAAAGATAACAAACATATGAGGAACAGAGAAAGCACATATGGTCGTCATCAGTCCCATTCCTGGAATAACTCTATGGAGATACACATATTCTCAAGCTGACCACTGATTTATTTGTAAATATTCAACTATAGCACGTTTCACTAGCTTTGCCCAACTTCAAATGTAATTATCTGATTAACCGTCGAACGTATTAATGCCATTTTTCGCATACGATGTTATATTGGGTTAGACCCAACACATATATACTTTATATCTGTGCATCTTGTCCAGTTCCCATAAACGGATGAAATCCTTTGATCTTTGTCGGCATACTAATTATTGTGTATCGAGAAAAGAAATTTTACCACTTCAGTCACAGATTTTGTGAATTGAATAGGCATAGGCGTGTCTACTATTACAATAATGTGGCCATCACGTTTGCACATGAATACCTGTTGAAGATTATTTCTTAAATGATATGCATGGGAGATACTCGTGACATTGTTTGTCATTGACATTTAGTGCGCTACCAAACCTTCATTGGACCTTCATTGATCTAAATATTTCAATAGGTATCACCTCTTTGCGGTTCATAAATATCATAATGGAACGTTGCTCCTCTAATGTGCTTGTAAATAACGGTAAGGTCATCTTTAAAGAAATTAAACTTCATCCGAATCATAATCAGATGTCTCTGAGAAATTGATAATCAATCTCGGCTGAATGAAGGACAAACCATCATTCTTCCAATATTCCCCTTCCTCTTGTAACACATGGTTCTCACATTTCTTCCAATAATCCCTGGCTATATTGGAGATGGCGGCTTTTGTAAGTATTTCAACATCTTTTAATTTGAACGTTCTATTTTCTGTTGCTACCTGTTCCTTAATTTTAGCCCAGACTGATTCTATTGGGTTTAAGTGAGAATGGTAAGGAGGCGATCTTAAACATCTGTGACCATGTTCATGGATTGCCTTGTCTATGAGAAATATCTTTGTATGCTGTGTCTTTTTTACAATTCCAAGTAATTCAGGCTTCAGGGACATTTCGTTGAATGGAATATCGCTTTTGGTCAGCCAAATATTTATTACATCTTTAGTACTTGATGAATTAGGAACTTTATCTTCTGGTGCCACAACATTGTAATATGAAGCATTGTCCATTATCAAACACGACGGTCTATCCAAGGAAGGAAGTACATGATTCACAATCCAATCTTGAAATATCTTGCCATTCATCTCTGTATGATAATCCTTATTTCTGTGGATTTTGAAACAAATGTGAGTTCAGTATTATTTAGAAACCCATGATGGCTGCTTCCAGCATGTGCAATTATTAGGCGCTGTCCTTTGCTGCTTGGTACTAGTCTCTTAGTTGTCCCATCAGATGATTGCCATTCTCGTTCATTACTGTGGTGCGCATTGATCCAAGTTTCATCTAAATACACAAAATCATAACAATCTCTTCTCATTTCTCTGACCTCGCGTAAATATTTGCTTCTCATTGCAACTATATGAGGCTTCTCACAAATAAGGTTTCTACCACCAACATATTTTCTAAAATTGAATCCCAAACTCCTAATAGTCCTCCATGGCGTAGATTTGGAAATATCAATGTCATTATTCATTCTTAACCAAATTTTCAATTTCCTTAAAGTCACTGCCTCATTATTGTGAAACATATTGCAAATTTCTCTGCGGATCAATTCTCTGTCAAAATTATCCACCACTCTTGGCCTATTTTTCGTGTGTAAAACACTGGAATTACAAATTTCAGATGTCGCTATCCAGCGGTGCAATGATCGTTTGCTTATTCCCCAAGGCATGAATAGTCCTCTTTTGTGGGTTTGAAATAGAATGATATAGTTTTCCTCGAGTAGCTTCATTGCAGAAATACTTAAAAATCCTATTTGTGATTTGCTGTAATGTCATAACATGTACTCGCAGACTCATTTTTCTTACTTAGCCACACAATACTTTTTGTAGACACGCCACTGATTGACAATGTGTGCGTAAAACCGGAAATAAACTGTTTTATGTTCAAGAAGTGCAATTTCACGCAATTTCACGCAAAAATCATGCCAATTGTTGATAAACCAAAAATGTGCAAATGAGGTCGCATAATTTACTGTAGACATTTCAATATGAGTGTGTGTGATGTGTGCTGGCAAGTAGGATTTTATATTATATCGCAAGGAAACAAAAATTGAAACCAATGGCCGCATTTTAATGAAAAATTTAATTCATAGGGTCTATACCATTTCAAATTCACACACAAAATTTCACTTATTTGCGTTATATATTCGCTGAGATATAGCATTTTGAAGTTGGGCAAAGCTAGTGAAACGTGCTATAGTTGTTAACCGGATCTCTTATATGTGTCTTTCTCTTCTTATTTTTAATAACACTTTAAAACAATTATATATTGTCATTCACTACATATACATTAGGAACAGACAATGTTCAACATTAGCATTGTTTCGTCATGTCATTGTCATATGTCACGAGTGTGTTGTATGACTCCTGCGTTATTATGACACTCAACGAACTAAATCAGGATTTCGTGGATATCGGAAGCATAGTTAATTATTTTTAACACATCATTACAACCTGTGGTGTCATTCCAATTAGTTAACAATTGGTTCTGTCAGATTTTGGCCTTATTTTGCAAAAAGTTAACGTCGGGCAATATCTTCTTCATCCTCTTTGTACACTCTCATACGTCTATAGCCCGTTTCACTAGCTTTGCCCAACTTCAAAATGCTATATCTCAGCGAATATATAACGCAAATAAGTGAATTTTTGTGTGTGAATTTGAAATGGTATAGACCCTATGAATTAAATTTTTCATTAAAATGCGGCCATTGGTTTCAATTTTTGTTTCTTTGCGATATAATATAAAATCCTACTTGCCAGCACACATCACACACACTCATATTGAAATGTCTACAGTAAGTTATGCGACCTCATTTGCACATTTTTGGTTTATCAAGCAATTGGCATGATTTTTGCGTGAAATTGCGTGAAATTGCACTTCTTGAACATAAAACAGTTTATTTCCGGTTTTACGCACACATTGTCAATCAGTGGCGTGTCTACAAAAAGTATTGTGTGGCTAAGTAAGAAAAATGAGTCTGCGAGTACATATTATGACATTACAGCAAATCACAAATAGGATTTTTAAGTATTTCTGCAATGAAGCTACTCGAGGAAAACTATATCATTCTATTTCAAACCCACAAAAGAGGACTATTCATGCCTTGGGGAATAAGCAAACGATCATTGCACCGCTGGATAGCGACATCTGAAATTTGTAATTCCTGAGTTTTACAAACGAAAAATAGGCCAAGAGTGGTGGATAATTTTGACAGAGAATTGATCCGCAGAGAAATTTGCAATATCTTTCTCAATAATGAGGCAGTGACTTTAAGGAAATTGAAAATTTGGTTAAGAAAGAATAATGACATTGATATTTCCAAATCTACGCCATGGAGGACTATTAGGAGTTTGGGATTCAATTTTAGAAAATATGTTGGTGGTAGAAACCTTATTTGTGAGAAGCCTCATATAGTTGCAATGAGAAGCAAATATTTACGCGAGGTCAGAGAAATGAGAAGAGATTGTTATGATTTTGTGTATTTAGATGAAACTTGGATCAATGCGCACCACAGTAATGAACGAGAATGGCAATCATCTGATGGGACAACTAAGAGACTAGTACCAAGCAGCAAAGGACAGCGCCTAATAATTGCACATGCTGGAAGCAGCCATCATGGGTTTCTAAATAATACTGAACTCACATTTGTTTCAAAATCCACAGAAATAGGGATTATCATACAGAGATGAATGGCAAGATATTTCAAGATTGGATTGTGAATCATGTACTTCCTTCCTTGGATAGACCGTCGTGTTTGATAATGGACAATGCTTCATATTACAACGTTGTGGCACCAGAAGATAAAGTTCCTAATTCATCAAGTACTAAAGATGTAATAAAGATTTGGCTGACCAAAAACGATATTCCATTCAACGAAATGTCCCTGAAGCCTGAATTACTTGGAATTGTAAAAAAGACACAGCATACAAAGATATTTCTCATAGACAAGGCAATCCATGAACATGGTCACAGATGTTTAAGATTGCCTCCTTACCATTCTCACTTAAACCCAATAGAATCAGTCTGGGCTAAAATTAAGGAACAGGTAGCAACAGAAAATAGAACGTTCAAATTAAAAGATGTTGAAATACTTACAAAAGCCGCCATCTCCAATATAGCCAGGGATTATTGGAAGAAATGTGAGAACCATGTGTTACAAGAGGAGGGGGAATATTGGAAGAATGATGGTTTGTCCTTCATTCAGCCGAGATTGATTATCAATTTCTCAGAGACATCTGATTATGATTCGGATGAAGTTTAATTTCTTTAAAGATGACCTTACCGTTATTTACAAGCACATTAGAGGAGCAACGTTCCATTATGATATTTATGAACCGCAAAGAGGTGATACCTATTGAAATAATTAGATCAATGAAGGTCCAGTTTGGTAGCGCACTAAATGTCAATGACAAACAATGTCACGAGTTTCTCCCATGCATATCATTTAAGAAATCATCTTCAACAGGTATTCATGTGCAAACGTGATGGCCACATTATAGTAATAGTAGACACGCCTATGCCTATTCAATTCACAAAACATGTGACTGAAGTGGTAAAATTTCTTTTCTCGATACACAATAATTAGTATGCCGACAAAGATCAAAGGATTTCATCCGTTTATGGGAACTGGACAAGATGCACAGATATAAAGTATATATTTGTTGGGTCTAACCCAATATAACATGGTATGCGAAAAATGGCATTAATACGTTCGGCGGTTAATCAGATAATTACATTTGAAGTTGGGCAAAGCTAGTGAAACGTGCTGTAGTAATCAAGCCGACATGCGTATACGGAGAAATAGTCGCGTATACGGAAAAGTAGTCAAGATGATGCATTGTACTTCATTTCGTCTTGATCTGATAACTTAGTCTGGGGGACAGAAAAAAATGTTCATTACATATTAGATATCGCCAGTGGATAGGATCAACATTTCCAGCATACTCTCCATTATACATAAAATATCTCCAATGGATAAGATTCACACTCCACCCATTCTCTCCATTATACATTATATATATCTTGTGACAAAACGGGGCGGCCCCTATCGATCTTTGTTTCTTTCCGGCAGTATCTGTACATTTGTGGTACTGATTTTTATTATGTGCTACCAAGTATCGCACTTTCCTTTCTTTCTTTATTTCTTTCGTCGTTATTTTTCTGCTAAGTAGCAGATATTTGATTTTATCAAATCATTCAACACTCCTCTCTGTGATGTCACCTGTTTGTTACCCGGTAATCCTGGCTAGTGGTGAGCAGCTGAGATAAGATAGTCGCCAGCGTGTTTAGATTGAACCGTTGATAAGACGACTCGTTTGGTAACCCAGATGGGCAGACACGGAGTTTTTCCGTACTCATACGACAGATAACGAAATTACTGCCTGTGTGAAACATGTGGGCAGACAAGTGTGACATAATCGCTTCCATGCCGACTTGTTATGACAACATTACTTTCTAATAAATTAATAAGTATTACAGCTTACCCATGTTGTCATGTGTGTCTACCGATCTGCCTGTGAGAGTGTTTGCAAAGCACCAGATGTCCATATATGGTTATACGTGAATTTTTGCTTCACTCACCTTATTTCGCGTGGAATATTTTTGAAATCATTACATCCTATCTGCATGATTTAAAATGATTGGGTCTTTCTGATAAGATTCATAACAACAATACGTGGGAAGATAGGAATATTATCTGACCATTTCGCAGTTTTATTTTACTGTGAATTTCACGCTCGCCAAGACAACATCAGACCTTCCCAGAGTGAAGACTAGATTCATAATTCCTTATTTTAATCAGACCTTTTATTGGAGAACCAAATAAGACTTACAAAGCACAGCACATCTCTACATTTTAATAAAGAACACCTGGACTAGGAAAACTGAAACACACGGAGTAAGAAAGAGAATCTATTGTCAAATTAAAGACACCCCAGATGCGTGTAAGAGACCGACTCGTCTCTTTTATTCATCCGAGCAACACGTCTGTAGCCAAAATTGGCTTATTGGTGGTACCAGCAGAAAGTACTATGCCTGGAACAAGAAGGGAACCGTGGCCTAAGCTTTTAAGACGAAGGATCCACGTGGTAGACTCTCCTTGATGTTTCTGGGAAACGAGCTACACCCGACAACCTTGATCAGAGACGAGCGTGAGCAGAGTAAAAATAACCAACCCATAGGAAGGTGCAAAACCGTCATTGGCAGCTAAGTTCAAATTTATGCTGCCACTTGAACTTCTTGTAACATCTCACATTCCATAAAGACTGTGATGACAACATTTCTTGATCAATAACTATTCAAATTATTTTCCAACTGTTAAAACCTAAAGTGATTATTAATTTTTTTTAATTTGTAATGTTACAAATTTAACTTCGATTTAATCATTTTAAAGATACTGCAAGTTTCTCTCAGTCAAATTACTACACATACTCTAAACAGAGCTATACTAGAATATTAGAATTCCACTGAGTAAATCAGGGATGGGGGCTTAAACGAGCTGAAAGTAATAAGTGCTTAATTCCTTCACAAAAGCGTCGGCAGAATAAATGAGTTAACATACTCAGACAAAGCAGTATTGTTCTCGCTTATTCTGAATATGTTGTGAAGATACCCTTTGTAATAGAAGTGTCATCACCCTTCTATCAACATCTCTGCCAAGAGTAATCTTGTGCGAAGGTAGATACCTTTGAAGCTCATGTTAGATACTCTTGAGTTTTGGCCACTGATGGACCATTACTGCAAAGCAGGGGAGGCAATACCGTCACATATCTCCGGTGGATAAGATCCACGCTTCTAGAAACCTCTCCATTATAAATTTCACCTATCCAGTGGATAGAACCAAACTTCGAGCATACTCTCCAATATACATTAAACATAGCCAATTGGTAGGATTCATGCTTCCAGCATCTCTCCATTATGCATTTAATATCTCGAGTGTATAGAATCGATACCTAGAACTTATCTCCATTTCACGGGTTGCCTCCCATTATCTCTGCAGTAGTGGTCAAACAGTGGCCAAAACTAATGTCGGCCTTTAGAGGTGTCTACCTTTGCACAAGACTACCCTTGACATAGTTATAGATAGAAGGATAATGATGCTTCTATACCAAGGGAGTTTTCGCAAGATATTCAGAAAAGCGAGAACAATGCGGCATGAGGCTGAGCAAATGTTAACTCTAGTATCTGCCGTCAATTTTTGTGAAGGGTAGGGTAATCTTAAAATTCGTTAGCTCGTTCAAGCCACCAGCTGAATAAATTTAGCGAAATTCCTCTTATTATTATATAGTTTTGTTTAAGTGTATTTAAGAAATAGTCTGAGACATACGGTTGTGGTACATCAAGATTATTAAATCAACTTTAGATTTGTCTTTTTACAAGTGTAGCGAAATCTGTGAAATAATCGCTAAATTCAGTAAGATTTTAGTCCTATGATAATTGTTAAGGTCCAAAGGGAAGTGATCCGTACTATGCTGATTGTACAGTGTGAATTCAGGGTTGTGGCACTTGTTGGCTTGTTTAATTGTGAGTTGTTTAAACATTTATATGTTAGACAGAGTGTACAGAAAGCGTCGTGAGCGCTAGTCAGTTAGTTATTCTGTACTGGTTTCGGCCGGCTGTGAATAGCTTACGGGTAGTCCGTGAACAGCCGAGTCCGGTGACTGTTTGGCGGGAGATGTGTGTGTTCCCGTGGCAGCCTGAAGAAGTGCAGTCTAATTTTGGGCGTTGACTGGATAGTCAACCCTGTGTCTTGTGTGTGTTCCCAGGGTAGTGTACGGGAACGATGTTTGGCCATTTTTCGAGGTGTACCATTACTTGCCTTTTTTAGGTGTGATTATCTGCAGATAAGAGAAAAAAAGGTGTACTTTATGTTAAGGACATGTTTTGGGGGCCTTGGTGTACAGGCCGATGTTTGAATCATATTTACCTCTCTGATAGATTTCTATTGTGCAGGAACGGCGCTAGGAGATGGTAAGACCATTGTTCCTTATGGAGGGAGAGTTTTCTGGTGAATGTACTTTAGTTAAAGAGATTATAAGGCCAGGATTTGTGCAGGCCAGATTACTTGTAGACTGCAGAGCGGACAGTCTTTTGAGTATATATATATATTTAAGCCTGTGTGGCGTTTAGTAACTGTAGTATCAGCAGTCGTTCTGGTGGAACATTAGAACTGCGAGTATATATATAGATTTAAGCCTGTGCGGCGTTTTGGTAACTGCAGTGTATGCAGTCGTTGAAGTATTCCTATAGATTTAAGCCTGTGTGGCGTTTTGTAACTGCAGTATCAGCAGTCGTACTGATGTAACATTAGAACTGCGATGTAAACAGGGTTTAAATCATACTGAACAGCTGTGACATTCTGCGCAATTGATTATTATTGGTTTTGTGTATGCTGTTGTACCTGTGTAGTGTATCGTACCGGATTGATGTTGATGTGTGAATAAATTATGTGCTGTCAATTGGAAATGAACACTAGTCTGATTCATTGATCTATGCTTGACAGTACAGGGTGAGTGACTGTATCCTTCATACCACTCACTACAGACTTTATACACAGTGACAATACAGTGCTAGCCCGTTTATCATCTGCTCTGTGTGGGCGCACGTACTCCAACAGTCTAATCACTTCAACAGAGATATACTCTTACCAACCATATATTAACAGTACCAATTATCCTGGGATATCTTTATCAGAATTGTTAACAGCTTTACTTTATCAATAATAAATAAACCCGCCCGTGTGTGGTTGCCTATCGTCGTCTTCTACGCCAGTAGAGCGCTGAATTTTGTGCAGAGGTAATGCGTAGAAAATGATCTCGCCGTCAAATCTTACACGCTTTCCTAGTTTCGTCCTTGAGAATTAAATATAACATTTTTGCAGGGTCAAGGAGTATTTGTCCCAAGACCGAGTGAGAGAAGAATGGCAGTGGATGAAGGAGCGACAAAAAATGATACCATTGTCACGCGTTAGGTTTTGAAACATTAAATTGTAACGAGAGCGCGACAGTATTGGCTTTAGCAGATTTTAAAAACATGACGCAAAGCCACATGCCTCGTACTATATTCTCGCAGTTAAAATGTATAAACACGCACACAGACTGCTTTCAATTCATGCCTAGTAGTGTATTTCTGACGTAACCCCAAACAGTTGTTTTATTTTGAATAAAAAGGATAGCGAGGAGGGGGAAAGATGGCCGCCTTCTGGGAAAAGTTATAATTGACGATTAACAGTGACAAAACTGAAAATCCAAACGACAATGAATATAGCCATAAAAATCATATATAAAGATAGCTTAGAGTCTCCTGAGCAATAATATGTTTTAATATACATAGTATCCCAATTATTAACCAAGATATTGAAATAATACTATACATCTACGAACAGTAAGACTGTTGTTTTTGCTCATTTATACATAACGTTATTTGGGACGCAAGTTTAAAAAAGAGGCATTGGAGTGATTCAAATCCGATTGGTTAGTCTAGGAGTATAGGCAGGAGGGTATTGGTTGACAAAAAGTTAAATATATTTGCAGACTCACTCCTATTATGTTTGGAGTTTGGTTTTTTTTTTAAATTTGAATTGAATAGCTAGACCTTCGCTGTGATTGAGCCAGTCTAGTGATATTGGCAAAAAGCTTCCAAGGCTTGTCGCCATTTGATTAAAAAAAATGTGTTAGTATGCAAGCTGAGTTGAGAACAGCAGTGCTAAGAGTGAAATAAAACCTTGGCAGTCTGGACAAGGGCAAAGCTGAACTTATATATATTAATGCTAATGCCAGTCGACGTGTGTTTGTGATATTTTCATTGAATTGTGGTAAGAACGAATTTATTAACCTTGTTATTATAAAAATTTGGTGTATGAGATACTGCTTTATTGGGACGGTTTTACGACTAAGTACAGAAGTCCCCAGCAGACGTATGCAGGGCCTATGGTGTTGCTCGCACGCAGTAGAACTGACATGAGTGTATAACTAAAATTGATTTAAACAGTTACCAGTGGGAAGTCTAACCCACATTATTCTATGGGAGAGAATCATTGATGAAGTGTCAGAAGCGTTGTAGCCATTAGGGAGGAGAATAAGAGCACTGGTATGAGTTGTTATCTCAGATGAAAATGGTTTAAATGGGTTGGTCAGGGGGATCTGACCCTTTTCTTTTTATTGAAATATACCATGTATTACTTGTCAAATGATATTGTAGATATGTTATAAAGAATCATAACCTTGTTTCAGGGTTTATGTTCTGGTACTAAACTAGTGCCAGAACCCTGGTGTATGTATCTCTGTAAGAGAAATTGAAATTTTTGCTGGTGCACGCTGTCTACCACACTACATCAGGGACTGTGTCAGATTGGTCATTCGATTGAAAATTTTGCTGGTACACGCTGTCTACCACGAATCAACCCTTGAAATATAGGAAATTGTCAGCATCGTAACTACTATAAAAAAAAACAGATGAGTGCCAGTGTGTCGGCACTAAAGAGTTCATCCACTAATATTAATACCTAATAAATAAAATATTTGACTGTTAAATAAACATTCCACAAGAGATAAAGAAAAGAGTGGCGATGATGAGAACACCCCAACCCACCATTAATTACCAGTGTTAACTAGTCTATAGTAATACATCAATATAAATAGATTGTAATATTTCTTTATATGGACAGAAGATCCATTGTGGTATTTTATTTATGTAAATAAAACCATAAATTTCATTTTGTTGTTGGTCCTGACTCAGAAAATTCTGAATCAGGGCAAATAAAATTGTAATATAGCCTATTACCAAAATTTCATCCACAGACTTCTATAAGATATATCCTAGAGTGTTAGTCTATTTGTGTTTGTTGTAGTGCCTAGTCATATTTATGTGTTAGAATTAAAGTGTATTTGTATTGATTTGACTTACACTGCATTATATCTTCATTACACTTAGACACTTAGACGTAGTCACATAATTAATAAGTAAAAATATAGCGCCAAGTGAGATCATAGGGTGGTAGCAGATAGATTCCCTGTAAATACTTAACCATCAACTACTAAACTCAGGGACCTACACAGCTGACCTCACTTGGTAGACAACTAATATTTAATAATAACATCTATAACACCAAATGCACCACAACAAGCAACAAATATATTAATCAATTATGTTTTAACAGTTATAAAAATGAATAAATCCTTATAGGAAAAGTTATCATCACTGTGTGATGTTATGGCGATAAAATTTGAGTAGCTCACTTTGCAGCTTTTATGTTTCTACTTACCTGCCAATGAGTTTCTGTTCTAGTTGGGGTTTGGGTCTTTGCAGTTAGATGACTGGATCAACTCGTCACTGGTCAAGTTTGAAAGTTGTAGCACGTTTCAAGCAGTGTCAGGGAGTAACTGCCAAGCTAGTCCCGCGTCTCTAAGACCCGTCTTATGCTGGTGTCTAGCGTCGACTTCCGGCCACTTACATCCTCACCTGTTCCAGAGATATTACCTTCAACTGGTACAACCAAGCCAATCTTTAGGCTCACAGACTGCTGGCTCAGAGAAATAGTTTAAGGCAGCTTGACAATACCTCTTACACGTGGTCTTGTATGTATTGTAGGTGTATTGTTATTTTAGCAATAAGTTCCCACTTTGACTTTGTGTTACAGTTTCCTCAGATTCCGGTTTTCCGTGTTAAAATAGTAGACTCTTCCTGGGCTCTAAGACCTCAAGCTGCTCAAACAATGTTCGGTCTGGGGAATGGAATCTGCCGCTATTCTTAGCTCTGGCAAGATCTGGTTGTCTTCTTGGCGCGAGTTGAATTTTCACAGTGTTCTGAATTGACTAAAGTGTCAGGTTATATTACACTTCGCTCCCAGCGCAGTACTTTGTTACGATTTAGGTAGAGTCTAATTAGAAAATTTGTTCTTCCTATGTTTCGACTGCCCTCCAATCGTTTTAAAACGTGTGTGTAATTCAAAATTTTTCCACTAGGAAATGTCTGTGCGTTAATACAAAAGTCATGTCTTCCAAATATGGAAGAGAGATTTCCGTACTATTCTCGTTAGCGATTACAAATAACTTCATACTCTTATCTCAAGTAATATCTTCGTAATACTTCTGTCTGGATACTATTACCTCATTCCGTCTTCCAGGTGCATGTCTGTAATATGTCCGCAGACGGATAATTTATCTCCCCGTCCTTGCGCAAACACTGACCCTCGTTTAACCATCTGGGCTGTGACTCCTCACAACAGTAATTAACGAATCCCAATTGCCATATCAGCGCTAAATAAACTGGCTGGGCGTACGTCGTGCTAAACCGGCACGGCCAGGGTTTGGTAGACGAGAATTTTACCAACATGACTCGGTCAATATTACATCACCTGTCTACTCTCTCAGCAGGGATGGTCAGGTAAACAGACAAGACGAGTTATTACTGAATAGAGTGTAAGGTGATTAAAAAATTGCTAATATCGGCTTGATAGCAGAGAAAGAAAAGTGCCGACCACGGAAATTTCACGTAATCAGTACTCACAACAAATGTAACTGACTACTTTCGGAGAGGACAAGAGATCGACCCAAAAATTATGTGACACTCCATTTCCACTATTCTAATTATCTGTGACTTACATCGCCAATACTTGGGATCCTTAATTTTTTTTAATCAACTCATCCACACTACTTTAACCTGTCCTGCCATGGATAATATTACTCTAGATTTTTTATTTATTTTTTTTTAAAATTGTCTTTAATATTGCTGCATAAACATTATTTCTCTTTTTTTCGGGAGGGAAATAGTGGAGCGTTTACATTTCATCGTTTTCTTCTATCTTGGGAATCGCAAAACTGGGTCTGTTTTGTGATGTTAGGCGGTGATAGTGTCACTGTTGTCACATTACTGAAAAGGAAGGAAAAAAAGTTACGACCGCAGTCACATCTTAGTGGGGTTAAATTTTCTTTGAATACAACACTCGGATGCATTTTGTATGCAGTACTGTTCTTGCTTCTGTGCCAAAAAGATTCTATTTATTGTTATCTCTTTTACTTTGGTCTCGTTTTCGAGACTCGCAGCCCGTTCAACCTAGACACAGTACTTCCATTTTTTTAAAGGCCCGTGTCCAAATATGAAAGACCCTGTGGTCTGGCAAGCCATTTAAAGCGCTGCCTGTGGCTTCACTAAGAGCACAGTCACGTGCCAATTGACAGCTGAGTATGCTGGAGCTTGCCCCGTATAGTTCCCCGGGTGGTCTCTGAAGAGACAAAGAAAGAATAGATTTACTGCTCACTCAGGCATGCGACTAAAAAGAGTTGTGCACGTGACTGGCAAAACCAGCATGTGCAACAAATCGCGATAGAAACCAACGCTGCAAGAACATGTGAAGCTAGATGCAGGCTTCCTGTTAGTGGACCAGCTACAACGGTGGCTCCATGCTCCGTAAGGAGAACTAAGGAAAATTATGATGTTGATACTGGAGTTGGACGATACCATGTTTTGAAAATTATGATGTTGATACTGGAGTTGGGCGCTACCATGTTTCATATTGGACGCTACCATGTTTCATATTGGACGCTACCATGTTTCATATCGGACGACACCATGTTTCATATTGGACGCTACCATGTTTCATACCTGTTAACTGCCTCAAGAAACAAGTGTGTTAACTACTCTGATACACTGCGGATGCAGAAAGGTAGGGTTAAAAATTAGGGAAGGGGGGGGGGGGGAGAGGTAGGGTAGTATAGCCATGATGTACGGTTTAAAGGAATACCAATTGTGGAGGGATAAGGCTAGGCAGAGACAAGGTAAGAATTAAGTTGATTAGGACAGACAGCTTAAGCTAAACAGGGAGTTGGATGGAAGGATTAAACAGTGGTTTTGTTGAAACTGAGAATTTATACATGTCTGAATAACCTGTACAGTTATATAACATAGCAGTTAGCGTAAATTAGTTCGAAATAAGAAAAAAGGTAAAGGATCCCATTACACGCCCATTGAGGCATATTGGGAATATGGTGTTAGGCCCATATTTTCTTGACCATCGGCACACTAGGGGTGATGTGGTCAGCATCACGCCGGCCGCCTTAACCTTCTGTTACTGTCTGTTATGGTATGCTTGTAATGAATACTTTATTATACTTTTCTTATATTTTTAGTCTAAGGGATTTAACCTGTGATTATGTTTTCTTTTTGATACAGGTTAGATTTATTTGTTATGTCCTTTGACTCGGCCGATTTTCGGTTAGAATTAGCCTTCCAGATTGTTCGAGATTGGCTTATATGGTAATAGACAAGATTGTACGAGACGGCCTTATATGGTTTTAGACCTAGCTTCTCGGTACGGTGTGAGTTGGACTCACATCACGCCATTATCTGGGCGCATCCGCTATGATTTGGGCGCGACCGGAAGACTGTTGTTTTAAGGAGTCGCCTGGCGTTTTTCGCGCTGACAAGTCGCTCAGCGTTTTACTCTGGCAGTGTCAAAGGAGATCAGAGTTCTTCTGTGATTTAATAGTGTTTCAGATTCCCTTTAATGTGATTCTGACATAGAGTTATAAGCCTAGGAAATGGCAAGTGTGTTTGGTGTTTGATTCATGGAAGGCAGAGCAGGTAAAGAAACATTTTTGAAACTATTTGATTATTACCATGAACTTTGAGTTATTTAGGCGACTTACTCCCGGTGCGGAGAAGTGGTAACATTATTTTTGCCAGAGGTGTTGGATCAGAGTATCAATGAATTATTTATGTAAGCCCGCTGTCCATGCGGCTATTTTTGCCAGAGGTGTTGGTTCAGAATCAATGAATTATATAGGTAAGCCCGCTGTCCATGCTTCCTATTTTTGCCAGAGGTGTTGGATCAGAATCAATGAATTATATATGTAAGCCAGCTGTCCACGCGGTCTATTGTTCGCCAGAGATGTATTAGCGTGTGATTATGCCCATGATGTGTTGAGCCTTGTTCAGATGACAATGTATGTGTCGATGTCAGCGTGATCTATAATGTCCTGTAATAAACTGTTTGGAAACGTCACAAGTTGTTTCAACACTTCCTGACTTAATCATCATATGTTACTGTGATGTCTTCATGACCTAATGATATCAGCTCTGTGTGGCGTACGTATGAAAGAAACCTCTCAGCCATCATTTCCATCTTTCTCAACTAGACTTTATCAACAACACGCAACACACCCTATCTCAATTGGGATCTTATCAACTGGTGGGCCAGTTTTACGGGCTTCGTTACCCAAACGTCATTCGCTACAATAGATCTACAACATCTTATATGAACCACTGCGACACGCTCCTGTATTGTTATAGCCAGTTCCTATACCATCGTTGTCGCTGTTATTTTGGAAGCCAGTTCCTGTACCATCGTTGTTGCTGTTATTTTGGAAGCCAGTTCCTATACCATCGTTGCTGTCAACTTGAAAGCCAGTTCCTGTGCCATTGTTGCTGTTGTGTTGGAGGCAAGTTCCGATATCCCTTCAGAGTTGGATCTTCTTAGCGCTGAACTGTGTGTGCTGAGAACTTCATTGTTGCTGTAATTCCAGAGGCCAGGATTTGTTTGCCAGTTAAGATAAGTGGCTGTTTGTTATTGTAGACTGTGCCTTTATGTTGTGATTGAATTGAGCCTCCCTCTACACACATGTATTGATATTTCTCTGTTTTCATATTACATGTTTCTTTGTTTATGTGTTATATGTGTTCATATTTCAGCGGGTTCGGTTGGGCAGGTGACTCATGTAGGGTACATCCCACTTAACCGAGGGCCTACTGTGAGCGTTCTTTAGGGACCATTGCGAATTCCCTAAGTGGAAATCTCTAGCGACTTTTGTTGCTATTTTTGTTTAACTGTGACGAGAAGTGTTAGTGTTGTTTTCATATATTTTTTTCTCTGTTCTTTAGTTTTGATTAATTTGTTTGTATGTCTTTGCCTCATCTTCCTATCGTTTATTTCTTTACACCTTTTCGTTTATACACTGTTTTGTTAATTGTTGTGTTAGTATATTCGCAGCTTTCTTTGAATATTTTCTTTTGTTCTGCTTTATTCTTGTGTTGAGTTCTGCGAACGTTTTCGTTTGTGATTTATATCTTGTCTTTGTTAATTTTGTATGTACAGTTGATTTTGTCATACACTGTCTATATACAAACTAGGTAGTGCACTATTAATAGTATAATGCACTATAGATAGAAGTGATTATTGGTGATATTGTAATTAGGTTATTAAACAAGTTCCTTGATAAAGACTTGTCTCCCACTGAGGTTGGGATAAAGTGAGTTTCTGAGATAATATATATTATACAAGGTGTTATAGTATATTATTTGACATAATGTCTACCTTGGATTATTTTATTGAGCAATGGAAAGCTCTTGGCAAGACTGGAGAAAAATTAGAGGAATTTGCACTTGCTTAATATGCCAAGGCACAGAAGGCTGAAGATAAAAAAATGCGAATAGAAGCTGAACAAAATAGATTAGAAAGAGAGGCTGAAAATAAAGATTAGAAAGAGAGGCTGAAGAGAAAAAAATCCAAATGCAAATAGAAGCCGAAGAGAGAAAACAGAAGCTAGAAGCTGAAGAGAGAAAACAGAAGCTAGAAGCTGAAGAGAGAAAACAGAAGCTAGAAGCTGAAGAGAGAAAGCAGAAAATGGAACACGAAGAGAAAATCTTAGCTTTGGAGTTAGAGAAAATAAAGTTGGCGAATATGGGTAATTCGCAAAATGATTCAAATAATCAAACAACTTCTAATAAGACAAATGCTGGTTCTTATAAGGCCAAATTACCGGCTTTCAACTCTACCTGTGACGATATAACGTTCTATCTAAATAGATGTGAACTTTCATGCGAATCGCACAAGGTAGATAAATCGAAATATGTTGCACAACTGATGGAAATACTTAAAGGTGAAGCGTTGATTATTATAAGTATGGTGAACGGTCCTGACAAGAATAACTATGATGTTGTCAGAGCGGCCTTAATAAAGAAATATTAACTTAATGAAGACGGTTATCGTCTTCGCTTTAAGACTATGTTACCAGAAACTGGGGTGGAATTTTCATAATTTATTTCAAGGATACGTCTTACGTTCTCACTTTGGGTTGAACTTTCAAAGACTGAACACACATGTGAAACCTTTATGGACTTATTGCTTCGTGACAAAGTCTTGTCATCAGTTAATGGGTCTTTTCTTTCCTTTTTACATGAGCGTACGCCTACGAATTTGAAAGACATGGAACAATATTGCTGCCAATATGTCACGGCACATCCTAATGCAACGGTTAGAAATTCTAAGATCTAAGAAAATTTACCTGTGGCTTCAGCAACACCATATGGTCCTAATTTTCAACGTAGATTTCAAGGTGCCCAGCGCAATTTTGATAGGAGGAATAATCGTAATTTTGGACAAATCAAGGGGGTCCATCTCATAATGATTCTTCTTCAGGGAACTGGAGGCAATCTGATGGTCCTCAACAATTTAATTCCAACAATTATAGAAATTTGTGTAGGGTAGCTTCAATCGACGCTATTATAATTTCCCTCGAAGGCAACAAAACCCATCTAACAGATATGTTGATCAAAGGGGAAATGACAATCGCAACTATGGAAACTGGTATTCAAACCAGAATGATAATTGCAATAGAGGAAATAACGATTATCGCAATAGGAATAATATAGGTGATAGATCGCAAAATAACAATAGATCTACGAATAATAGATCGTGTTGCCATGCTAATTGTGCTCAACTAGAGCCCCAGGTTAATATTCAGGGTAACAAGAATAATGGTGTCGCTAATGCTAGTGCTTGCTTTGCTTTTGATTTTGAGAGAGAATCTCAATGCTTGCAATGCACAACATTGTTCGAACCTACATCTATAACTTCTTTGACTTGCGGTCATCCTCTACCCGCTCTTTCTGCCGCAGCGGCGCATGACGGAAGAGGGTCTCTTACTTTACATAAGGGTTTTGTTAACAATAATCCAGTCTCGGTTCTTTTTGATTCGGGATGCGCAACTGTCGGTATTAGACAGTCTTTAGTTCATCCAACTTGTGCAACTGGTAATTTTGTGAAATGTGTGACATTCGGTGGGACAGTCGAGACTTTTCCGACTGCCATAGTCCATATTGCCCCACCGCTTTTCACTGGTTATATACACGCATGTTTGCTCAGAGCACCTTTCGCTTACCTTACTATAATACAGATACATGGTGTAAAGGTGTGTACACCAGTACAAATCGCTGCCTGGGAACGGCAACATAACCTTATTGATATAACTGTTACGACAGTGCCAAAACCTTCTCAAGTGATACATTCTGCTAATATGGTGCAATCTTGCAGTATTGATGATACAATTGTTCATCATACTAATTTTGGAGCTTCTTTTAGCCCAATGTGACATACTTCATTACGTCGCAATTCTAACCTTTGACTTTTCTCTAAGTACTGTTATAGAAGAAGATTCTTTGATTTTGTCTGACACAGACACTAACTTCATCCCTGCGACTGAATCTATATCCAGTCACGTTGATTGTAACCTCTTTAGTGCTATGACTAGTGTCTTCTTTGCTACATGTACGAACTTAAGTGTTAGTACATATCTATACCTTATGAGTTTCTTTACTTTTCTTATTGGGCCGATTAGCTCAGTATCTTTGTCCTTTGTGACTTTTTGGCGCATTCACTTCTTTTCTTTTAAAATTCCACGTATGTCCAAGTTTACTACGTGCTGGGGAGCCGCGCTAGCGTAGTGGTTAGAACACCGCTCTGGCGACCGGGTGATACAGGATCAAACCCGGGCGACGGCATTTGAGGATTTTTCGTCGACCGGGATTTGGACTGGATTAACTCGAGACCTGGCGAGGACATTTGAAGGAGTGTCGTCGACCAGGGACTGGCGGCTCCTGAGCCGACCCAGCTGCAATGGGTACCTCCGAAATCGGCGAGTATTTGCCTGAATGGCGAGGGACACCTGTCTCTGTACAAGAAATAAAGGGATACTCACGTAAAATCAATGTCAGGTTAGACATAAATAATAACCTGAGATTTCGCCTCGAGTATTAGCGGGCGTACGCAAAAAAAAAAAAAAAAAAAAAAAAAAAAAAATAAAAGAAAAAAAAAAAAAAAACTACGTGCTGCTTTTACATCTTTATGTTATGTTTCTTGCTTCTTTCCTTACCCAATACTCAGGCCATGACTTCATTTGAGCCTGTGAGAGATACGCCTTTGTTAACCTCATTCACTTTGTCTTGCGAAAACTCTCAGATGGTTAGCCATCATGACGCTCTTAGTCATCATTACCATCTTCTACATTTGCCTTTTGACGTGGGGTAACATATGTATACTCACGACTATTCTTTACATCGATACGCTATTGCTCTTCAATCTTTTCACTTCTCAGTTAGATCTATTCGTGGTTCGGATAATGTAATGGCAGATATACTGTCTCGATGCCCACATGATTCTACTTGACTCTTATGTCCTGTATTCTCTTATAGATGTCGAGATTAGTGATATTCCCACGACGCTCAGACATATTAACATTCAGTTTGCACAATTGCTTGATCCTATTTAATTCATGATTATAAACTGATAGATTTACTTTCTCTGTTACCGTCTCTAGTGTAACGGAGGAAGGTTTGATTATCATTATATAAATTCCGATAGTTTACATGGCCACATTTAATAAGTAAGAATTACAATTAAGTGTTATATATTGTAGAATCCTACAGTTGTCAAACACAGGTGTTTCATTTCTATTTTCTCACAGCGAGTCAGTGCTGTTATGCGGAGAATCTCTACAGTTTACAAGCATCCCTACATTTGATGTCCCTGTTTACCATTGGGAATAGACGCTACCTCACAGTGTTCTATCAATTTAAAGAAATCTGAGGTCTTGACGCTCAATGTGAGCAATCCTGAGCCCATATCAGTAAGGAATAAGCAATTGGTACAGACAGATACCTTCACATACCTAGGAAGCATAATAACACCAGACGGCGGGGCAGGCAAAAACATCAACATCAGAATGAATAAGGCAAGAACAGCCTTCTTTAGCCTAAACAACATCTGGAAGTCCTCCCAATACAGCACAAGCACAAAATTAAGATTATATCAGAGCTGTGTGCTTTCTGTGCTTCTCTATGGTGCGGAATGCTGGAGAGTTACAGAGAAGGAAATGTCGAAATTGTCCTCTTTTCACACAACATGTCTAAGGAAAATTCACCGAATCTTTTGGCCGAATACCATCACTAACCAAGATCTGCTTACTCGTAGCAAGCAAGAGGACATGCACACCATCATAGCTGGCAGACGCTAGAACTGGGTTGGTCATGTCCTCAGAAGAGACCCGATGCCATCACAAGAACAGCTATGCTTTGGACCCCTGAAGGAAAACGAAAGAGAGGCCGACCAAAAACAACCTGGCGGAGGACTGTGGAGGCTGAGATGCAAAGAATGAACGAGAGTTGGAGTACTGTACGAAGGATGGCCACCGACCGAGAAAAGTGGAATCAATTTGTTGTTGCCCTACAAGACGCCACTAGGCGTGATGGCCACTGACTGCTTTGACGGTCGGCGGCTAAGGATCAAAGAAGAAGAAGACACAGTGTTCTGGGACTCCGCATGTCATCACTTAGGTGTATTTGTAATGGATAGTTATTAATGTTGTAAACTAGTATACGTTATTATGTTAAAGAAATGATGCTATGTTTGATATATCCTTTAGAAGATATATGTTGGTGTCACAATATTGCTGTACATCACAATGTTAAAAGTTTAATATGTTAATGACACCTCTAATTTTGTAATTTATTATGGTGAGACATGGCGATATTGTAATTTTTTTTTTGGTGGTATATGAAGACATATCTATGTAATTTTTTCTGGCATTGTTATGTTGCCAGCACTTTATTGTGCTATTGTGGCAACTTCTTTTTATAATTATGTTAGTGCTATGAGAAAATATTTTCTCTAACTTAGTGAGATATATTTTTCTTCTCACCCGATGATCTATCGTGCGCCAGTATAGCACGGTATTGTGGCATTGTAATTATTCACGCCCTTCGTCAGCGCATCATTTATGCGTTATGAGCCTGTTGCCTGTGTCATCATGCTCATTATTTTTTTTAGTGTGTGTTTAAAATGTATGTTATACACGCTATAGTATTACTTTGATATTTATTTATGTTATGCATTGTATTGATTACTTTGTGATATATTTATATGTATGCTACCGCCCACTTCGTTTTAAAAAGAATGATGTTGTCATTTTTTTTCTCCCGGGGGATGTGGTAGACTGTTACAGTCTGTTATGATATGCTTGTAATGAATATTTTATTATACTTTTCTTATATTTGTAGTCAAAGGGATTTAACCTGTGATTATGTTTTCTTTTTGATACAGGTTAGATTTATTTGTTATGTACCTTGACTCGGCCAATTTTCGGTTAGGATTAGCCTTCCAGATTGTTCGAGATTGCCTTATATAATTGGCTTATATGGTAATAGACAAGATTGTACGAGACGGCCTTATAAGGTTTTAGACCTGGCTTCTCGGTACGGTGTGAGTTGGACTCACATCACGCCATTATCTGGGTGCATCCGCTATGATTTGGGCGCGACCGGAAGACTGTTGTTTTAAGGAGTCGCCTGGCGTTTTTCGAGCTGACAAGTCGCTCAGCGTTTTACTCCAGCAGTGTCAAAATGGATCAGAGTTCTTCTGTGATTTAACAGTGTTTAAGATCCCCCCTTTAATGTGATTCTGCCATACAGTTATAAGCCTAGGAAATGGCAAGTGTTTTTAGTGTTTGATTCATGGAAGACAGAGCAGGTAAAGAAACATTTTTGAAACTATTTGATTATTACCATGAACTTTGAGTTATTTAGGCGACTTACTCCCGGTGCGGAGAAGTGGTAACATTATTTTTGCAGAGGTGTTGGATCAGAGTATCAATGAATTATTTATGTAAGCCCGCTGTCCATGCGGCTATTTTTGCCAGAGGTGTTGAACCAGATTATCAATGAATTATATATGTAAGATCGCTGTCCACGCGGCCTATTTTTGCCAGAGGTGTTGAACCAGATTATCAATGAATATATATGTAAGCCCGCTGTCCATGCGGCCTATTGTTTGCCAGAGATCTATGGGCGTGTGATTATGCCCATGATGTGTTGAGCCCTGTTCAGATGACAATGTATTTGTCAGCGTGATCTATATTGTCCTGTAATAAACTGTTTGAAAACGTCACAAGTTGTTTCAACACTTCCTGACTTAATCATCATGTGTTACTGTGATGTCATCATGACCTAATGATAACAGCTCTGTGTGGGCGTACGTATGAAAGAAACCTCTCAGCCATCATTTCCATCTTTCTCAACTGGACTTTATCAACAACATGCAACACACTCTATCTCAATCGGGACCTTATCACCTTCAAAGCGTTGCTCTGGTATTCAATTTATAAGGCTGGGTCGACCCTATAGCCGTTTGTGGTCTAAAACATCCCACCTCAACTGGGGATCGAATCATGAACCATCGAGCTAGTAAGCCAGTGCACTAACCACTGTGCTACCGCTGCTCTAGTTCCAGATAAAAGTTAATGTTATTTCGTTATGTCGTCTTTGCATACCTCATTTGTTTCTTAAAAACTGAACACGGACAATTACTTACTGAGGAAAATATTTATAGACTTGTTTCCGCAAACACGTGACATCCAAGATTTGTGTTCTACCAACCGCATACGAATAACCGTAGTTAGGAAGTTTAGAAGTAAATATGTACTTAAACTGTTTTCTAAGGAGAGATATCTACTTGACCTTTGCATTAGCCTTAGAGAAGAGATATGAACTTTCCGGGAAATCAGTGCTTCCAAGAAATGATATCATATTAGCTCCACAGTAGAATTCAGTGCTTACACGTAACGTACTAAATAAACAAGAAGATCCCTGGAGACGACATACTGGGTTTACGTATGAATTGTATAATTAGTTCCCTGTTGTTGTTGAACATGGAGCACGGAACCACTGCTATAGCTGAATGTCTTGTAGAAAGCCTGCATCAAAGAACTCTTGTGCCCTTGTAGCTGTGGTTTATGTAGCAAATTGTTTTATATGAAAGGACTCCAGTTCCATACACAACAACATCATCATCATGTGACGTATTCTCTCCAGAACGTTGTCTCCATTACAGCTGCTCTGAACGCATCACGATTCTGGGCAAGTCGACCCGCATCATCAAAATACAAGTTCAGACTCTCTGTGATGTCCTGGGTCGACGGCCGTTTAGGTCGTTTCCTTCCCCTTTTTCCAGGGACCATACTTCCATTACCAATTTTTCCAGACTATCATGTCTTTTTATATGACCGAAAAATTTCAGCTTCCTTATTGCGATGGTATTTATGAGCCAATTTAACTCTACATTTAGTGAGTGCAGTACTTCGTTGATGGTCTTTTTTTATGTCCAGGGTATTCTCAACATCCTTCTGTAGCATTTCATTTCGAATGATGCAATCTTCTTTGCAACTGTTTTATTGAGTGTCCATGTCTCGCAGCCGTATGTTGCTACTGGGAATATACATGCTCTAATCAGTTGTAACTTTGTTTCTTTGCTTGTGCCTTGCCATAGGTTTTTCATCTGTATTAGTTACACAACAACATATTAGTCGCCTAAAACGACATATCAGAGGAAACAATAGATCTATTCTTTCTTAATCTTCTTAGAGACCAGGTTAATCTTCTAGACGAAAATATTATAAAAGATTGGAGAAAAAAATCCGAGAACATGAGAGAGATAGAGAAAGAGAGAGAAAGGGGTGGAACACGGAAGGACATAGTGAGTGAGTGGAAAACGAATGCAAGCGAACGAACGAACTTTATTTTTAAAGAACGGTGCCCAGTTGCCAGAGAGGATAGTAACGACTCGCTTCCGTAGCTAGGCGGTGGTGTCGTTCGGACGGTCC
The DNA here is from genome assembly GCA_024509875.1 of Oreohelix idahoensis. Classification (NCBI taxonomy): domain Eukaryota; kingdom Metazoa; phylum Mollusca; class Gastropoda; order Stylommatophora; family Oreohelicidae; genus Oreohelix; species Oreohelix idahoensis. The sequence goes on from JAMPIV010022603.1 coordinate 310,221, forward strand.
TAGGTTCGATTCTTGGTAAGCCTATCACTTCTAATGTTTTTTTTTTTGTTATCTAGTCTTCTAATTCTTTATTTCTCATAAGTACCTGAAACATACCTTTGTATATTATTTATTTATTTATTTCCTGTTTACAGCCTTTGGGTTTCCTCTCCTTATTTGTTTACACGTTTAAGAATTAGGCACGCAGGGGATTGAGGGGTTAAAATGGAAAAGAGAGGATTGGACGCCATTAGAAAATTGAAGGGCCAGGAAACTTTGTACCGGGCAAAATAAAACTTACTTCCATAAAAGGGTGTTTGTGGAGAAAGATAAAAGCAGATGGTGCATATGGATTAATAACACAGCCCTACAAAAAAAAAATTTTTTGGTGCCAAACATTTTACTATTGAGTGTACCTAAATGAGGCCTGCTCAATCCAAATATCACATTTACTTATCTGTAGCAGCTCTAGTTTTTGAGATACAGACATTTTTGTATTATTACAATATTTTCTATATAAGGCTATGTACAAAAAAAACTATTGCTGTCTAGTCCTTTACAAAAGAAAACTGCTTGTTTACTCTCAGTTTCCGTTTTCCAAGAATCTTCCCAGAATTGCCTTTTTTTAGATTTTAAGCCACTGCATGCATGTTAGTATGCTACTTATTTTATTACACTTCTAACAGAGAATGGCATCATCTTCAAGAAGAGCATGTTTTCTTTCACCGCATTTATTTTGTTATATTTGTGGAGAGTACACTTTCAAAGAAGAACATAGGAAGCATATTACTGTTTTTGTTAAAAATGTATACTTTGCTTTCTTTAAAGTAAAACTAGGTGACCAGGACAAGTCTTCGGCTCCTCATATTGTTTGCAAAACATAAGTTGAACACCTGCGACTGTGGACTTGTGGGAAAAGAAAATGTTTAAAATTTGGAATTCCAATGGTTTGGAGAGAGCACAAGAACCACTATGATGACTGTTATTTCTGTGTTGTGAGTATTAAGGGAATTAATGGAAAAAGATCACAAAAAGTGGAAATATCCAGATTTAGATTCTGCTAGGCGACCTGTTTCCACACGGAGATGACATACCGATTCCAACTTTCAGTCAGATTTCGGATTCCCTGCTAGAAGATGAGACAGCAGTAGCATGTGGAACGACAAGTGACAGTGATAGTGATTTCGAAGATGATTTTTCAGATGCTCAACGCTTCGACCAGCTTGAACTAAATGATCTAATCCGACATATATATCTCTCCAAGGAATCTTCAGAACTTTTGGCTTCAAGATTGAAAGAAACAAAATTACTGACTGCTGAAACAAAGGTTACATTTTAACGCAGCAGAGAGAAAGGTTTTATTCCATTCTTTTGTAAAGAAAACAACCTTGTGTTTTGTACTAATGTAGGAGGTCTTGTTAACAAAATGGGTGTAAGTTATACACCAGATGAGTGGCGACTTTTCATTGACAGCTCTGAAAGAAGTTTGAAGGGTGTTCTCTTACACAATGGTAACAAATATGGCTCAATTCCAATTGCTCATTCTACTACAATGAAGGAGAAGTATGCTACAATAAGCACAGTTCTGGAAAAATTGAAGTATTTAGAACATAACTGGATGGTTTGTGTAGATCTTAAAATGATGAACTTCTTGCTTGGCCAGCAAATGGGATTCACCAAATATCCATGCTTTATTTGTTTGTGGGATAGTAGGGCAAAAGATATGCACTGGACAAAGAAACAGTGGCCGCTGAGGGATGAATTTAAATTTGGAGCAAAAAATATTGTCAATAAGCCTCTCATTGATCGAAAAAGAGTTCTACTGCCACCATTACATATAAAGCTTGGCTTGATGAAGCAATTTGTTAAAGCACTGAACAAAGATGGTACATGTTTTAATTACTTATGCAGAAAGTTTCCAGAATTGAGCATAGACAAACTTAAAGCTGGAATTTTTGATGGACCTCAAATTAGAAAGTTAATAAACGATCCAAATTTTATCGATTCCATGAACAAAACAGAGTCCACAGCCTGGTCATCATTTGTTTTAGTTGTGCAAAAGTTTCTGGGTAACTTTAAAGCAGACAATTATTCTGAATTAGTTGGAAACATGCTGTCGAGTTTTTGTGAACTTGGATGCAACATGAGCATAAAATTGCACTACCTCCATAACCATTTACATTTATTTCCGTAGAATCTTGGCGACTTTAGTGAGGAGCAAGGTGAAATATTTCACCAAGATATAAAAACAATGGAAGAGAGATACCAGGGACTTTGGGATGCCCACACGATGGCAGATTACTGTTGGACCCTTAAGCGTGACTGTCCGGGCATATCACATTTCAGGAAGTCCTCGAAAAGATCCTTTTTGCGTGTTGACTAAACAAGTGCTAGTGATAAAGTTTTATTACATTTTTGGTAATATATGCACAGTAATTAAATATAATATGAATGCAGACTAAAGTCAAAATGCCACTGATAGCACCTAACTGTAGGATATTACATAAGAATTGCCCTACTAATATGGTCATTCTTAGTTATCTCAAAAACTAGAGCTGATAGAAAAAATATGATTACATTTTTTGAATCAGCAACCCAAAATTACCCAAGAACAGCTATAAAATTTAAGGCACCAAAATGTGTGTATACCAGTGTAATCTACGGACTTACTTACTTAGTCGTTCCTCTTCTCCGTGAGGTGTAGAAGTTTGGAAAAGAGAGCGTCAAATTAATAATCTAATGATGACATAAGCGAGAAGGACCACACAAACAGGCGAGAAAAGGCGTAGGTTTTGCACAGGACACGCTCTTGTGATCTTCTAACATTACTAGAAGTCTTTGTGTCAAAACTCTTAGTAGAGATTAAATAGATGAAAAAGTATGACATTTCAAAACCAGAATTGAGAGCACGAATAAAGGCAAATAAGGAGGACAGAGGTAATTATTTTAATTCATTTATTTCATTTGATAATCTCTGCCGTGTTACTGTAGTTAGTTTCTTTATGAGTATATGAGGAGAACTGCCGTAAGACGGTCCACGAAGGCCTTGTGGTCGCAACGTAGGTTTTTCTTCTCCTTTCTCTTTGTAAGACGAATTACTGTTTGTGTGTTTTTGTAATTTTTTTTTTCATTCAACCGTTAGTTTCTTTACGGTGATGTGTCTTTCTTGTTTAGGATTTTTATTTAATAGTTTTTATTGTTTGTTTCGTTTATTGTTTCGTTTGTGATCGTCTTTCTTGTTTTCTTATAGCCTTTCTATGTTTCTCATTTTTGTGTCCTGTTTATGAATGGTTGCCGAAGTATAATCTCAATAGTAGAGGAAATTGAGGGACTCCCTAAAACCCAGAGACAGAGGGAAAAAAAACAGACGGGAAGAAAGAGAGAAAACGAGAGAGATAAAGAGAAAGAGAGAGAGAGAGAGAGAGAGAGAGAGATAGATAGAGAGACAGAGAGAAGAGTAATAGCGTGAGGGTACACATCCCAATCACCGAAACATTTATATGAATGGTGATTACACTCCTAGTTGAAAATGCGATCTACCAAACTCAAAATATGTGTGTAAACGGAAAATCTGGTTCCCCATAACGACGATTTAAAAAATATCCAGGTTTGTTGCTTGAGAATTCGAAAATTCATTGTATGAGATATTTCAGACCGGTTAAATTCCCCGAATTGATATAATCACAGAATAGGTGACACACTACGCGTCTTGCCTAAGTGGCTATCAAAACTTCGACGGTATCGCTTTGACTGATTGTGGTGATATGATTGTTATTATTGGTTTCAATATTATATTAATGGTATCTGGTGTGAGGTCAGCTATGCAAGTCCCTGAGGTTTATTAAATATAAATAAGTTTACAGGGTACTTGTCTGCTTCCACCACGACCTCACCCGATTATATATCTTCCCCTACTGAAGTGTATTGGTGTGTGTATGTTGTCTAGCAAGTGTCTAGGGTATATGCAATGGGATGAAATGTATGAACAAGACAACAACTACACCTATTACTAATAAACAATGATTAAACAAGTCACTGAGTAAAGTTTGAAATGTAACTTATTTTTTTATAATTTATTTTCCTGTATCTAGTTATTCTTCTGACACAGGAATAATCAACTCAACATGATAATGAAATTATTTACAACCAATTATTTTACAACTGTCCTTGAGTCGGTGTTATCCCACAATTACTTATATGTCTCAAGCTGGTAAAATGTCAAGTATTTCTTGCTCCTAGAAAAGGGTACAAGTTTATTGAACGTTTTTGTTCCTCACTGTCTGATACTCTAGTGAAAACTGAGAGAGTGGAGTGTTTGTGATATCAATTTCCCAGACAAGTCTTATCTGAGGTCTCTGGAACCAGGCTGGTTGAAGTATGTATAAAACGCCAGCCTCCACTGCCAAGACACGATTCTGCTTCTATAGGTAAATCACTGTGTAGACACTCAGTATTTAGGCCTCACTGCAGAACTTAAGGACAGGTGTTAGGTCACCTGGGCTCACTTTCACTCGTAGATGAAACTCTGGAACAATACAAATGTGTCCCACTCAGCATCTAATAATCTCTCTCTTTCATTATTCTAACATGGCAATATCATCAGACATCAGTATGGTAACTAAACAATTAGTTAACGTTCTCAATTTGGTTGGTACCCCCTTCTGGATAAATAACTTTCAAACCCCGTTTGACATTTTCCTTGATAAAGGAAACATTTTACATTAATACTATCAAGTCATGTACAATCACGGTGACTTGCTGAAGAAGACTGCCAGTGATCTTCCTGGTCTTATGTCATAACACAACATTTTTCTTTTCATCATAAATATTTAATTTTCTTTTCTCCCCATATGGCCGAAAGCCTGTCTGGCTTGTCTATACCAGGTTAATACAGTTCCTAACAACGCTGTGAAACAACACAGAGTTTAATGTTAGCTTCCCTCCAGAAAAATGTTTCCCCTTTTAGGTTCATACAGAGTCGATAATGCATACATGATACAAATGACAATATAAATGTTAATATAAAGATTTTCATATTTACCGCAATCAAAGAAACTTTATACACTAGGTTGTTGAATAGGGCGAAACAGATAGCTGCTATGCAGAATTAGCAACCAAGACAGTACTCTTGCCTTGTCTCTAACAACAACGTCTTTAGTGTAAGAAATTTTTCATCTAGTGGCCCCCTATACCCAATACTAATTGGTTTTATACAACCCTTAGTCTATTACACTACAGCCAACCAGAGGCGGTTAGTGAATAGCGTTCCTTTTCAAATAAAACTGACCTTAAATATTCAAATTAAGGACTCCTTCCCCTTTACCCCACCTACGGGCAAACTGAGCAAGTCCATCTGTCTATCTGTCTTCTGTCCAACTTCTTTATTTCTTAATAGTTTTAAATTCTTATACATACTTATTAATCCTGCTGTTATCTATTCACAGTCAGTACATATTTATTCTTTTATGTCTTTCTAAGGCCTGGTATCGTTTTTATTTCCTACAACGCTTCACTTAAAACATTTTCTCTCCTATTCCCTTTCGTACGGCATTTTCAAAAACCAATAGGACGTTAACCTTAATTTTTCCTTTTATTTTAAACTACCTTATCGGACGTTAACCGTACGGCGCCACGTCACATTGCGTGTGTGTATATATATCGTCTGCTAAAACCAGCGTGTGAATATATGTCCAGAACGCGGGTCGAGAAAAATTCAAACGCCATTCATGGTATCGCATTTCTGGCACAAGAAAATATTTAAATCTCAAAGCCAACGCTAGCAAAAGTGTATAATGTTAAACCGCGGCAAATCGTTTAGGCCCTTACTTCGGTATGCAAATTGAACGTGCTGTGGAATTAAGCGTTTGTTCCCACAGATTTCACTACATACCTCCCTTCCTAAAACATGCATTCACTGCAAGTTTTTATCTGTGAGACAATTAGCGTAAACAAAGTACTATTCCCTAGGTTTTTCCGGCCCTTGTGTTTTCTCTGTTTTTAAGGGATACTCGTGAGAGGCGAGTGGTTCCTTTTTCATTCCTGTGGCTATCGACAAGATCATGAGATGTGTCTCATCCTGGATCTCTCTTTCCAGGTATTTCTTTAGGAGATTCACATGATAAATTTTCTCCTTACCTTTTTTGTCGATTTTATAATTAGTTCTAGATATCCTTTCTAGAACCGTGTATGGCCCTTGCCATCCAATTTGTAACTTGTTACTGCTGCCGGGTAGAAGAAGGAGCACCTTCTCTCCCACATGAAGCTCTCTATCCTTAGCTTTCTTGTTAAAGTAAGCAGCATGTTTCTTCCTGGCTTGTCTGAGATTGTCATTTGCCAGTTTCCATCCAGTTTTAAGACGAGTGGTCAGTTCGTTCACATAGTTATAAGATGAGGTAACAGTTTCTTCTGCCTTCTCATCAGTCCATGTCCTTAACAAGGTTACATATGGATCTTTTCATGGCCTCCCAAATAGGGTTTCCGGTGCCATTCCGGACGAATTTCTAATGAACTTTTTATTGGCCTCCCAAATAGGGTTACCGGTGCCATTCCGGGTGAAGTTCCAATGGACTTTTTATTTTCCTCCCAAATAGGGTTTCCGGTGCCATTCCGGGTAAAGTTCCAATGGACTTTAAAATTTACAAATTTATTTTTCATAGCACATGTCAGGTCCTTAACATTGGAAGCCTTGTAATGAGGACGTTTTTGCCTTGTATCATGACTTACAATTCGTCCACTACCAATTCTTTTCTGGGGTTTTTCTCCCCACTTAAGATTCTTGGTGAGAGATCTCCTCTGTACATTTTCTTCCTCCAGTTCACATAATTCCGACCGAGGAATTGTCGGCTTATTCTGGGCTAGAATTACTCTTTGTACTCTATTCATAGTGGCCATGTTAACACATTCAAGTGAAGACTGGGTGTGAAAAGGGGGTTCCCATTCCACTTTGTCTACATTTTTAATTCTATTGTCAGGCCTAAGTTTGTTCCGTGGCGTTTCTAGGTCCTGATTATTATCTTTCCCACTTGTGGGTGTTCCCTCATGCAATATGCCACATGCTTCTACAAAATTCTCAATGTCGACATTTATGTCGGGCCAATAGTATTTTCGAGCAACTTTTTGGCAGATGGTACCTAATTTCTCGTGGTCACCCTCTTTTCCAACATGTAATCTCCTTATTACATCTGCCCTATATGCCTTTGGAAGGACCAGCTGTCCGTGACCAATGGATCCAGTTCCAGCCTTCTTATATAACAATTTGTTTTTCATATAGTAGTCTCCTTTCGTAGGAGGTGTATGGCACTTAGGTAATTTCTTAAAACACGGGTTGAGTGACCTATCTTCCGCCTGTGCCTTCCTCATCTCCTCTGGATGAGTATTTATGGGTTCATCCTCCTCCTTTCGTGACTGTGACCTGGTCTGCACTGTTGCCATGATCACAGGTTTCCTGGGATTCCCCAAGAATACATAACGACACCCCAATCTCAGAGGATAGATGGGTTCGTTTATCACGGCTGCCTTGATTACTCCTTCCACATAGCGAGTTTTTACACAGATTCTAGCAATGGGAAGTGTCATGGTTGCTACGTCCTTGGTTGCGGCTTGGATCTCCACTGTTTCTGTGGTGTATTGATCTGCTCGCACCAGGTGAGAGCTCACGACTGAGTCATAATCTAAACCTGTATCGTAAAGGCACCTAATGATGACACCATTACATACAACATCCTCACACACTGGGGGGTGGTAAGGTTCCTGCTGTCCAACAGGTTTAACCTTTTGTCCCTTTTTCCCCATTTTCATTGCAGCAAAGTTAGGAGGTTTTCGAGTACACATTGTGGTGTCATGATTATTTTTCTTGCACCACTTACACCATTTATTTCCCTGAGGAAAATGTTTCTTATCATTCAATTGCGAGTTTCTATCTCGTTGGTCAAACTTGGCTTTATCATAATAGGCTTTACCCTTGTTAAATTTATCTCTGTGCTCAAATTTAGGTTGATTTTGGTTTTGTGGAGCTTTATTATGGTCTATAGGCTTCTTCTTTAAACTTGCTATCTCAGACTGGGCTGCCTGATATCTCTCAGCCACATTTAAGATCTCCCCCAGCCTCTCAGCACCCTGTTCCGTGAGAAATTTTCTCAGGTCTGGAGCCATGGACTCTCTTAACTGCTCAGTCATAATCATTTCCTTTAAATCTTGGGTTTTCCCCAGATCAGTCCATTTCTCCAGGTATGTCTCCAGGCGAGCAGAGAACTGGTGGTAAGTCTCTCCAGTCAACAGTTTGGCATCCCTAAATTTCTTTCTGTAAAATTCACTGTTTTTCTCATATCTAACTAGAAGAGCTTGCTTAAGAATGTCGTAGTCATCTTGATCATCCTTGCTCAGTTTGGCGAAGACCTCATAAGAGGTTCCCCTAAGCCCCTGAGATACCTTCATACTCCATCTCTCTTTCTCTAGCCCATACATAGTAGCTAATGCCTCAAATCTAGAGAGGAATGATTCAATATCATCCTCTTTTTCTACAAATGGGTCCAACTGGAACCCCATGGCTGATGTTGAGGCAACTTGGCTTGCAGCAGAGTCGGAGGTGGATGAGCTACTTCCATTATCAGGAGCATGGCCTTGTAACTCCAACTCCCTTAGTCGCAGTTCATGTTCCCTTTGGAGTCTTTTATCTTCTCTCTCAGCCTCCAATCTCTTTTCTTCTTTCTTGGCCTCAGCCTCAAGTTTCCTCTCCTCTAACTGCAGCCTCTTGATCTCAGCCTCCCTATCAGCCTCTAATTTCTTAAGCTCCCTAGCATCCTCTAACATAATTCTCTTCTCCTCAGCTAATCTCTTATCTTCCCTTTCCATATACTTATCGCACTCTGATGTCACATACTGAATCAGAGCTTGCCCATCTAAATTCATTTCCCTTGCAGTCTGCACAGCAGCAGATCTGTATTTGGCCATATCCGCCATGTTATAGTTAACAATATGAAATACTATCCACTACCTTAACTAATTAATCAACTCTAAACACAAGACAAAGGGCAATGATATCTCAAACCACTCTCAGATTATTTTTACTATTATATTTTACAAATACTGGGACTAGTGACTCACTTAAAGTAGGGTACTAAGAACCTTTAAATCCCGGACTTGGCCCCCAATTTATGTGGTGAATTGATTGTTATTATTGGTTTCAATATTATATTAATGGTATCTGGTGTGAGGTCAGCTATGCAAGTCCCTGAGGTTTACTAAATATAAATAAGTTTACAGGGTACTTGTCTGCTTCCACCACGACCTCACCCGATTATATATCTTCCCCTACTGAAGTGTATTGGTGTGTGTATGTTGTCTAGCAAGTGTCTAGGGTATATGCAATGGGATGAAATGTATGAACAAGACAACAACTACACCTATTACTAATAAACAATGATTAAACAAGTCACTGAGTAAAGTTTGGAATGTAACTTATTTTTTTATAATTTATTTTCCTGTATCTAGTTATTCTTCTGACACAGGAATAATCAACTCAACATGATAATGAAATTATTTACAACCAATTATTTTACAACTGTCCTTGAGTCGGTGTTATCCCACAATTACTTATATGTCTCAAGCTGGTAAAATGTCAAGTATTTCTTGCTCCTAGAAAAGGGTACAAGTTTATTGAACGTTTTTGTTCCTCACTGTCTGATACTCTAGTGAAAACTGAGAGAGTGGAGTGTTTGTGATATCAATTTCCCAGACAAGTCTTATCTGAGGTCTCTGGAACCAGGCTGGTTGAAGTATGTATAAAACGCCAGCCTCCACTGCCAAGACACGATTCTGCTTCTATAGGTAAATCACTGTGTAGACACTCAGTATTTAGGCCTCACTGCAGAACTTAAGGACAGGTGTTAGGTCACCTGGGCTCACTTTCACTCGTAGATGAAACTCTGGAACAATACAAATGTGTCCCACTCAGCATCTAATAATCTCTCTCTTTCATTATTCTAACATGGCAATATCATCAGACATCAGTATGGTAACTAAACAATTAGTTAACGTTCTCAATTTGGTTGGTACCCCCTTCTGGATAAATAACTTTCAAACCCCGTTTGACATTTTCCTTGATAAAGGAAACATTTTACATTAATACTATCAAGTCATGTACAATCACGGTGACTTGCTGAAGAAGACTGCCAGTGATCTTCCTGGTCTTATGTCATAACACAACATTTTTCTTTTCATCATAAATATTTAATTTTCTTTTCTCCCCATATGGCCGAAAGCCTGTCTGGCTTGTCTATACCAGGTTAATACAGTTCCTAACAACGCTGTGAAACAACACAGAGTTTAATGTTAGCTTCCCTCCAGAAAAATGTTTCCCCTTTTAGGTTCATACAGAGTCGATAATGCATACATGATACAAATGACAATATAAATGTTAATATAAAGATTTTCATATTTACCGCAATCAAAGAAACTTTATACACTAGGTTGTTGAATAGGGCGATACAGATAGCTGCTATGCAGAATTAGCAACCAAGACAGTACTCTTGCCTTGTCTCTAACAACAACGTCTTTAGTGTAAGAAATTTTTCATCTAGTGGCCCCCTATACCCAATACTAATTGCTTTTATACAACCCTTAGTCTATTACACTACAGCCAACCAGAGGCGGTTAGTGAATAGCGTTCCTTTTCAAATAAAACTGACCTTAAATATTCAAATTAAGGACTCCTTCCCCTTTACCCCACCTACGGGCAAACTGAGCAGGTCCATCTGTCTATCTGTCTTCTGTCCAACTTCTTTATTTCTTAATAGTTTTAAATTCTTATACATACTTATTAATCCTGCTGTTATCTATTCACAGTCAGTACATATTTATTCTTTTATGTCTTTCTAAGGCCTGGTATCGTTTTTATTTCCTACAACGCTTCACTTAAAACATTTTCTCTCCTATTCCCTTTCGTACGGCATTTTCAAAAACCAATAGGACGTTAACCTTAATTTTTCCTTTTATTTTAAACTACCTTATCGGACGTTAACCTTACGGCGCCACGTCACATTGCGTGTGTGTATATATATCGTCTGCTAAAACCAGCGTGTGAATATATGTCCAGAACGCGGGTCGAGAAAAATTCAAACGCCATTCATGGTATCGCATTTCTGGCACAAGAAAATATTTAAATCTCAAAGCCAACGCTAGCAAAAGTGTATAATGTTAAACCGCGGCAAATCGTTTAGGCCCTTACTTCGGTATGCAAATTGAACGTGCTGTGGAATTAAGCGTTTGTTCCCACAGATTTCACTACACTGATTAAAAAATAACCTCTACGGCTATTCTTAATCCTTACCCAAATCCTGTTTCGTGCTTTTCCCACGCTAATAATCGTAACATCTGACTAACATTGTTTATTTAAAAAAAAAAAGAAATTAACGCCCACGAACTTTGCAAATCTATATAAAGTTACCACTATGGCGCATCTACTCAGCCAGACTCATGATTCTCTTACAAACACTCTGAACATTCATAACGATTCGTAATGATACTGTCGCATAGAGATTTATGATCAATAAATTTTCTATATTCTTTTCTTTTCTACCCCTGTCCTCTACTATTATCAATCTGTTATCCTTTTCCTGTTTTTCGCATTCGTTCATTTGCGAAAAATATTACATTCCCATTCTGACTATGTCGTTTCTTTTCTCATACTAGTAACACATTGTATTGCGTAATACGTCAGTCTCTGGGTTGTGGACGAAATAGTGTGAGAATTCGTCTAGTCAGACATAGAGAGCAGACATTTGTCTACATTTTCATTTGACACGAGTTTTCTTAGGCTACGTTTCTCGGCGTGAGGTGTGGAAACTGCCATCTGCATCGCTCAGAAATGAGACATGTCGTAGAGGTGTGAAGACGCGTTTTGGCAGTTATGGCAAGCGTCTAAGTATGTGAAGTGTTAATAGAGAGAGGCAAGAGAGAGAGAGAGAGACCGGCGCTATTTCGGGTTTTCGTTATAGCGTGGGATCCTTTGTCTGTTTCATATATCTACCTCGTAGTTAAACTTGATTTCATTCAGTTGTCCAAAATTTTCAGTATACAGGTCGTGTCGTGCTAAGAGAATAAGCTGTATAGCGTATTTTTAGTTTGTACTCGGAAATTTTGCCAAGCTTCTAGACTACCAATAAATATAAGCGTATAATTCTAAGTTTGTGCGATTTCCTGTAGTTCTGTCTGGAGGTAAATATATTATATATCTAGTAGTGTTGAGTGATTCAGTGATAACCGCTTATATTTTAAACTAACTTTTTAGTACGGAGAAACATCTGTGAAGACAAAAAACATTTGTTTTCCTTAAAGACTTGGGTGTATAAAGTAAAATCTGTCTGGCATTGCGCTGGCATCCAGAACGACGGAGTACCCATTATCTGAACTTTAAGATTAAATGAAGTAACGGGCCCATCGAGCCCGATTTAATTCTTCCTGAGAAAAAAATTGTAGTATATTTCAGCCCTTGTGGCAAGTAAAATATTACTATCAGTAACATTCCGACGGAGTTTTAACTAGTTGTGGTGCGACCAAATAAAGTCCTATACTGAGAGAAGGCACCGACCTAACATTCCTAGCCACTAGAAATCTAAGCTATTGACACTTTGCTCGCTGTTAACATTCGTGCCTGGACAATTTTAATGTGACGGAACCAGTTATCCTAAAATAAGAAATACCAAGGAAACGTTCCCTGAAGTAGCGAATTCAACATATCTTTGTGGAGCTGGGGTTCTCATGGCCAATAACTAATCCTGGAGATTCTGAATGTGCATGTCCTAAAAATTATTTGTCCAGAAGTTGCTACCAAAGCTGTAAGTTCGAACGAAAGCTAGTGATCACGGCTGACTGAATAGAGTGAATGCAGGACTGAGTGATTCCTTTATTGTTGTATTTTGGCATCCATTTTGCTGTCTTAAATTTCTTATGCAAGCTTTGTTGCTAACAATATTTTCCTTAGGATGGATCAGAGTATCAAAGCTTGTTCATACCTTTAAATGGAACTCTTAGACTAAGGCATATGTATCAGTGACTCTTTGGGGATATCACTTTTCTTCTAACAGGACTGTGGGCTATACATCGAGGGAAAAAAATACCAGTGGGGTGTGTCTATTCTAGTCACTTATGTGTGTGTGTGTATATGAGGGATATATATATATATATATATATATATATATATATATATATATATATATATATATATATATATATATATATATATATATATTATATATATATATATATATATATATATATATATATATATATATATATATATATTATACTTGACGGTCTGACAAAGCTTAATTTGTTGTAGATGATAGGCTGACTGAGAGAAATCATCTCGAGGGTCAGAGACCGACTTTAATATATTTCCTCCATCTCACTGGTGAAATCTATTTTTATTTTTTCATCTCCCACTGAGCTATCACTCGTTTCTATTGCTATTCAGAAGGGACCAAACCAAGTCTTAATTCACCTATCACAAATCTACGACAAATGTGGACTCGTCCGAAAGATTTTTTTGTTTGAACTTAGAATAGGTAGACGAGTACGAGAAATATATTAGCTCGTCTGTAAGATTCTTTATTCTGTAATAGAGTAAGAGTGTGATTGTCTTGTGGATTTTAGTATCTTTTAAAAAAAACTATCCATAAGACTAACGATCTGTTTATAGGCGTGCTGACCACACAATTAATAATTGTTTTTCCACAGCATTTTGAGTAATATACATTTGAATTACAGGTTGATTTTGTCGGAACATATGTTAGTTATTGATTTTGTAAACCTGGTAAAGTTTGTGATTGTCTAACAGTCACAGGGTTCTGAAGAAGTAGGTGTTTGAGCTAAGCTATGGAGTGCGTTCAGACAATTACGTCCTGTTAATTGTCTCCCTTACTCTAACTGACTTCAGGAGTGAACTTGTAGTGGACTAAAAATTAAGGGAATTTTTTTTCTCCTTAAACTTTTTTGTAATAATTATTTTGTTCCAACTGTAGCAACTTATTTTTTTCAGTGAGTAACCTAACTACCATTTATTTGGCGTAGTCGTCTGCATTAGGTGCTTTATTGCCGATTAATAGCAGCGATAGTTAGATAATATATTATAGGGGAGGTATCCCAGGTTAAAGTATATCATCTTTGGTGTGTATTTTCTCGTAAGTGGTAGATAACCAGTGCATCCTTTTTCTTACTTCCTTCTCGACTAATCTCAGTCACCTATTTGCGATGGCAGACAGGGCGAAACGTAGACCGATCCTCAGGGACGAAGCGAGAGAAGACGGTTTACAAGGCGAAGATGCGAAAGCTTTTGTCAGGGACGAACTTGAGAGATACGATGTGGAGCAGAAGGAAAAAGCAGCGGAGAAGAAAGAAGCAGAAGCTAGGTCGAAGGAAGAAGCAGCTGAAGCTGAAGAGCAGAGGAAGATGAATGAGGAAATGGAAATTTGCAGGATGCAGCATGAGGAAAGAGAGAAGGAGAGGGAGGAACGAGAGAAGGAGAGACAGCATGAGCTGGCGCTTAAAGCTCTAGAGGTTCAAAGTCATGGTGCTGCCTCTACCTCCAGCAATGGAGAGTCTTCTCCTCATCCTTCCTTAACTGATCCTTCTAACACCCAAACTCTTCAACTCAACGCTATGTCTTTTGCTCTAGAATCTTTCCCTTGTCCTAATGAGAACATTAACAGATGGCTAGAAAAAATTGAGAAAATTGCAACTCTGTACGGTTTAGAGAGGTCGCGTTGGAATATGAAGCTTTCTCATGTTTTGAAAAGCAATGCGTATGATGTTTACGCCAAACTGGAAAGTAGCCAACAAGACAACTACGACTTGTTGAAGAAAGCTTTACTTGAGTGCTTTGAAATGAATGCGTGAAAGTTTTTGCAACTGTTTCGCAGCAGCAGGAAGGAGAGCTCTGAAACTTTTCAGCTTTTCTCATCTCGTTTGAAAGGATACTTGACAAAGTGCCTTGAGCTTTCACAGCTCCCCTCTACCTATGAAGGTCTTGAGGAATTTGTTATAACCGAACAAATAAAGAACACTTTGTCTGCTGACACCCGGAGATTTCTAGCTGAGCAAGGTGCAAAAAAGCTTGAAGGCATTTTTGAAAAGTCTGAGCGATATCACAATGCGCTGGCTGAACTGCCGGCCACAAAACGTAAACCGACAGAAGAGCCTTTTCGAAAGAATAACCTATACCAATCTTCTCATGCTTTTAACCAAAATAACCACAGAGAAACTGGACCTCAAAACCTCCTCCTGAAAAGTCTAAGTTCTACAAAAACAAGTACCCCACCAACAACAAACAGTCTGATCAACCCAACCGTCCCACATGGGAGCGGGGCCAGAAAGGACAAGATGACAAAGGGAAAACCCCTGCGCACGGGACTAATGATCAGAGCGAGTCCACCGAGCCTAAACGCATCGGATGCTTGCTAACAGTCTCGCTAGGCGGAATTATTGGCAGTGATTTCCAACCTTTAGAGGGATAGAGACCCTCTATGCGAGGTACTGTTATATTTAACGGTTCTCAAACTTTTTGTTTATTTGACACGGGGCTTTCTTATGATTGCATTGTTGCCAGACACCTGGTTAAACTCGGTCAAGAGACAGGAGAGACCGTCGAACTTTGTGGAGTTTCTAAGAGTGAGGCACCAACAACGCTTCCCATCGCACTGGTGGAGATCCACTCTGAGTTTGTCAGAGGCGTGATCAAAGCGGATGTTATGGATGACCCGATCTACCCAGTCATACTTGGTGGTAGATACGTGTTTATTGGGAAACAGGAAGAGCCGATTGTGGCAGCAGTAACTACAAGAGGGCAAACCAAGAAAGAACGGGAGCCTGCGCCTAATTTGTTACCTATGGATGTTAAAGAAGCGCAAAAAAGTACCCTACTTTGGACCCTGCTTTAGGAAACTGCCCATGGCTAAGGAACATAGACAGCACGGGGACATTTTTTCTAAGGATGGCGTACTTTATCGCAGAACGGGCAAGCCTGACCAAGGTTACAACCAGCTCCTAGTACCGAAACAGTACAGAAGCCAAATCCTAGAAATGGGGCACTCTCTTCCCTTCAGCGGACATATGGGACAGAACGCCACAAACCAACGGATAACCACTCATTATTGGTGGCCAGGAGTAAATACTGATATTATCAGGTATGTCAAATCCTGTGCCCAGTGCAAACGTGTACCACCTAAGCAACGGACACCCCCAGTCCACATTGGTGAAATGCCAATTATGGAACACCATTTGAACGGGTTGTGATCGACATTTTAGGACCCTTAGAAAGGACTAAAAGAAGGAACAGGTATATCCTGACACTAGTAGACACATGCACTTTATGGGCAGAAGCTATCCCGCTAACATACGCAGATGCCAAGCATGTCGTAGAAGCCCTAGTGCAGATTTTCACTCGGTCGGGATTCCCTCAACAAGTGTTGACGGATAACGGATCTCCATACCGAAACCTGTTGATGGATGAGATCGTTAAGATCTTGAGGGACCAGCACATCTACACAAAGTCTTACACTCTGACCAGAATTGGGTTAGTAGAACGTGTTAACGGAAACCTCAACATGATGCTAAGTAAACTGGCACAAGTGAAACCTAACGATTGGGATCCTTCTATCCCTGCTGCGCTATTTGGTTACAGAGAAACTCCACATACGTCCACAGGATTTCCGCCAGCCACGCTTTTATTCGGCAGACCTATTAAGGGGCCACTGGAAGCCTTACTTTGGTCGCTGACAGACCAGAAGGCGGATGAGACAGTTGTCTCAGCAAGTAAATATGTGTCGGTTTTAAAGGAAAGGTTGATTCTAGGATGGGATCTAGCAACGACAAACTTTAAGCGAGCGCGCGCAAAGCACGCTAACCGATACAGGAAAGTCGCGAAAGAAAGAGAACTGAAAGCAGGAGAGAAAGTTTTGGTGTTATTCCCTACCGGGAACAACAAACTGAGGATCGGATGGCAAGGGCCGTTTACCGTCCTGAAAAAGATTTCTAAGGCTAACTACCATATCTCTATTCAAGGAAAGGAGAAGGTTTTCCATTTGAATCTGTTAAAGAAATTCTTGGAAAGACCGGTGCCGACCTCCGAACATCTCCTGACGATTGCCAGAATTGGCGAAGATGACGATGGTGACAGGGAAATTCCACTGCCATCACATGGAATCTTTCAAAAATGTCAAAAGCGGCGACGCTCTTTCAAGCGCGCACGGAAGACATTCCAGATAAAAGAATATTTGGGAGTAGACTTGAGTAGGAATTGGACAGAGACGGGGGGGGGGGGGGGGGGGGGGAGTGGGGGGGGGAGGGGGGGGGGGGGGGGGTGGTGGTGGGGGTGGAAGATGAGAGGGAATAGGACAGACACCCTGAAGCTACGGATATAGGAAATTTATTTCCATAACGTAGACATGGAGTGCTTCAATATCTTAAAGGGGGGACGTTCTGTCGCATAGAGAATTATGATCAATAAATTTTTGATATTCTTTTCTTTTCTACCCGTGTCATCTACTATTATGGCTCTTTTATCCTGTTCCTGTTTTTTGCATTCGTTCGTTTGCGAAAAATATTACTTTCTCATTCTGACTGTGCCGTTTCTTCTCTCATACTAGTAACGCATTATATTGCGTAATATGTCAGTCCCTGGGTTGTGGACGAAATAGTGTGAGAATTCGTCTAGTCAGACATAGAAAGCAGACATTTGTCTACATTTTCATCTGACACGAGTTTTCTTCGGCTAAATTTCTCGGCGTGTGGTGTGGAAACTGCCATCTGCATCGCTCAGAAATGAGACATGTCGTAGAGGTGTGAAGATGCGTTTTGGCAGTAATGGCAAGCGTCTAAGTATGTGAAGTGTTAAGAGAGAGAGATAGAGGGGAGAGAGAGAGGCCGGCGCTATTTCGGGTTTTTGTAATAGCGTGGGATCCTTTGCCTGTTTCATATATCTACCTCGTAGTTAAACTTGATTTCATTCAGTTCTCCAAAATTTGCAGTAGACAGGTCGTGTCGTGCTAAGAGAATAAGCTGTATAGCGTAGTTTTAGTTTGTTCTCGGAAATTTTGCCGAGCTTCTAGACTACCAATAAATATAAGCGTATAATTCTAAGTTTGTGCGATTGCCTGTAGTTCTGTCTGGAGGTAAATATATTATATATCTAGTAGTGTTGAGTGATTCAGTGATAACCACTTATTTCATTTTACTAGTTAGATTTCTGTGCAGAAGAAATTAATTTATAAGTCTGTTATATTCTCTAGTTGACATGTTACAGTGGAAAGCAGAATAAACTATAATTTCTAGCTTAAAATCATGCAGCTATAATGAATTTATTTTAAATGCTAATAACCAGTCGAGAATATTTTAAACTAACTTATAACTGCACTGATTCATCATTGAGTATTGACGAAATACGTAAGTATTTCTATTTCATGATGACTGATTTTATTTCACGGGAGATTTACACTATAAGACAAGCTCTACGCTTGCAGTTTATAATGTAAGTTATAACCGAGGAATAGTATGTATAAGTATTGTATATGTTGTTTTCTCTTTATTCAGCGAAACTGGGGTAGCCCAACTCTACCAGCGTTTTAGTACGGAGAAACATCTGTGAAGAACAAAAACATTTTTTTTCTTAAAGACTTGGGTGTATAAAGTTAAACCTGTCTGGCATTGCGCTGGCATCCAGAACGACTGAGTACCAATTACCTGACCTTTAAGATTTAATGATGTAACGGGCCCATCAAGCCCGATTTAATTCTTCCTGAGAAAAAAACTCAAGTACATTTCAGCCCATGTGGCAAGTAAAATATTACTATCAGTAACATTCCGACGGAGTTTTATCTAGTTGTGGTGTGACCAAATAAAGTCCTATACTGAGAGAAAGCACCGACCTAACATTCCTAGCCACTAGAAATCTAAGCTATTGACACTTTGCTCGCTGTTCCCGTTCGTGCCTGGACAATTTTAATGTGACAGAACCAGATATCCTAAAATAAGAAATACAAATGAAACGTTCCCTGAAGTAGCGAATTCAACATATCTTTGTGGAGCTGGGGTTCCCTTGGCCAATGACTAATCCTCGAGATTCTGAAAGTGCATGTCCTAAAAATTGTTTGTCCAGAAGTTGCTACAAAATCTGTAAGTACGAACGAAAGCTAGTGATCACGGCTAACTGAATAGAGTGAATGCAGGACTGAGTGATTACTTTATTGTTGTATTTTGGCACCCATTTTGCTGTCTTAAATTTCTTATGCAAGTTTTGTTGCTAACAATATTTTCCTTAGGATAGATCATAGTATCAAAGCTTGTTCATGCCTTTAAAGGGAACTCTTAGACTAAAGCATATGTATCCGTGACTCTTTGGGGCTATCACTTTTCTTTTAACAGGACTGTGGGCTATACATCGAGGGAAATGATCATAACAGTGGGTCTATCATTCTTGTAGCAATTCAATGACTTTATGACTATTTGTATATGCCTGATGTAATTTTTATGTGTTGTAATGGAATTTTATTCTGATAATTAAAATTCACTTAAACTTAATCTGTGTGTCGGTCAGTTTGTTCCCAATTATCTATATTTCCATTGTCATAGTTTCACGTCCGTGTGTCTATTCTAGTCACTTATGTGTGTGTGTGTGTGTATGTGAGGGATATATATATATATATATATATATATATATATATATATATATATATATATATATATATATATATATATATATATATATTAATATATATTATACTAGACGGTCTGTCAAATCTTAATCTGTTGTAGATGATAGGCTGAATGAGAGAAATCATCTCGAGGGTCAGAGACTGACTCTAATATATTTCCTCTATCTCACTCGTGAAATCTATTTCTATTTTTTCATTTCCCAGTGAGCTATCACTCGTTTCTATTGCTATTCAGAAGGGACCAAACCAAGTCTTAATTCACCTATCACAAATCTACGACAGATACCCTCGCTGATATTTAAATCATTCTAAGGGACACGACCAACTTATCGGTAGCCACTTGTGCAATATGCGAAGTGTCTACTACTCGCTATAATGTCACCTATTGAGATAGAAAAAGGAAACGAATAATAAGTCAAGAAAATTATGAGAACAACACAATGCGTCACCTGGATAAAAGGTAAGGATAGTCCCATTGTAGATACTGACGCAGGGGAGTGAAGTGTTAGAGAACTCACATATTCTAGGTCTCAGCTTTATGAGGTGGGTGATCAGTTCTCGTCCTCACTGCTTTTACTTTCACTAATTCACAAGCTAAGTCCGGTACTCATTTTTTGCAGCTTGGTGGACTGGTGCTTCACTAGTCCTGATTTCGAACCCGGTTTCTTTTTGAGGAATCAAGCGTTCTAAATACTCAACCACTCAGACGCCAATCAACTGAGTAGAGATATAAAATGAATTAAGAGCATCTTTAAAGCATGCACACCAACATTGCAGGCAGACGCTGGAACTGGGTTGGCCATGTCGTCGGAAGGGACCCTGACACCATCACCAGAACTACTATGTTATGGACCCCAGAAGGACGGCGAAAGAGAGGCAGACCAAAGACAACCTGGCGGAGAACAGTGGCTGACATGCAAAGCATGAACCAGAGTTGGGGCACAGCACGAAGGATGGCCACCGAGAGAGCAAAATGGGGACATTTTGTTGCTACCCTACAAGACGCCAGTTGATGTGATGACCACTGACTGCTTTGTTAGTCAGGGGCTAAGGATCCAAGAAAAAGTCATCATCAAAACGCAGTCACAGGTGCCTTCTCAAGCAAGCCCCCAACTACTTATCTACAGCGAATTACCAAGTCAAGGAACGCATCTGAAGACGCATAGACAATAGGTATTAATGTGATTATAACAGGAAAAAAGGATCCCGTTACACGCCCATTGAAGCATCTTGGGAATATGGTGTTAGGCCCAATGAGATTATACAGAAAACATTAATTCATTCATTATCTTTTAACTCCTTGAGGAGCAACACGTTTACGCAAAGGTCTCCTGTCCTGTGCCGTCCGCTCAAGATCTGTATATGCCTTCTTTGTCCCTTTTATTCCATGTGTTGCGTCATCAGACTTTTTTAATATAGGACGTCCTTCTGTCTTGGATGACTGAGTGCTTAAAGTAATTGTTTTGGTTCACTTATTTATACTTGGTCAAGCTTTGTTAGCTTAACGTTTATACAAGACTGGATAGACAGCCCCAAGTCCAACCCTCCTTTGTAGCAGCGAGGATAGTGTGATTCGCTTCCGTAGCTAGGCGGGGGCGCCGTTCGGAAGGTCCTTGGTTCGATTCTCCTATAAGCCACTTACTTCTGTTGTTTTTCTATTGTCTAGTTTTCTATTTCTTTATTTCTCACGACTGCCTGATACATACCTTTATGTGTGTAATATTTATTTTTAACTGTTTACAGGCCTTGGGTTTCCCTTCTTTATTTGTTTAAATGTTTACGATTTACTTGGTAGATTTATCATCATCAAATGCCATCCTTACATAGAAGATCGGCTGCAATGGATTTCCAACGTCTTCTGTCATTTGTCTCGATGGTGTATTCTGATAGACTCTTTCCTGTCCATCTCTTGATGGTATCTTCCCACTTATAGCGCTGCCTTCCTTTTGCACGTTTGCCTTCAGCTCTGCCTTCTGGTATGGTCTTCAGTCAGGTGTTGTCTTTTTCACATGGCCAAAATATTTTAGCTGTCTAATTTTAATCTCATTCATTAATTCTCTTTTCACTCTTAGGTTTTCGATGACCTCTGTATTTAGTTTTCGTCTCTTTCCATGAGACGTGCCCCATTACTATGTATATTACAGTGTTACTATTCTTTGCTCCTCTTTCGGGCTCCGGCAACTCTCGGGCGGAATATGTCATGAGGTTAACAGAGGCTGGACTAGATTATGCATCTCTCCCACAACACGACGCCGCAGAGGAAAAAACCAATAGCGCCACATAAGTTTCAATGAACCTAGCATTGCTCAAAAACAACAGGGCAGATAATCAATATAGCGAAGCACACTATCTCTCTGTCACCACTAAGCGAGCACGATTAATACAAGCAAGTAAAAACACTCACCAACTACGTCATTGTCAGACAGCGACGCCACATCAACAAGTCCCTCTTTACCCTGGACCTGGTTTCCTAATAAAGGTACAAGCGCCATTGTGCCTGTTATGCAGAAGTCTTGTCTGATGTTTCCTCTGATATGGCGCTTAAATACTCTGTTCGACCTTTATCAGTCTAGAAAACAGAGATGTTTATATAGGGTTAATACAACGGTTCAGTTACACACTCTATAGTTTGCCCACGGTACAGCGCTGAGTCATGATCCGGTTAGCAGATGACCTAGTTGTTTATATGAAAAGTGGGACAAGCCTGTCAGCTGACTGCAAACATATTAATTTATTTTATTTATCTAGAAAATGCAGTGCACGAGACTAGATACAGCAAATCACCGTATTTGAGAGCGTTCGTATTAGATCTCGGCGGATCGAAGATTGTAAGTAATCAATGCCCGCACCAGAGTAAACATTATTTGGTTGAAATGAACAACAGTGTGATGTGTGTTCTATTTCAGCCAGACAAGTTGCGCGCGTCGTTAGGGTTAGGATTAAAGTAAGGCAGGGGC
Organism: Oreohelix idahoensis; assembly: GCA_024509875.1. Taxonomy (NCBI): domain Eukaryota; kingdom Metazoa; phylum Mollusca; class Gastropoda; order Stylommatophora; family Oreohelicidae; genus Oreohelix; species Oreohelix idahoensis. Next base: position 332,860 of record JAMPIV010022603.1, read on the forward strand.
GTAGGTAAAGCATTTGGTACCCGGGCCGGATCCTACCTTTGGCACCCCCTCCCCATAAAGGACCACACTTGCAAGTATGCTGTTAACTGTATGTACCAGTGTTGTCAACTCGAGTCAATCGACTCGGACTCGATTCGGACTTAAGTTACCATTGTGACTCGACTCGACTCGACTCGAGACTTGCCAAGTTTGGTGAGACTACTCGCCGTCCTCATTCATACTGCACTTTTTGTTAAGTAGAAAAGTAAAAATGCTCGTTTGTTAAGCGATATCCCCCAAACATTACAAGAATTCCATTGTGAAAACACATTTTACTTCATATTATCAGACATAATTGGACACTGTTGCTACAGATACATTTCGAGACACAGAGGCCGTCAGAACAAAAACATTCTTTGTTTTCGTAAACATTAACATCCCGCCTTAGGGGGTAAATATACCGTGCGTATTTATTGACTGGGAAAAAGCTAGAGCATGTGTCCTTAACCTGTAAATTCGCTTAAGCTTAAGATTTAGTGCTTATTGTCACAAAACGTTTTGTGCATGAACTTTTGCGCACTTCTCTCTCGCCTTCATCGTGTTATTATTTGACATAATTTATGCACCTACATTTTTTGCCTAGACGCTCCCAGATTTGTTTGCATTTCACCAGGTGAACCGTAGTATTATCAGGCTAATTAGACAGGTCAGCGGATAATACTTTTATCACGTAAGTCGTTTAGCCACATTTGATAGAGTCGATCTTTACTGACACAAAGTGGTAGTGCACGATCGATGAAAAGAAAGCCATATTGACGGTCTAAGAAATCCGTCTGGGGGATTTACGCAAACAATGGGATGATTAGATAATCGCATCTGATGGACGTTCTGTATCAATAATACAGATAACCTGTCTGGGGAAATTATGTTGGGCAGGAAATGAGTTCACAGAGGTGTTGGTAAGGTTACATAAGGTGCAATCGAAAGTATTACTGACATATCTTAAAGAGGTCACGCGTTTAAATTTTTAAAATGGATAAATTTAAAACACGCGGGGGATAGTTAGGATTTAACACCCCGACTCACCTAGTTCTAAAGAGATTGGATTGGTTGAAGTTGAGAGACGAAATAGATATTTGGATTTCATTGGCAAATTCGTCGGAAATACAATCTTGGACTTGACCTCAGAAATGGAAATATAATCTAGCAAAATCGGAGACACAAATCAAACTGCATCGCCACGTCAACCTAGCGATTCCCAAAAACTTCAGGAATGTTAAACACAAGTCATAAGAGGAATAATAAAATTACCCAGACAAGTGATTCGAAGCATCGCATCAATATGCTGTCACTATACATCTGTGCCAGGACATTGTGTTCCCAAAAGTTACTTTGGAGTAAATGTAAACATTTATTTTACCATGTCTGTACTTACTAAGTGGTTATACAAGTCGTAGAGGACTGGCAAACGCAACATTTGAAAATAGTATATTCATAATCCACTACAGCAAGCGCTGGTTTTTGTTTTATGCTAATTCGCTCAGAAAAGCGAAAGCAGCAGAACCCTAGACTCCAGTGATGATTACATCCCTGATACAGAGTAAATATTATCAAGGGGAGGTGATCTTGAAAATGTTAAGCGAATAGATTCGATTGCGGGTTACGTTGCTTGGTTAAGCTGATGTTAAGTTAAAAATGTATTAGGGGAATTCCCTCGTATGATCGAGAAGTTTCCAAGTGGCGAACACTGGTCAGTTCAAATCGCGGAGATGTTTTTTTCTCTGAACTGTCTTGAGCTGTGAGTAAGCTCGTGTGACTAGTCCATGCAATTATCGAGACTGAGTTGTGTTTTTTAAACAACCGAGTCTCGTGTCTTTTTTGGCGGATCTAGTGTGTGAACTAAGAGCAGTCTGTTTTTGGGTACCGACGGGAGAGGTCGGTCCTACAGTGTGTGTTTTGAGTATGCCTGCGCAGTGCAAAAGTTATAGAGGCCATTATTTGTGTAGGCCTATAATTCCTGAGTTTATTGGAGAATTGTGTTTTTGAGTATTTTTGAAGAGGTAAGGATCCAGGACTTATGTTTGACTATATAAATGTCAAGATGAGTGAAGGCGAGATTACTGCAGACTGCCAGGGAGTGCAGTCTTGCGAGAAATTGCCGCGAGTATTCACTATTGATGTTAGAAGCATCGTTTGAGGCCATTTATTATTGATAGCATGGTGAGGACAACCGTTTGCTGGGAAAAGGATCCATTGTCTATTTATTATAATGCTGATGTTAGAAGCATCGTTTGAGGCCATTTATTATTGTCAGCACGGCGAGGATGACCGTTTGCTGAGAGGATCCATATCTACATTAAAGCGCCAAGGTTGAGAGCGTCTTTGATGAGGCATATCTGAGGAGGCCATTGTTATTTTTGAGAGGATCCATATCTACATTAAAGCGTTAATGTTGAGAGCGTCTTTATTGAGCAGATTTAAGGAGGCCATTATTATTCATGTTGTCAGCACGGCGAGGATGACCGTTTGCTGAGAGGATCCACAGTTATATTGGAGCGCCAATGTTGAGAGCGTCTTTGATGAAGCATATTTAAGGAGGCCATTATTTATTACATTAGCACGGTGATGCCGACCGTTGCTGAGAGGATCTAGTGTTGATGTTGTAGAGTGCTAATGATTAGGAGAAGTGGAGATGTGACTATAGTACTTTCTTGTTGTGAGTTATGTTTGACTATGTGTATTTCATATGAACGTATTGTGACAATAAACTATGTTATATGTCACCTGTAGTTCCACGACTCGTACGTGCGTATCTGTGGCGTGTGAATGTACCCACGCATACTCACTACAACATTTAAAACGGCAGAAAAACAGTAGTCGTGACAGTGATAACGCATGACCATAAAAAGCCTGGGTGGCGAAATCTATGTCAACAAACAGTTTGAATTCACTAACAGTATCTCGTGTGTAGCAGTGGTATGTTAGTCTTAAAGAATTTGATATTTTGACATTCGCGTGATATAAGAATTACTGTTCTGCTCTGTGTGGGCGTATGAACAGTTTAAGCATTAACTAAACACCCACCCCATTAATCTGGCCACCATTACGGTTACAGTGGTGGGCCAGTTTATTTAACGGAATAAACCCACAGAGTTTGCGTGATAGGAGAGCCCTGTGTAGGGGTGGCTTATGTATCCTAGCATTGCTTCATAGTCCTCGACCTAGTTGGTTAACTGTGTCCAACATGGTAGAATATAACAGTGGGAAGTTGACAGGTTGTTGGTAGACAGTCAAGTTTAACTAAATGTGAAGTGTTTTTGAGGAGTCGTTTGCAGATTATCTCAAGTCAAAAGTCACGGATGTTGCTGTGAAGCGTTTCCTGTATGCTGTACGTGCTGATGCTGTGTTGAGCGCATTCTACACTTTGGCAAGAACCTTAAGAGAAGAAAGTCTAGTTTGTGTACCTTTCTGCGCTGGAACGGTTTTATCTGCAGAACTTTGTGATATCTGGTGTGTTGGCGGAAGGGACGGAAGTATATTAAGATAAGTGATTTTGTTCTGTGTAGATTGTGCCACTTTTCTGCATTTCAGCAAGTCTGCCTATACTATCACTTATTCTGTTGATAATTGTCGTGGTGTTGTCGATAATGATATCGATTGATTGTACAATATGTTGATGCATAGGTAGTGTATGCTATATATAGGTACTATAACAGGAATTGGTGTACAGTAATTAAGAAATAATTGCAATTTCTTAAAAAGATAATTGGCTTGGTGAGGTGAAAGTTTAATTAATACATATATAGTTGTCTAAGTAAGTAAGTCACTATGGACTATGATACAGATCCTGAGGAAAAAAAATACCGTGAACTATTAGGATTTGGAGACCGTGAGCTGACTGAGTCTGAAAAAACAAGACTGATATATGAAAAGCTAATTCATGAAAGTGATGAGAGAATTGAGAAAAGGATGCTAGAAGAGAAGAAGCAATTGGACATAAAACAGAGAACCCTAGAGCAAAGGGAAAGTTTCATAGAATGTACTGCTGAAGTAAGTAAGTTACATGAAAAAGTATCTAAACTTACAGATGATTTAGACAAATCAAACTCAAGTTTGGAGTCAGCATTGTTAAAGATAAAGCAATTGGAAGCTCAGATGAAAGATAAGCAAGTTGAGGTGGAAAATATTACACAAGTGGCCGAGCAGAATAAACACATGTATGAGAAATTGAAAATTGAGAGTAATGAACATGAGAAGACTTACATAGAAATGCTTCATGAGGTGAGGCATGATAATGAGATTCTCAGTGATCAAATTAAGGAGATGAATATTGTACCCCTTAAGAAGAATAATGAGATTATGAATAACAATGATGATATTAAGACTGAGTCTCTACAACTAGAGTTGACTCATTTTAGAGCAAATAAAGAACAGTATGAGAAAGAGACATTAGTAGAGTTGATGGCTGAGAAAGAGAAGGTCACTAAGTTTGAAAATATGCTAGCAGAGGAAAGCTGTAAAGTTTTAAGAGCTGAGAGTTTAAGCAAGAAATTAAGTGCAGATATTGCACTTAAAGATATTCAAATTTCAGAAGCCAAAATGAGAACAGATGATCTACTTGACATTCTCTTAAAGAAAAAAAGGTGGTCTTCTGTCAGTGTTGACAGTGAAAGACATAAAGCAAAAAGTCAGTCCTATACACTTTTTGCGGACTCTAAAGTTAAGAATGGTGGACAGAAATCTTTCCGAGGGAAATATAACTTTCAACGCAATACCAATGATTTTAGCGATACTGGTTCCTGGCGGCAAGCTAGCAAAGGAAAATCTACAGTATTAGATAACCCTGTAGATAACAAAAGAAACAATAATAAATTTCAATTCAAGTTGTTAAAAACAAACAAGGTATTAAGTGAGAGCTCTGATGGCTTGATATCATGGAAGAAAAATAGCACTCCTTATTCCAGGAAGGAAACATATTTTGTGAAAAACAATAAAGATATGGTTAAATCTTTCGGTCACACCCAGTCAAGTCAGTGTGACCCATTTCTGAAACACACTGCCACAAACAAGGATAAAAATACTTTTGATAGGAGATATAACCCTGAGGTTAAAATGTACCAAGGGATTTCTTCATATAGTAATGTTTCTTTGCCTAAAAACAATAAACAATTTGACAGATCACAACATCGTGATTCTAAGAGTATTAGAAATTATAATGGAAATAATTATGTGAAAGAGTGTCAATCTGGTAATAAATTTGTTGATAAAAAGCCATTTCTATCTAGTAGATATTTTTATCCAAGAGGAAATGCTAATCGTAATTATGCTAACTGGGATGTAAAACAGTACAACTGTGTCAATAGAACAAATAACAATGTTCTCAACAGCAATTATAGAAATTGTAACCAGGTTAGCTGTGCTCCACATAAGAGCAAAGTTATTAACAAGCAAAGTAATAACACTATTGATTGTCACACTAGTGGTGTCGAAAGGTCATCTCGTTCTTGTGAACGTAGTAATTTTTTTTTCAGCCTACAACAAGGATGAACTTTTGTTACGGTCAAGTGATCGCTAAGCCTTCTGTGATGTTTACATCGTTTAAGGAGGACTTGTTGAGTGTGTGAAAAGGGGCCAAGACTCTACTCCATCCCAAGGGATAGGTAAACGTGAAAATTGATTTTCCGTTTTCCCTTATTAAATCTAACAGATGATTAATAGAATTTTTCATTTGTATTGTCTCGTAGCGTGCGGCGTTGTGATGAGTTGGCGCACTTGTTGACATTATTCGTGAAGAATGTGGATTATCTATCGAGCAGAACCTATGAGCGTCTCGCTATACATCTCACAAGTCACTTTTTGGAGGATCAAGAATTATTGACAGATTGTCGGGATATATTTTTTTTTACAGCTGATTTATTTTTTAGAATAGTACATGTTTTTGTATTCTGTGGATAATATATCATATGATGTTGTATTAAAATATTGGTAATTTCTTTGAAACATTATGATGTTCATTTTGATGCATCATTTGATTGCTAAATATATATATTTTTTTTGTGGAACATATATGACTGTTTCGAATGTACCAGTCCAATTTTGTTATGCAATTGTATACCATTCTGTTTTGATTGTGTGTAACATATGTGTTGGTAATAATTTGTGTGTAATTTTTGATAAATGCAGTGAGCGGTGTCAAACCTGTGCTCATTTTTCTGTATATTTTTTAGGTTGTAGCTGTAATTGTTAGGATAATTATGTGGATTTATTGTTATGTTGTGTCATATGTTGAAACACTGACCTTGTCAGAGCATAGTACCTAGAATTTAAATAATAAGATTTTTTCAACATTTTTGCAACAAATTAATTTGATAAACAAAACCTTTGCAGGTATTTTTATAGAACTTCTTTTTCATATCCTATTGTTCCATTAAATTTTAGATTTATACTAGGCTGAGTAAGATATAAATTTACAGTTAAATAACACTGAAGCTCAACGCTATTGTTAGTCAGAATTAACTTATAAATTAAATTGAACTTTTTTGTAAAATTGATAGACACATCTGATACTTTTGTTTGTTAAAAGATGGACAGATTGTTGTAACATTATGTTATGTGTGTATGTTGGAAAGTTGATATACAGATCACATTGTATTTTTCTTAGGTGTTTTTTTTTTAATGTTTTTTTTGAAAAAAAAGTGTTTGTCTAGAGATAAGATATTTTATGCTTCTCTCATTTTGTTAAAAGTTAATTTCATTGTTAATTTATTAGTTATGACTTAGAATTACTTAAATAATAATTTTATTTTTTGATAACTTATCGTTCTGAAATATTTTGTATGGTAATTTTTGAAAAAGAATTGTTTTTTGGCATTGTAATTTATTTTTGTGTGCCCTAGGATTGAAAGAGATATTACTTCTTTGGAAACTTGTCTTATTTGATATTATGATGTAATTTTATTATTTAGCGGTTGATTGTGCGTTAGGTCAAAACTTAGTTATCGCAAATGCTATTATTTGTTTGTGTAAGGTTTATAATTTATTTTCAGTTAAGTATAACTTTTGTAACTTAGTTAAATTACTTATTAGACTTTGTTTAGTTATGAATTATTCATTTTGTGCTGTTAGTATGGATATACTTTGACATTTTGTTTTGTGCCTTGTAATCATGTTTGTATTTAATTTTTGAAAGATATTGTCTGATCTAAACATTTATTAGTATGTATTGTTATTGACTTTCTATGCGTTCATACCTCTGCTTTCCATTCGTCTTTAATGATTATTCTTCATTTCATTCTATCTTTTTGTCGTCTTTCCGATATCTGTTCATATCTTGTTTATACTTTCGTATCACGTTTTCATTTCTCTTCATTTTACTTGTATACTTCGTCTTCTTTCGATACTTATACTTTCATTCGTTGTATTCTTGAGTGAATTATATAACTTAATATAATGTAACTAGTATTTTGGTAAATTTGTATTTATTGTACATGAAATTGTTGTTCTTATCGGTTATCTTGTGCTATTGTTAATTGTTTCTCATTTTCCGATTTCTTACTTTCCTTTACTACAGATCATTCTTCTGTTGCTTGATCTTGTTCTTTCACTTTCTATTGGTTGTTGCTTGTACTAAATGTACTTAGCTTAGTGTTCTATTAAGATTAATTTTGGTATGCTTGTATTATGATTGATGCTTTTGTTGTAATTTACATCGGTAACATTCATTGGGATATTTGATTGATTATGTTTGATGTTTTAGTTGTAATATTACATTTATTGCTGATATTTCTGGTAGATGTACTATTTTCATTTGTTATAGGTACATATTTTTTGGTAGCCATATAATATAATTTCATTTATTTCTAAATTTTTGGGACTTAAATTTTCAACAAAAAATGATAAATCATTTTTTTTCCCTGGCGGTGTGGCAACTGATACAGAGTAAATATTATCAAGGGGAGGTGATCTTGAAAATGTTAAGCGAATAGATTCGATTGCGGGTTACGTTGCTTGGTTAAGCTGATGTTAAGTTAAAAATGTATTAGGGGAATTCCCTCGTATGATCGAGAAGTTTCCAAGTGGCGAACACTGGTCAGTTCAAATCGCGGAGATGTTTTTTTCTCTGAACTGTCTTGAGCTGTGAGTAAGCTCGTGTGACTAGTCCACGCAATTATCGAGACTGAGTTGTGTTTTTTAAACAACCGAGTCTCGTGTCTTTTTTGGCGGATCTAGTGTGTGAACTAAGAGCAGTCTGTTTTTGGGTACCGACGGGAGAGGTCGGTCCTACAGTGTGTGTTTTGAGTATGCCTGCGCAGTGCAAAAGTTATAGAGGCCATTATTTGTGTAGGCCTATAATTCCTGAGTTTATTGGAGAATTGTGTTTGTGAGTATTTTTGAAGAGGTAAGGATCCAGGACTTATGTTTGACTATATAAATGTCAAGATGAGTGAAGGCGAGATTACTGCAGACTGCCAGGGAGTGCAGTCTTGCGAGAAATTGCCGCGAGTATTCACTATTGATGTTAGAAGCATCGTTTGAGGCCATTTATTATTGATAGCACGGTGAGGACAACCGTTTGCTGGGAAAAGGATCCATTGTCTATTTATTATAATGCTGATGTTAGAAGCATCGTTTGAGGCCATTTATTATTGTCAGCACGGCGAGGATGACCGTTTGCTGAGAGGATCCATATCTACATTAAAGCGCCAAGGTTGAGAGCGTCTTTGATGAGGCATATCTGAGGAGGCCATTGTTATTATTGAGAGGATCCATATCTACATTAAAGCGCCAATGTTGAGAGCGTCTTTATTGAGCAGATTTAAGGAGGCCATTATTATTCATGTTGTCAGCACGGCGAGGATGACCGTTTGCTGAGAGGATCCATAGTTATATTGGAGCGCCAATGTTGAGAGCGTCTTTGATGAAGCATATTTAAGGAGGCCATTATTTATTACATTAGCACGGTGATGCCGACCGTTGCTGAGAGGATCTAGTGTTGATGTTGTAGAGTGCTAATGATTAGGAGAAGTGGAGATGTGACTATAGTACTTTCTTGTTGTGAGTTATGTTTGACTATGTGTATTTCATATGAACGTATTGTGACAATAAACTATGTTATATGTCACCTGTAGTTCCACGACTCGTACGTGCGTATCTGTGGCGTGTGAATGTACCCACGCACACTCACTACAACATTTAACACGGTAGGAAAACAGTAGTCGTGACAGTGATAACGCATGATCATAAATAGCCTGGGTGGCGAAATCTATGCCAACAAACAGATTGAATTCACTAACAGTATCTCGTGTGTAGCAGTGGTATGTTAGTCTTAAAGAATTTGATATTTTGACATTCGCGTGATATAAGAATTACTGTTCTGCTCTGTGTGGGCGTATGAACAGTGTAACCATTAATGTAACACCCATCACCATTTATTCAATCTCCAAGACCAGTCATCAGTTATAATAATTAATAATGCATCAGTGACTCCTAAACTAATCTATCACCACCAAAAATCGTTACGGTTACAATCCCATGTGCACCAGGTGTATCGTATCATTTTGTGAGATATGTGTACCTTGTTAATTTTAGTTCAGGCACAGATCATTACATTCGCGCTGTCCATGCACATATTTTCCCAGTTTAATATCCAGAAGAAAATTGGTGATTTCTAATGATCTTCTCTGAGCTACGCTGTGTATACTCAAGAATTTAATTATTCAGAGAGGCTAAAATTGGTGCGATGACAGCGAGACAATGAGCCTGTTAATCTTTCAACTGTTTCTTCTACCCGGCTTAATTTCTGTAGTCTTTACTTGGTGTATCTTAGAGAATACTGGCCTACCGCAACGATTGAGATTTCATAAGTTTCTTATTTCTTACTTCTCAGGACTAGTTGCTGCCCATTGTTCTTCTCATTATTTTAAACAGTGTATCTTATGTTGGCAAAATGTCAACGTACCTGTTTGTCATGAAATATACACTTTTTCTTGTACTGGCAACATCGACAATCTTGTCCACAGAATAAATACAGCTAACTATCATTGTGGCGTACAAAAACGATTGCGTGTCTGAATGATAGTTGTATCTTTTCTGTGACCACAGAAAACCAACCAAAATCACTTTGGCTTATCATTCGATGAAAACTCTCAATTCTTTTTGCCACTTCATAATCATTTTAACACTTGGGAGAAAGCCCCAAACTAACAACTGAACGCTATCGCGTTTCGACTCTGACTGACTTAATTTAGAACCACGATTTACAACGATAACTATTTCTGAACAATCTAGAACAAAACAGTTCACTCAGAATATAAATATCCCGTGCAAGGTCTCTTCGCTGAATTATCCAAACAAAACAGAAAAACTAAATTCCGAACGTAACTTTATAATTCTTTGTCAAGGTCGGCTTAACTAAACACTGCACAAGGAATGTCAACCCTACTCGTGTCCCCGTGCAGATGTATCATGGATTATTTTCCCGTTTACTGTATTAACATTTTTCCATCTATTTTACCATTTACTGTAAACGTTGGAGTTGCATTGGTGAATTATAGTTGTCCAGAATACTAAATTACTAACATCCACTTCATCTTTCTGTATATCAACTTATTAAAATCTAATGTAGCTTTCTGCAATCTATATCAGTGAGTGAGTGAGTGTAACAAAGGCAAATGTCACCAGAAGTAATCATAATTTAACATTTATCCAAATAATTACCAGAACACAACCCTTACAGTGTGTATCACATGGGCCTACATGTTACTTTTCTGTAACCTTGTTTACACTTCTCTTCAACACAATAGTGTCCTCCTGTCTTCTGCCATTCTATCTGGAGCAAAACTCTGAGCCTGTCTGCCTCATATAGACTGAATTTTGAAGTGGTACAGAACTTAACATCTTCAGTTATCTGAATCACCAATTTTCTCTACCTTAATGCGACAGTATAACGGAAATAGGAAAGTGAACCAAAAGAGCATATTACCACAAGAAAACAAAAACAACCTAGAAGAATCTATCAAAGAACATGTTGAGGTACTTTTACCATACTAAGTGAAAAAATTTTGGACAAAATGACAAGCCTAAATGAAGAATTCCTTGAGAACATGGTAGATAATGGGCCCATGAGTTCAGGAAATACATAATAAGAGCAAATTTGATAGTTTAACCAAAAACAAAAGGGATACTAGATGATATTAAAGTTCAACTTAAAAGGATTTAGAATTATATAGTGGAATTGTAGGGGTATCAAAAAGAATGTTGCACCCCTACTTGCATAGACAGGAGGAACTAACACTACATATGCTCTTCAAGAGACACTTTTAAACCCAAATAGTAGATATAGTTGTAAGGGCTTTAAAATACTTAAGCATTCAAATTAAAGAAGTATGGACAAAACTTAAGGCAATCAAAGGGAACAATAAGAAAACAATAATTCCAACAAACTACCAAAGAGAGCAGAAACAGATAAAGAGAAAGATAATGCCCTTGCTGAGTATTTATATAAAGTCAGTGCCAAAAGTAGTCTAGGACAGGAAGAAAATGAGAGAAGAGAAAGACTTAGGATACAGTTTTTAAAGGAACTACCAGACCAGATAGATGAAACAAACTATTTAGATGTTGATATAACAGAGGAAGAAGTAACTAGTGCAATAAAAGAGAAATCTAATACTGCCTCGTGGCATGATTTACTTAGTTATGAAATCCTTAAGAAAGTACCCAAAAAAACTATAAACATAATAACGTCCCTTTATAACAAAATCTGGAGCTTAGGAAAGATACCAAAAGCATGGAAACTAGGCAAAAAACTGAAAACTGTTTTAACAAATGTTAAAATCTACCTGGAAAAAAATCAGTTATATAGCCCAACCCAGTCGGGTTTAGAGCAGACAGAAGTACAGTAGACTAGCTTGTAAGATTAGAACACACTGTAAAGCTAGGGTTCAAGAGGAAAGAGAAAACAATGACAGTCTCTTTTGGATGTCGCTAGAGCATATGATGAATGCTGGAGAGATGGAGCTCTTTACAAAATTAAAAAGATTGGCATTACTGGTAAAACCTATAGGTATCTAGAAATCCTTTTTACAGGACAGGTATTTTGCTGTACAGGTGAACAATGATAAGTCAGAAATATATGAACAACAGAATGGGATTCCTCAGGGATCAGTGATTTCACCTTCAATTTTCACTATAGCTGTAAATAATTTAGCAGATGAATTTAACGACATTAAGAATGCAGTATCACAATTTGCAGATGACTGTGCCATTTGGCGATCTGGGAAAAAAGCTTGAACCATGTTTACCAAAAACTTCAAAAACAAATAGACAAAGTTTCAGAGTGGATGAAAAGTTGGGGCTTCAAAATTAATGTAAACACAACAGTAGGTGTGATATTCAGCAAAGGAAATTTAAATAAAAAATAACAAAATCAATATAATCATTAAAGGACAGACAATATGTACCTCCTCAACAACTAGATTTCTCGGCATAACTTTAGATAAACAACTAAATTGAAATAAAAATGTAGACAATTTAATAGAAAGCTGTAGGGGACCCCTGAATATACTAAGGATAGTAAAGGGTAATGGATGGAGGGCCAGCAATAGAATAATTCTCATGTTCTACAAGTCTTTCATCAGGGGGAAACTAGATTATGCCAGCATAGTCTATGACTCAGCTGCAGCTTCTAACAAAGCAAAACTAGACATAATTCAAAATGCAGCTATGAGAACCATTACAGGTGCATTTATATCAATACCAGTAGAAGCACTAGAAGTAGCGCTTGGCGTACCGCCCTTTGGTCTAAGACGGAAAGAACTAAGATTAAATTATTGGAGTAAATTAGCTCAAGAAGTGACCCACCCAGCACATCAAGCATTTGTCAAAAACCAACCAGGTGTATGGGACGTCCCCTAAAATAACGACAGATATCCAACAGGGTGAAGAACTATAGAAGATCTAACACAGTTCAAAGAACTGTCAAACACAATTAATAATAGTAATAAAAATAGAAACACAATGCTACCCTGGGATCTAAATCAACTTACAGAACAAAGTCTGGCCGTCTACACTGATGGATCCAAGGATGATAGGGGGCAACTAGGTGCAGGAGTAGTAATACCACAGTGGGGAATTAAGAAAAGCTACAGTGTAACTAAAGGGGTTTCGATTTTTACCGCAGAGATGGTAGCAATTCAAACAAGTTTAGAAATAATCGAAGATAACCCACCAGAAGCTGTTACGATATTTACAAACTCACTTTCATCACTACAAGCACTAGAACACCCAACTAATGCAGCCGGTCAGACATAAAGGGAGAAACTCTTGCAATTAATATTTCCCTTTGGAACAGAGGATGTAGTTTTAGGCTAGTGTGGGTTCCAGCACACATAGGTATACCTGGTAACGAGATGGTAGACCAGACTGCCAAATATGGAAGAATAAGTAAAAACAATATAAGAGCAGGACTTGGAAAATCGGAGATTAAGAGCCAAGTGAAGCTAACCATAAACCAGAGAATGAAAGACAATATTAAAGGACAGAAGTAAAGGCAGACACGCGTTCAAACTTCTGAAAGAACCAACAAGGACGTGCCAGGTCAGAGAAGAATTAAAGATACCATCGAACAAAAAGCTGTGGCGTCTCCGTCTCGGTGCAGCATACTTTATGATAGAGGAACCACACTGCCAAGAATGTCAGGAAGAGAATGACATAGATGATTACCTGATCCACTGTAAAAAGTACGAACAACAAAGGGTTGAATTTAAAACTTACTATAGAAATCCCAATATTGACACGACAGGGGATAAGGTTTTAAGTATAGATGCCCCAGGAGAAGCCCAGTCAATACTTAAAAGATATATACATAAAACATTGGAAAACATATAAGGTTAGTACTTCAGAAAAGACATTCAACCAATTAGAAATTAAGCAACAAGAACTAAATCATAAAAAAAAAAACAACTGAAAAATTAGCAAACTTACTAACTACTCATAGGACAAGGAAAGACAACGAGGTTTAAAAAAAACAACTAAAAAAGAACAAATACTAACACAAATTAAAACCGAGTGTAAAGGACAATAGTTATCTATAAACAATACAAAAGAGAAAATAAAATGACAAATAGTCATGTGACGTATTCTTTCCAGAACGTTGTCTCCATTACAGCTGCTCTGAACGCATCACGATTCTGGGCAAGTCAACCTGCATCAGCCAAAGACAAGTTCAGACTCTCTGTGATGTCCTGGGTCCACCGTCGTCTAGGTCGACCCCTTCCCCTTTTTCCAGGGACCATGCCTTCCATCACTGTTTTTTCCAGACTATTATGTCTTTTTATATGACCGAAAAATTTCAGCTTCCTTATTGCGATGGTATTTAGGAGCCAATGTTCCTGTACGTTTAGTGAGTGCAGTACTTCTCTGTTGGTCTTTTTTTCTGTCCAGGGTATTCTCAACATCCTTCTGTAGCATTTCATTTCGAATGCTGTAATCTTTTTTGCAACTGTTTTATTGAGTGTCCAAGTCTCGCAGCCATATGTTGCTACTGGGAATATACATGCTCTGATCAGTTGTAACTTTGTGTCTTTGCTTGTGCCTTGCCATAGGTTTTTCATCTGTATTAGTTTATGTGAGGCAATTGCAAGTCTTCTTATATATATATTTATGTGTCACGGGTTGCCTCCCTTAGCTCTGCAGTAGTGGTCCAACAGTGGCCAAAACTCAAGAGTAACTAATGTGGGTCTTCAAAGGTGTCTGCCTTCGCACAAGATTACTCTTGGCAGAGTTGTAGGTAGAAGGATAATGATGAATCTACCTCAAGGGGGTGTTAACAAGATATTCAGAAAAGCGAGAACAATGCTGCATGATTCCGAGCAGATGTTAACTCTAATATCTGCGGTCAACGTTTGTGAAGGAAAAGGTTTTCTTATATTTCGTGAGCTCATTCAAGCCCCCACCTGAGTTAATTCAGCAAAATTATTGTCCGTTCGGAAATTCGTGCCCGCACATTGAACGTTGTAACTTTGCAACCCCTTGACGGATGTTATTGAAATTTGCTACGTGCCCTACTGATACCAATGCAGTTATTAATATATTTTTTGCCCTTACAAAACTCATATCATGTTCTAATTTTCTTCTTAAAGTTATATAAAAAAAACTCTTACCGTTGTCTGTGTTAATTTTTATTAGCTCTACAGGAAAGTTACAAGATCCGTTCAAAAATTGCGCACTTAATTTTTGTTGCAGCATAGCACAAGCGACGAAATGTGCTATTCAATATTTTTTTTTTTGAATTAGTGTAGTGACTACATGTCTGCACGAGTGCGCACATATTGTACACAGTCGCGAGTAATTATTTCAGCGGCGTATGCTAATTACAATGAGTTGGCTGCAACGAAACAAAACAACAACAGCGTATCATATATTAATAAACTAAACTGCATAATTATGAAAAGCGCAATAAATCTGAAATGCAAATTTATCACTTTGCAGAAGGTAACTGTTATATTGTACAGGCATTTTCGCAGAGAGGCTAAGATGGGTTGTTTATACCACGACTTCCAAGAACCAGGTAGGAGAACACGGAAGACCCTGGGTGTGGATAGAAGATCTTTTCGACGTTGGATACAACAGGACGGTAATTGTACAGAGGCTGCGGTTAAGCAAGGAAGGAAGAAAAATAACTGATGATTTTGACAAGGATGTCATTAGACGTTTGATTTTTAAGATGTTTAATGCCAATCAACTTGTTACTCTCAGCATGCTGAAAAGTCGGCTGCAAGCTGAATGCGATATTAACGTCTCAAAAACAACTCTTTGGCAACTTGTCAGAAGTGTCGGCTTCACTTTTAGAAAAACGTCTGGCGGAAGGAGTTTTGTATGTGAAAAACCACACCTGGTTGCAGCTCGAAGCAAATACCTTAGGCAGATTCGTGAGAGAAGGCAAGACGGCTATGATGTAGTGTATTTGGACAAATCTTGGGTTAATGCTCATCATACGAACGAGAAAGAATGGCAACCTGTTGACGGAGAACATAGAAGGAAAATTCCCAGCAGCAAAGGTCAACGCATTATATTAGCACATGCTGGCAGCAGACAGAATGGGCTTGTCCGTGATGCAGAGCTTATTTTTCTATCAAAGTATGTAGATGGTAGGGACTACCACAGTGAAATGAATGGGCAAATTTTTAGAGATTGGATAGTGAATACACTCCTCCCGACTCTAGATAGGCCGTCTTGCCTGGTGATGGATAAAGTGTCCTATCACAATGTTCTAGCGCAGGAGGATAAAGCTCCCACTTCGGCAAGAACAAAAGACGAAATCAGGAGGTGGCTTGTGAATGAAAATATCTTCGCTGACAACAGCTATTTAAAACCAGAGTTGTTGCAGCTTGTGAGACAGAGGAATAAGACAAAAGTGTATCTGATTGATAAAATCATCCAAGAGCAGGGTCATGTTTCTCTTCGACTCCCCCATTACCTTTCTCACCTTAACCCAATAGAGCTGGTTTGGGCTAGAGTTAAAGGGCAAGTGGCCGCCCAGAACACCACTTTTAAAATTGTGCGATGTTAAAGACATGACTCGTGAGGCCCTTTCACGAATAGACACAGAGTACTGGGCTAAATGTAAAGAACACGTGCTACAGGAAGAAAAAGATTACTGGCAGCGAGATGGCTTGCAGTTTATCCAACCAATAACTGTTGTGAACTTATTGGAGTCGTCCGATTCGGAATGAGGCACATCGATCGCATTCCTTCGTTTGTGATAAACTAATTTTATATGGTTATCTATAATAACACATAAACAGTTACGATTCGTCATAGCTTCCTGATGATTTACTGCTATCATGGTTCATTATCAGAACATCATTCCTCGTATCAAAATCACGTGAACAACCAATCACACATTTAGGACACGCCTTTGAACCGTTTTGTCGCACAAATGTTGCGATTTACTGTAAGAATTAATGTTACGGGCAGTTTTAGGCAAATGTTCCAAGACGATCAAAGAAAATCGCCGTTTTGCAAATTTCGCGACAGCTGTGTATGTAATTATCGCGAAATCTTAACTACATGGAAAATCTAAGACTGCATGCAAAAATTCATGTCCAAACAACAAACAGTTTTGGAGGAAATTGACGCTTTCTGTGGGCATGAATTTCCGAACGGACTATACTCTTATTATTGTTGCATAGCTCTGTTTAAGTGAATTTAAGAAATTGTCTGAGACATACTGAAGTAGTACATTCAAAATGATTAAATCAACTTTAGATTTGTATATATCTGCTGAGATAGTAGACAGGTGATGCAATATTGAAACGGCAGTCATGTTGGTAAATTTTCGTGTACAAATCCTAACCGCGACAGATTAACACTAAAATCGCCCCAGCGTATTTGTTTAATCGCTATTAAGGCAAGGGTGCGTCTTTGCCAAGGTGGTAAGGAGCCGGGTATTGTGTGCTCAAGCAACAGATAACGAGATTATTCGTCTGTGCAACACATTTTGAACAGACATAAATGACATAATCGTTTCCTGTCCGACTTTCACGTAGACATTGCTTTGTACGAAAGTAATAAGTTGTTACATCTGACACAAATTGCCGTATGAGCTTACAGATGTGTTGGTGAGTTTACTGTCCGGTAATCGGATGTTTTATTACTAAATATGGGAGAGGTGGCCGTAATCTGAGGAAACTGAAACACATGGAGTCAAAGTGGGGACGTATTGCTAAATTAACCACACCCATAGACACGTGTCAAAAGGCGTCTGATTATCTTTATTCATATCAGCCAAAAGTATGTGAGCCAGGATTGGCGTCAGTTGTGCATTTTACATTTTATATTTTTTCATTACTAAGATGTGAACCAATATGTATATATTGCCATGTGAATATTAATATGTAAAAATCGCTAGTGGATGTCAAAGTCATTTGAGGCTGGTAACCTCAGCGTATAGAATAATGATTTCATGAACCACAACTGCAAGGGCAGGTGACTGCTTTATTGCTTGTTCCTTCTTCTTCTTCCATCCTTAGCCGCTCACCGACAAAGCAGTCCGTGGCCAATACGCCTAGTGGCGCCTTAGGGCAACAAGAAATTAACTGTTGTTCCGTTACGCCTAGTGGCGTTTATTGGTACAACAAAAAATTAATTGTTGTTTCCGTAATCAGAGTGACTAGCAAGCGGGTGATCAGCCCGATGTTACAGAGAACTAAAAGCATAGGTAGTCCCAAGTCCCATATGGAGCAGGGAGGGAAAGATGAAAGAAATGATGAACATTCTAAGTATAATATATACATTTACAAACCAGTGTAATTGTCTATGTAAACATATTCACTTTAAAATTATGAAAGTTTCAAACTGTTCAACAAGTGTAGATATAAATTGAAACATATTCAATTAATATTGTGAACACATTTCAATCAGTGGAGATTTAAATGTAAACATATTCTCTCTGTACTATTAACCTTTTCATTTAAATTTAAAAAAAAGATAAAGCTATTCAATTTAAATGTAAAAAAAGTTGTATCTCGAGGGAGTAGGTTTAATTCTCATAGACGGTAAATTCTGAGGTAGAGGGGATGCAGGAATAGAGAGAAGGGGACCCATTCGCATGGGTTGGAAAACGCAATACTCAGGAAAGCGTTTTGTTTCTATTCTTTTACCACAGTTGTTGGTGGTACCAGTTAAGGGTACTATCTCTGGAACAAGAAGGGAACAGTGGCCTGAGCTTTAAGAGGAGGGACCAACTTCTTAGACACTACCTGACATTTCTGGGAACGCGCTGCGCCCTAACAACCTTGACCAGTGACAAAGATCAGTCTACAAAGAACCAAACCATTAGCGGAGGCAGAACCTACCAATGGCAGATAAGTTAAACGTTAAACCTGCCTCTTGAACTCCTTTATAAACTGTCATCCCATCAAGACAGTGGTGACAACTTTCTGTTAAATCCTTATTCAATTTTTCTAAAACCTTGTTAAACCTAAATGATTATTAAATTTATTATTTGTAATTATACCAATGTAACTTCCATTTAATGATTTTAAATGGACTGCATGTTTGTCTCAGTCAATATACAAATACACTCTAAACAGAGCTATACCTTAATAATAAGAATTCCACTGAGTAAATCAGGGTGGTGGCCTGACGAGCTGAAATTAATAATTGCTTAATTCTTCATAAAAGGGGCGGACTGATATAAAGTTAACAATTGCCCTGCTAATGCAGCGTTGTGCTTGACTTCGGAAATATATTATGAACACTCCATTAAGATAGAAGCGTCATTCTCCTTTTATCTACCACTCTGCCAAGAGTAATCTTGTGCAAAGGTAGATACCTTTGAAGGCCCATATTAGATATTCTTGAGTTTTGGCCTCTGTTGGACCACTACTGCAAAGAAGGGGATGCAATCCGTGACATTCCCGACACATACGTATGTGTCCCCTTCTTCATTTTCCGCCATCCTATCTATTTTAGAGCTTTACCTCGTTGAGAATTAATATTAATCTCACGGAGCAAAAATTTTCTTTACATGTAAATTAAGTAGATTTATGTTTAACTTTACATTAGTTGAAAAAGTTAATAAGATAGATTTAATATGTTTTTATTTACATCTACACTGGTTTGAAATGTTAATAAATATAATCAATCTGCTCCATATGGAACTTGGGACTACCTCTGCTTTTAGTTCTCTATAAGATACTCGCATAAAACAGCCACCAGCCCTTGCAGTGGTGGTTCATGAAATCATCATTCTATATGCTGAGGTTGCCATCCTCAAATGATTTGGTCATCCACTTAGCAATTTTCACATATTAATATTCACATGTTGCAATATATACATATTATTTCACCTGTTAATAATGCAAAACATAGAATTATAGATATACAACTTACCCCAAATTGGCTTTGGGATTACAGACTTCTGGCTCAGAGATAGAGTTTAGGCAACTTGTTGAAGATGAATTACACGTGCTCTGTGGTTTTATTACTTTACAGTCGGTTCCCACTTTGACTCCGTGTTTCAGATTCCTCAGATTCCGGTTTTCCTTGCTAATAATAGTAGAGTTTTCCTGGGCTTTTAAGTCCTTGTGATGGTATTGCCTCCCCTGCTTTACAGTAGTGGTCCAGCAGTGGCGAAACTCAAGAGTATCTATTATATGCTTCAATGGAGTCTATCTTTATGCAAGATTACTCTTGGCAGAAATGTTGATAGAAGAGTAGTAAGGCTTCTATCACATGGGAGTCTTCATAAGATATTCAGATAAGCGAAAACAATGCTGGTTGTTGCTGAGCAAGTAAATTCTGTAATCTGCCGACAACTCTTATAAAGAATTAAGCATTGGTTTATTCTAGCTCGTTAAGCCCCCAACCCTGATTTAATCAGTGGAATTATTATTTTAATGTATATATAGCTCTGTTTAGAGTGTGTGTTTAGTAACATTGACTGAGACAATCATGTAGTACATTTAAAAGGATTGAATTGAAGTTACATTTGTAACACTACAAATAACAAAATTTAATAATCACTTTAAGTTTTATTATTTGAAAGGGAGCCGCGCTAGCGTAATGGTTACAACACCGCTCTGGCGACCGGGTGATTCAGGATCAAACCCGGGAGACGGCATTTGAGGATTTTTCGTCGTACGGGATTTGGACTGGATTAACTCGAGACCTAACGAGGACATTTGAAGGAGTGTCGCTGACCATGGATTGGCGGCTCCTGAGCCGACCCAGCTCTAATGAGTACCTCCGAAATCGGCGAGTATCTGCCTGAATGGCGAGAGACACCTGTCTCTGTACAAGAAAAGGGATACTCACGTAAAATCAATGTCACATTAGACATTAAGAATAACCTGAGATTTCGCCTCGAGTATTAGCGGGCGTACAAAAAAAAAAAAAAATGTTGAAAAATAATTTGAATATTTATGAAAAGGATTTCATCACTTGAATGTGATTTAACTGAATAAAGGAGGTCACATTTGGCAGCGGATATTTTTATTTAGCTGCCAATGGTAGTATCTTCTCCCGCTGGGTTAGTTCCTTTCATTCTGTTCGCGCTCGTCTCTGGTCAAAGTTCAAGCGCCGCTCGTTCCCAGAACGTCAAGGAGTAACGGCCAAGTTGGTTCTGCGTATGTCTATAAGACCCTCTTATGATGGCGTCTCGTACAACGTCAGTCCACTTCTACCTTCACTTGGTTCCAGAGATAGTACTTTCTGCTGCTACCTCCAATAACTGGTAAAAGAAATAGAAACGAAACCCTCTTCTGTGTATTGCGTTTTCCAACCAATAGTTATGGGATCCTATCTTCCCATACCACCATCCCATGTCAGAATTTACCCTCGATGAGAATTAAATTTAATCCCTCGGGATAAAACTTCCTTTACATTTAAACAAAATAGCTGTAGCTTTACATTACATTTGAATGAAAAGGTTAAACGTACAGATATAATACGTTTTACATTAAATCTCCACTATTTGAAAAGTGTTTACAATATAAATTCATTTATGTTTCCTTTATATTTACACTTGCTGAAAAGTTTGAATCTTCTATTAATTTAAACTGAGTATTTCCACATAGACATTTACACTGGTTTAAAGTTTGAAAACTTACATTATTTTTAAAGTGACTCTGTTGATAGGGATATTTACTTACTTACTTACTTACTTAGTCGTTCCCCTTCTACCGTGAGGTGTAGAGGTTTGGAAGAGAGAGCGCCAGACTATTCTATCGGCTGTCTTCCTCCTGGCCTGGTTCCATTCTAGTCCTCGGTCCTTCAAAGATTGTCTAATGTTGTCCTCCCAACGGACTCTGGGTCGTCCTCGGGGTCTGGATCCTTGGCTCTTTGTTTCCCATGCTTGTCGTGGTAGCCGATCTTCTCCCATTCTGCAGACATGGCCAAACCATCTTAGTTGGGACTGCTCTACTTGGGTCTGTAGGGGGTGGCATTTTAGGCCTTGACGTATCGTCTGGTTGCATACCATGTCTCTTCTTGTTACTTCAACCACCTTCCTCAGATACCTCATTTCTGAGGTTTGGATCTGGCTTTTATGGGTTGTAGTCATTGTAGATATTTACACTGCTTTGAAAATGTAAGTATTATGCTAAGAATGTACATCATTTCTTTCATATTTCCCTCCATGCTCCATAGGGAACCTGGAACTACTTTACGCTTTTAGTTCTCTTTACGAAACTATCAATAAAGCAATCACCAGCCCGTGCAGTGGTGGTTAATAAATCATCCTTCTATGCGCTGAGGTTGCCAGCCTCAACAAAAATTGCCAACTTTGACAAGTTCTTTCCACGCCAATCTTGGCTACAGACGTTTTTGCTCAGATGAATAAGTTAAGGCACTGGACTAGGCCTCTTACACGTGTCTGGGTTGTCTTTAATTTTGCATTAGATTCCCCTCTGACTCTGTGTTTCTTCAGTTTCCTAGTCCTGGTATTCCTTATTAAAATGTATAGATTTCCTGTGCTTTTTTAAAGTCTTATCTGGTTCTCCAATAAAAGGTCCGGTTAACAAAAAAATGCGTACATCCATTTCTTATCGGTGATTAACCCGAAGCACTGGCCGACGTACGTGTTAATCTGCCGCGCCTATAACCAATAAATCTGGGTAGCGCCAAGCAAATGTGATGTATCATATCAGCCGCTCCTTGCAAATGTGATATTTATCACCTACAGTGTCATCTGCTACTTAGCAGAAAAATAGCGAGGAAAGAAAGAAAGAGAGAAAGAAAAGTGCGATAATTGACAGCACATAAAATACATCAGTACCACAAATGTACCGATACTACCGGAGAGAACCAATGATCGCTAAGAGGTCGTCCATTTCGTCACAGTACTCAAGAGGCTCAAACAAGTCCGATTAAGAAAAAGGAATTATGAAGGTAGTCTTCACTCTAGCGAGGTCTGATGTTGTCTTGGCGAGCTGGAAATTCACTGTGAAATAAAACTGCGAAATGGTCAGCCTATATTCCTATTTTCCCAAACGTGGTTGTTATGAATCTAATCAGAAAGATCCAATCATTTCAAAGCATGCCTTTAGGGTGTGATATTTCAAAATATTCCCACGTGAAATAAGGTGCGTGCCTGCAAAGGTGACGTATTACCATATATGGACATCTGATGTCTTGCATACACTCTCACAAACACATTTGTAGACTCATATTGTCTAAATTGTAATAAACCCATGATTACTCTTCACCCAGTGACCGGAAGCAATTATATCACACTTGTCTGCGTACATATGTCACACAGACAGTAATCTCGTTATCTGTTGTATGAGTACACAAACTCCATGTCTTATCGGTGATGAAGCTGAAGCACTGGCCGATGTACGTGTTAATCTGCCGCGCCTATAACCAACAAATCTGGGTAGCGCCATGCGAATGTGATGAATTGTATCAGCCGCTACTTGCAAATGTGATATTTATCACCTACAGGGTTGTCTGCTACTTAGCAGAAAAATAATGAGGAAAGAAAGAAAGAGAGAAAGAAAAATGTGATAATCGACACCACATAATACAAATCAGTACTACAAATGTACCGATACTGCCGGAGAGAACTAAATATCTCTAAGAGGTCGTCCATTTCGTCACAGTCCTCAAGAGGCTCAAAGAAATCCGGTCCGATAAATGAAATTTGATTTTATTCTTAAGTCTGGTAGGTCTAGTTGTTTTCTCAACGAGGTGATTTTTCACAGTGCTATAAACGGCAAAAGTGTCAAGTTATATTTGCCTTTTCGTTCCTGGCACGAGTTGTTACTATTAGAACTGGCCCCTTTCAGAAATGTTGTTTTTTAATCCCAGACCTAAGGGTCTTTTATATTTAGACATGCGCCCCAATATAACCGACTAAGTTGAACGAAACGCGCGTCGCCAAAACGAGGCAAAAGTTTTATATAAAAAAAAGTGTTTTATGTTTACATCTCGAGTGCCGGCCAACAGTTTAAAATATACGCATTTAGGATGGGGTTTAATAAAAAAATTTGCTCATTGGAATTATGTGTGTGATTGTAAAAATCACGTCTTCCATACATGGCGATCATGACATTCGAATATTCTCGTAAATGATTACAAATACCACTCACTACACTATCACAAGTAATGACTTCGTTATAATTCTGTCGGACGCTTATTACAACATTTCCGCTCAGGTGTGTCTGACTGAAAATTATCGTCCCGTCCTTGTGCAAAAAAAAAAAAAAAAAATCATCGTATTACCATCTGGGCTAAGACGTCACACTAGCCTTATCGTCGAAAATCAGCTTATGCTGGCCGTATTCCGTGTGAAACAGTTGTACAGTTTCTGGTATACTAGAATGTCTATCAACGGATTGTCGGTTAAGGTTGCATCATCCGCCTACTCTTAACAAGGTCAAGACTGCAAAGATAACTATTACTCAGAGCCGTGTAAGGTGATTTGAAAATACAAAATGTCTGCTTGATAGCAGAGAAAGACATGTGCCGACCACGGAAATTTCACGCAATCAGTACGCACAACAAATGTAACTCAATACGGCCGGAGACGACAAGAGATTGACCCAAAAATGTATGTGACAATATACCGTATATATATATATATATATATATATATATATATATATATATATATATATATATATATAGATATATATATATATATATATATATATATATATATATATATATATATATATATATATATATATATATATATACTGAAGCACATTAAAAACGCACCACCTGTATAATCCAGGAACAGAGTGTGAAATGTAAATATAAGTGTGCACAAGTTTACATATTTGGAATCTTTATTCATTTTCCTATGACTCCATGCTGGTCATTAATTTGTACATTTGATTGTTATGAAATCCATTGCATTCTGTGCAGGCAAGGGAGAAAACCAAAAATACAATAAAAATGCACGTGCGTTATCCTGCTGGAGAAGCTGCAAGTCTGGATAAATTGTGAACGCAGGAGCAACCAGTGCATCCAGAACCTCATCTCGATATGTCACAGCATTAACATTTCCAGGGAAGACGTGAAGAGGCAAGCGATGGTGAAAACGGAATCCTCCCCAAATGTGAATACTGCCACCTCGAAATCGGTTGACACAGCAATCTGCAAAGCGCTCTTCACACCGTCGCTAAATCCGCATACGTCCATCTGCAAAGGATATGTTGAATCTGTTCTCGTCTGTGAATAGGACAGCATTCAACTACAGTCTAGTCCATCTGATATGTTGCTCTGCCCATTGCAGGCGCTGCTAACGATGTCTGTGAGTCAAGTTTGGCCCAACATAAGGTCGTCTTGCAGTAAGGCCTGTATCTCTGAGTCGTCGTATGATTGTCATTCGAGAGACTTGCCCATGTCTACCCACTATTGCTCTTGCTGTTTGACTTGCCGGGAGAGTCAATTCCTTAGGTGACTCAGCACAATATGACGATCTTGCGCAGGGGTAGTAACTCGTGGTTGGCCACTCCGAAGTCTATCCCGGGCACTGCCAGTGGTTCCGTAACGTTCATTGAGACGTACAATAGTGCTGTGGTGACAATTCATCCTTCTGGCAATGGCCCGCGAGCTCATTCCGGTCTCCAACACACCAATGGCTCGTTGGCGGTCGTTTTCAGATAGTCGTTGCATTTCAAGCACATGTACTGGGTGTTTTGTCTCAACGGCCTTTTTATACCGAGTATACTGCCACAAAGCGTACACATTTTCAGGGTCATAGCTGTTGAGAATCGAGTTGCACGTGTAACTTTCATCGTTTTCATGTAGTCTGTACACACACCCATGGGTTGAATCTTGCACTTTCCATTCCAGCAGCCATTCGCTCTCTACCGCATGGCAAACACGGGGAAAATCCATTCCCACACTTTTTTTTGCCAGCTTCTCGGCATCAGTATATATAATAGTGGTGCGTTTTTAATGTGCTTCAGTATATATATATATATATATATATATATATATATATATATATATATATATATATATATATATATATATATATATATATATATATATATATATATATATATATATATATATATATATATATATATATATATATATATAGATATATATATATATATCTATATATATATATATATAACTATATATATATATATATATATATATATATATATATATATATATAAACGGTAAATGTTCCCGTTACACGCCCATTGAGACATATTGGGAATATGGTGTTAGGCCCATATTTTCTTGACCATCGGCACACTAGGGGTGACGTGGTCAACATCACGCCGGCCGCCTTAACCTTTCCAGTGTTGGTCTGGTACCCAGTTGTGGCTGGGTCGACCCAGGAGCCGTTTGCGGCCTAAAAAAATCCCACCTCATCTGGGGATCGAATCACAGACCACTGAACTAGGAAGTCAGTGCACTAACCACTATGCTACCGCGGCTCTCATATATATATAGGGAAAAAAATTGTTTTATTTCATAGCAGAAAAACAACTTCACGCATTAACAAACATTCTTAAAGAAGTAGTTGTTGTTAAATAGTTGTTTGAAAAGGGCTTTGTTGAATGCGCATAAGGTTGAGTGGGTTTTTATATGGTGGGGCAGGTGGGTAGGAAGGTAGATAGATAGATAGATAGATAGATAGATAGATAGATAGATAGATAGATAGATAGATAGATAGATAGATAGATAGATAGATAGATAGATAGATAGATAGATAGATAGATAGATAGATAGATAGATAGATAGATAGATAGATAGATAGATAGATAGATAGAACAAACGAACGAACTTTATTTTCAAAGGGTTAAGAATTGGGCACGCAGGCCCGTCTGACATTCTGCCCTTCCTCTCTCTCTCATGTAAACTATATCCTTTCATCCTCACATTTACTTTAAGCATAATGAAGGCATTTATCATTATAAAAGTAATAATGCATTTGCAATAATCGTCAGAATTAAAGTACCTTTTTTAAAATAAAAAAAAATTAAAAAAATTAACAATAATGAATTTAAAAAAAAAAAAAAAAATACAAAATAAAAAACAAGACATAAAAATCGAATTCTTCATAAAGTAAATTAGTGATTTGAGACATATTCAGAAGTATGTTATAAGAACTCGTGAAATTTTCAAACGGTGTACAACTGAATGACTCAGGGACTTTTTTTTAGGTTCATCAAGATGAGGTGGGGTAAACAGTTACTTTCCTCGCTGTCTTTGCGTCCCAAACTCAAGATCAGAATCAGACTAGGTAGATAGCTAGATAGACATATACGAAAGCAATTAATTTGCGAAGGGTTGAAAATCGGGCACAGTCCCCTCTTGCATTCTTCCTTCCTCTTGCTCATCTTTTATTACTGTTACTCAAACATTCTCCAGCGTACTGAAAGTATTAATGTAAGGGCAGTG
Source organism: Oreohelix idahoensis (assembly GCA_024509875.1). Taxonomy (NCBI): domain Eukaryota; kingdom Metazoa; phylum Mollusca; class Gastropoda; order Stylommatophora; family Oreohelicidae; genus Oreohelix; species Oreohelix idahoensis. Next base: position 360,214 of record JAMPIV010022603.1, read on the forward strand.
CAACATTACAAGGAAGTATAATAGCATACATTTAACAGTACCTGATCATAAAATTAAGAATATAAGTTATTAAGAATATAATACTAAGAATAAGTATATTGTAATGAAAACTATATAGATCATCAGCGCCTCCATACAGTATATTAGATAAAAGTACAACACAATCAGTTAAGGTGTCATATAATCAGCACTCATAAAGTATTTGAACAGTATACGATTGTATGAGTAAGGACTGTGCGTATTTTTTAGGTCATTGGGAAGATTGTTCCAAAGATGAGCAGCTGAGTAAGCCAAACTAGTCTTAAATAGGTCTAGCCTGGGCTTGGGTACCTGTAATTTGTTTAAGCGCTGATTACGTCTTTCATTATATTTTAAAAGCGGCCAAAGATACTTTGGAGCATTCTGTGACAGGATTTTGTGAATAAATTTCCCTTTGTTAAATGGGAAGCGCTTCCTGAGGGGTAATATTTGAAGATAATTATATAAATCTATACAATGTGATCGGTTTTTATCAGCAACAAGGCGCATTGCGCGTTTTTGAAGCGAGTGGAGCCTTTTTGTGTTGGAGACTGAACAACCATCCCAGATTGTGGAACAATAGTCTAGATGCGTTTGTATATGAGATATGTAGAACATTTTCCTTGCCTCCTCATCCAGGAAATGTTTAATTTTGGCTAATTGGTAAACTTTTTGTGCAGTTTGCTTTGTGAGTGCATGTACATGTGAGTTCCAACTTAGGTGTTAGTCAACGGTGATACCTAGAGTTCTGTGTTCATTTACGTTTTCAATTAGTGATGTTCCAATGAAGAGCTGAAGTGTTGTTTTCAAGCAAGTTTTGTAGTTTTTGTCTGGTTGATATTAACATACATTTTGTTTTACTATAGCACGTTTCACTAGCTTTGCCCTCAAACAAATGTAATTATCTGATTAACCGTCCAACGTATTAATGCCATTTTTTGCATACGATGTTATATTGGGTTAGACCCAACAAATATATACTTTATATCTGTGCATCTTGTCTAGTTCCCATAAACGGATGAAATCCTTTGATCTTTGTCGGCATAATAATTATTGTGTATCGAGAAAAGAAATTTTACCACTTCATGCAAAGATTCTGTGAATTGATTAGGCATAGGCGTGTCTACTATTACAATAATGTGGCCATCGCGTTTGCATATGAATACCTGTTGAAGCTGATTTCTTAAATGATCTGCATGCGAGATACTCGTGACATTGTTTGTCATTGACATTTAATGCGCTACCAAACTGGTCCTTCCTTGATCTAATTATTTCAATAGGTATCACCTCTTTGCGGTTCATAAATATCATAATGGAACGTTGCTCTTCTAATGTGCTTGTAAATAACGGTAAGGTCATCTTTAAAGAAATTAAACTTCATCCGAATCATAATCAGATGTCTCTGAGAAATTGATAATCAATCTCGGCTGAATGAAGGACAAACCATAATTCTTCCAATATTCCTCTTCCTCTTGTAACACATGGTTCTCACATTTCTTCCAATAATCCCTGGCTATATTGGACATGGCGGCTTTTATAAGTATTTCAACATCTTTTAATTTGAACGTTCTATTTTCTGTTTCTACCTGTTCCTTAATTTTAGCCCATACTAGTTCTATTGGCAATTTTAAACATCTGTGACCATGTTCATGGATTGCCTTGTCTATGTGAAATATCTTTGTATGCTGTGTCTTTTTTACAATTCCAAGTAATTCAGGCTTCAGGGACATTTCGTTGAATGGAATGTTGTTTTTGGTCGGCCAAATCTTTATTACATCTTTAGTACTTGATGAATTAGGAACTTTATCTTCTGGTGCCACAACGTTGTGATATGAAGCATTGTCCATTATCAAACACGACGGTCTATCCAAGGAAGGAAGTACATGATTCACAATCCAATCTTGAAATATCTTGCCATTCATCTCTGTATGATAATCCCTATTATCTGTAGATTTTGAAACAAATGTGAGTTCAGTATTATTTAGAAACCCATGATGGCTGCTTTCTGCATGTGCAATTATTAGGCGCTGTCCTTTGCTGCTGCTTGGTACTAGTCTCTTAGTTGTCCCATCAGATGATTGCCATTCTCGTTCATTACTGTGGTGCGCATTGATCCAAGTTTCATCTAAATACACAAAATCATAACAATCTCTTCTCATTTCTCTGACCTCGCGTAAATATTTGCTTCTCATTGCAACTATATGAGGCTTCTCACAAATAAGGTTTCTACCACCAACATATTTTCTAAAAGTGAATCCCAAACTCCTAATAGTCCTCCATAGCGTAGATTTGGAAATATCAATGTCATTATTCTTTCTTAATCAAATTTTCAATTTCCTTAAAGTCACTGCCTCATTATTGTGAAACATATTGCAAATTTCTCTGCGGATCAATTCTCTGTCAAAATTATTCACCACTCTTGGCCTATTTTTCGTATGTAAAACACTGGAATTACAAATTTCAGATGTCGCTATCCAGCGGTGCAATGATCGTTTGCTTATCCCCAAGGCATGAATAGTCCTCTTTTGTGGGTTTGAAATGGAATGATATAGTTTTCCTCGAGTAGCTTCATTGAAGAAATACTTTAAAATCCTATTTGTGATTTGCTGTAATGTCATAACATGTACTCGAAGACTATTTTTCCTACTTAGCCACACAATACTTTTTGTAGACACGCCACTGATTGACAATGTGTGCGTAAAACCGGAAATAAACTGTTTTATGTTCAAGAAGTGCAATTTCACGCAATTTCACGCAAAAATCATGCCAATTTCTTGATAAACCAAAAATGTGCAAATGAGGTCGTATAATTTACTGTAGACATTTCAGTATGTGTGTGTGTGATGTGTGCTGGCAAGTAGGATTTTATATTATATCGCAAAGAAACAAAAATTGAAACCAATGGCCGCATTTTAATGAAAAATTTAATTCATAGGGTCTATACCATTTCAAATTTACACACAAAATTTCACTTATATGCGTTATATATTCGCTGATATATAGCATTTTGAAGTTGGGCAAAGCTAGTGAAACGTGCTATAATATTTATTTGCGTGTGATTCTCGTTGCTCCACTTAATAAGATTATGTGTATCGTTTTGTAAAGATTGTTCTAGTGTGGTGCAACTTTTATCACTAGTATAGACAGTACAGTCCTCGGCAAACAGGTCACATGATGAGTGTTTGAAGTGCAGAGGAAGATCATTAATGTATACGGTAAAGAGAAGAGGACCGAGAATAGAGCCCTGAGGAACACCTGTATTGACAACGGTTGGGTTCGACAAGGAATTATTGTAAGAGACTATTTGTTGTCTGTCTGACAGGAACGATTTAATTAACTTTACCAGTTTAATATTTACTTTCATTGTTTCTAATTTTCTGATTAAAATAAAGTGATCTATCATATCAACTGCTTTTTTGAAGTCTACAAATATTGCTCCACATATATTATCGTTATTGATGTTTAGGTGCCAATTGTCTATCATCTTTGTTAAGGCTGTGTGGCATGAAGGCTTTGGTCTAAACCCCGACTGACTGCCGATTAGCAGGTCATTATTGACTAGGTGTTGTAGTGTTGTTCTGTGGATGTGCTTTTCCAGTGGTTTGGACAGCGACGATATAAGAAAGATGGGCCTATAGTTACTAAGATTACTACTATCAGATGAACGTGGTTTGAGAAGTGGATATACTTTAGCGCTTTTAAAAGCAGATGGAAAGTAACTCCTTGCGATACATTGATTATATATGTATGTCAGTGAATCACTAATCGCAGGTGCGGCAAAGCGCAGTATTCGATTACTGATTCCATCAAGTCCGGATGAGTTATTATCTTTAAGGCCAGTAATATAGTTATAAACTTCGTTAACTGTTATAAAAGGGATGTCGTGTGGAATTTTATTAGTACATTTGTTCTCGCAGAACGTTGATAAATTGCTTAAGTCACAAGGGAGAGACGGAATGGTGGATTTTATATTATTGATGTCTGCCTGAAAATGATTGCTGTAGTCTGTACAAGTAAGTGGCGTATTGGGAGTATGTGGATATGGAAAATTTCGTTTGTTCACTAAAGTGTTGATTGCCTTCCATATCTCTTTACTGTTTGTTTTACTCTGAACTAAATCTCTAAAGTAGTTTTTCTTTTCTCTGCGAATTAAGTATTGTACTTTATTTCTTACAGTCTGATATGTAGTGATATCCTTATTTTTATGCGCTCTATCTCTTTGCCTCATATGGTCAAGAAATTCATGTGTGATCCATGGAGATTTAATTTGCCTTTCCACGCGAATTTCTTTAGTAGGCGCATGCTTATTAAAAATACTATAAAATATCATTGTTCAATATGCGATGGCGTCATCAGGATCAGGAATTGGAAAAACGTTGGCGAGAGGCGCAATTTGCAAATCATTCAAAAATAATTCACGGTTGAAATTTTTAAGACTTCTATATTGAAAACTAATGTCTTTATTTTTTGGAGATTTGTACCCATTTTTTGCCCAAGTGCAACATATGGGATAATGGTCACTCATAGCAATAGTAGGGATGGAGCATTCTATAATGTTTTCTGGACAGGTAACATAGATGTGATCGATCAGTGTGGATGATGTTTTTGTTACTCTGGTAGGTTTGTTGACTATTTGTTTAATGTTGTACGATGCTATGATGTTGGTCCATATTTGGTTTGGCTTATGCATATCGATATTAAAATCACCAAGAAGAATAATTTCATTAACTGTAGAAATAACTTTATCCATCATGTTCGTGAAATCTTCAAACCAAGTTGTTCCTACACTGGGATTACGATAAAGATATCCGATTACAATAGATCTTTGCTTTTGTGGCTTTACCTCTAACCATATGTATTCTATATCTATAGTCTCAAGATCGTTTCTGCGGCGATAACAGAGAAGTTTTTTTTTTCTCTATCCAGCGGCAATCGAGCTTTCCAGCTCTTTTGGCCAAATGACATGTCATTGAGAGGCTTAAGGGGGGGGGGTCAGTGGACTTTCCTTCCAACCCGGTCATGAGTTTCGCTCCTTCCCATCCACACGGGACTTATGTGCAGGAGCCGTTCAGGTTATTCAGTCAAATTTCCGGTCGTAAACATTCCTTCAAACGCTGACGCCCGGTTTGAACCATGAAAACCTGGTCGCCAGTACAACGCCGTAGCCATTACACAAGCGCCCTCTCAAACTGAGAGAAGTAGAAATATAAACTGCTAGACCCGTCACTAATTGTCTACTTGAATCTCGCCGAATTGTTTTAAAACCACTGAGTGCAATGTCATCGTCGGTTATTTTCTCATTCAGACGACTTTCAGAAAAACCAAAAACCTGGAAATTTTGGTTAAGAGTTTGTGTGAGTTCTGAAATTTTACCTAAAAGATGGTATACGTTCAAGTGGCCAAGCCGTAAACCAAGTGTACGTAGTAATTGTTCATAATTATGTGACATTTTTATGTGACAGAAATTTTACGCTCAAATAGAAAATACATAACTAATTAAACATCACGAAGTTGCTATAGAAGTGAGATTAATAGTAATAGTACATAAATCCACACCTTAATACAACAAATTACAAACAATTCAGATAACTGTACTAGGTAAAAATTGTAAGAAAACTGTTACACAAGAAGCACACCCATCCACACTGTGAAGGTTAACAACAAAGTTAAGCTGCACCAAGAGAATACACGGGCAGACAAACAAATAGATACTGAGAATAAATAAATTAATCATTATCTGACAGTTACTGGTGTTACAGAGACGGCGACTTGTGAAGGGAACAGTCACTGATAGTGTTAAGAAGAGGGTTGTTGAAAATAAAAGCGAGATGGATTTGGCCGTAAAAGATGATTCGTTTGGTAGTAGGTGTTGGCGGGATGTTGAGGTACTGTTGTTGGATGAATGGGATATTCCGGCCAGTAGGACCTCTAAGTGTAAGGTGCGTAGTTCAAGAGGCTTTGCTGATGTAGAAAGTTATGAAAGGTTTGGTGTGCGGGTTGATATGGGAAAACCTGCGATGACAACGATGATGGGTGATCTCTCATTGGTGTCCGGTGCGACAGCGGACGTGGTGAGATTTCAGTAGGTGGACCCTGAGTTGGTTGAATTAAATCTTTTACAGATCTTTGAGGATGGAGTGTCTCAGGTCGTTGTTGTTGAGATGGGTCGTCGGTCATAGAATGTTGCTGAAGGCCGATTTTATTGGCTTTTTCCTGCACATCTGTAGTTCTAATAAGGGGTCTGTCTTGATAATCCTGATTGTGTGACATTGTTGTGTGGCTGGTGCTTGAAGTTGTGGGTATTGACGGAAACTCAAGGTCATAAATTGCATTAGAGGAGTAGCTGGTTACATTCGTGGCAAGGAACGAGGAGTGTTCTATAAATGTGTGGTGGTGTCTGACGCAATGCTTTTTCAATTTTGTGTTGTTCATCTCAACAGATTTCCTATAATGTGAGCGAACTGGAGGTATAATAGCTGAAAAACATACCTTTGCATTTGGGAACAGGAACTGGAAGTTAGACGTGATTTAATTCAGCTCAGTTTGTGCAATTTCGTTATGTTTTAGCGCGTCCGACAGACCAATGTGCACAGTGACCCTGGCTATATTAAGATCAGTTTCATATCTTTTAAAGAGACTCAGTAGGTCCTGCGCAGATGCCCAATTTTTGTAGCGTACGGTGACCGGTCTTTATCTGCTGTTACTAATTTAAATTTTTGAAGGTCCTTCACATTTTGGTTACCAAATATGAGATGTTTCCTTCTATTTGAAAGATGTGTGTGTGTGTGTGTGTGTGTGCTGGTGGCAGTGCGTGCTGTTTCTTATGTTTGAGCTATGCTGGGATTGTGTGTAGGTTTCTTGCTGTGATGTGAACTGGCTGTCGACAGTGGGGGCTGCCGAGTAGAAATCTGGACAGAGATTCTGCTCACGTCTGCAGGAAATTCCAGAATGCACAGGTCGTGGTCTTCTTTATGGCTCAGTTCAGCTTGTGTCGTATGTTGTACTTCACTACCGTCGGAATTTCCCTCTGAGCTTGTGTTTGTGTTACACTGTCTGTATTTGTTCTTCTGCTGTGTGCTTTCTTTCTGTTGTTCAGACTCATTTCTCTCACAGCTATTTTTGAGGGACATGTGGTCAGCATGGAGCTGCTCGTAAGCTTTTTTTGAGGCTGCTCAGCTCTGCTTTTAGTATCTCCATCTCAGACAATATTATTGAAAATTTATCTTGTGACGAGTGCATAGGTAATGTAAGAGGGGATGTTGTTGGACTACTGTCAAAAGTGCTTGATAGGTGCTCTGTCTCTGTGATGTCACTTGTATCAGCTAACGCTGGTGACTTTGGTTTTGATTGTGACATCTGTTTGCACTCTTTATTGGGGGTTGTGTTTGTTGTGATATCAGCGGGAACAGTGGAATGTGTGATTGCTAACTTCTTAGATTTAGAAGTTTTTGCAGGAATACTTTGAACCGGCACATTTGATATGATGGCCTCTCGACTGACTCCAGCAGTAGTTGCTGATTTCCATAAATTATTCAGGTCCGTACTAATCCACTTTAATAGCGCATTCTGCACCCTGTACCATAACTTTATTTGTCGTGTTATAGAAATGTAGGACAACCTCTCCTGTGGAAATAACATCTTCTACATATGAACCATTAGCGTCAGTCCTTGCTTCAACAGTTGCACTAGATTCATAGTATTCCTTAGACAGGCTACGTAATGCTTCTACTCGATTAAGGTAGAAAACGTAAGAATCGCACACTGATTATTGTTCTTATAAAATAATGTTACGCATGGCGTGTATAGCGTGTTGGTCTTCAAACTTCGAGTTTTCTTTTTAACCGCTTTAGTTGGCCTACATTCAAAATGTGGTCCTTCTGTTTGGTACCTTTTGTGTTCGGTCGGCGACCGAATTTACGTGTACCATTGTGAACGAGAAAGGTAAATGACCAGGCGTATTTAATGGGCGTGGAAAGAGGTCAATTATAGTCGTTCACTCCGCTCTATTTGACAGCTTGACATATTTACCGGCGACCTATTTCTAAAACCACGGTTCTCTGACATTCCTTAGGGTGTAATAAAACATCCATTTCAGTCGGCTACCCCAGTTATCAGTGCCGACCATGTGGAACGTTTAGTAATTCCAACACAAAAGCGACTTACTATACTTATAATAGAAGATATGCTAGTCTTCATTTTTCCTAAAAATCACATTTCCTATTCACATGAACACAATAATATATATTTCACGATAAAGCAACTAACATTATGTACACAGTGATATAAAATTCCTTCAGAAATATTGCTAGATATGCAATTTAAAAATCCAAATGTAGGACTCCACAAAAAACACGTCCGCACGCCTGGTTAAGTAGATGTAGGTAAATAATACATAAGTATGTGTGTGGGTAGGTAGATAAATATATATGTGTGTAAGTAGGTAGATAGATATATGTGCGTAAGTAATTAGATATTTAGGTTTGTATGTAGGTAGGTATTTAGGAAGATAGTTATGTGTCTAGGTAGGTAAATAGATAGGTATGTATGTAGGTAATTGGGAAGATAGGTATGTAGGTAGGTAGGTATGTGTATAGGTAGGTAGGTATGTATTTAAGTAGGTATTATGAATGCGTAAGTAGGTATTAGGTTGCTATATATCTGTGTAGGTAGGTAGATAGATATGTGTGTAAGTAGGAAGCAGGTAGGTATGTGTGTGTAGGTAAGTACTGTGTAGGTAGGTAAGTAGATAGGTATATTTGTAGGTAGATGGATAGGTATGTAGGTAGGTAGGTATGTGTAGGTAGATATGTGTATAGGTAGGTAAGTAATAATGTGTGTAGGTAAATAGATATGCATTTGTGTAGGTAGGTAGATATGTATGTGTGTAGGTATTTAAGTATATGTGTAGGGAGGTAGGTAGGTATGTTGTTAAGTATTGGGTAGTTAGGTAGTATGTTGATAGGTATGTGTGTAGATAGGTAGGTATGTGTGTAGGTATGTGAGTAGGTAGATTGGTAGGTATGTGTGTAGGGATTAGTAGGTAGGTTGATGAAAGACTTGTTTTACATCCTGATTCATTCATTACCATCTAGCTCCCTGTGGAGCATAATCCTTCAACAACTTCAGATAAAAGAACAACAACATTGAAAGTCTTTATAGGACAAGGGAAAAAGAGATGGTCATTGTTAAGACCCAACACGAAAATAAGAATCTTCAACTCAAATGTCAAGTCAGTCCTATTGTATGGCTCTGAGACATGGAGAGCAACAAAAACAACAACTAAAAAGCTACAGACTTTTATAAACGGGTGCTTGCGTAGAATAGAAGGACTGAAATGGTATGACAAAGTCACAAATGTGGATTTGATGACAAGAACCAGACAAGTGCCAGTGGAACAAGAGCTGAGAAGAAGACGCTGGCGATGGATAGGACACACATTGAGGAAACCTGTTTGTAGCATTATAAGGCAGTCTTTGTTCTGAAATCCACAGGAAAAGAGAGGCAGAGATGAGGAAAAAAAAAACACATGGAGAAGAGAACTGGATACAGAAGTGAAAATGATGAGGAAAACATGGAAAGAACTTGAGCGGATGGCACGGGACAGGAAGGCTCGGAGAGCTAAATGGTATTGAGTGATTGATTGAATGTTAAGCCCACAGGGTTTTCTTCAGGAGTAAACGCACGAAAACAGTAAAGACACGAAAGTGAGAGCTTATCTAAACACATAACACGCCATACAAATACACACACACACACACACACACACACATACATACATACATACATACATATATATATATATGGGTGGAGGGGGGACCGCTGGCGTCACTCTGGTAGTTAAAATCAAGCCTGCTTGTCACGTGCCATCCGTTCAAGGGCTTGCAGTGCCTTTTTTTAATTTAGGTTGATCGTCAGAAAATTATTTATAGGTCGTAAAGTGTACGGTAACGGAAATAAATCATTCAGAGTAGCAATATCGCCAACCTACGTGCAAATATTACTGTCATCTCAGTGACACGGTTTGGCCCTGACCGTCACGCTTTAATGCATAAAGAAATGTGATTGTGGGAGTGTTTTTGAAGACAGTGCGACAGATTGGATGAATGAAAGAATAAAATCTATGTGATAGTCTATGAAACTATGTTAGGGGAAATATACTAGAAATTCCTAATGCAAAGAGAATTCTGGCAAGTAAACAGGATATTTTCTGGACGATAAATTCTTTATCAGGAATCCTACAAAAGGACTATGTAAAGCACTTAGTGTTGATAAAGGAAAATTGGTGTCCAGCCATATTGAATAAAATATCCCGACCTACTGTAAGTTATTTAATTATGGCTCAGCACCCAGGGTGTAGATTTATGTTTAAAAACAAAATACAGCCCAATTAAAAGTAAAAAGATAAATGAACAACAGACTCTGTTATTGAATCTTAAAAAAAGATGAGATTCTCACAACTTTTAAATATTTACAAATGAACAAAAATGTGTAGGTTCTTATGTTTAGAAAAACCAACACTATGGTCAATATATGGACTAGGAGATTTTTTCTATGGTAGTTTTGTTGATAGGTGTTATACTCACTCTCCTCAAGGACTGTAGTAGCTGCTGAGATGATTGGTGTTCTAACTCTTGGTTTGGTCTGTCACAGCACTGAGGTTAAACAGTTCTATGATTTCAGGGGGTGGTGGAGTTTGCTTCCTTAAACTCAGTGCACATCACAAACACGGATGGACTAAGTCGGCCCTGCTGAATACCTTTTCTGCTTACTGGACTATGACTCAGGTTAGAGCCACCTAGTATGACAGCCTAGAATTATACTCTGGTATCGGATGGTTGGTAAGGAATGGGTTACCTGGTTGGTAGGGTATGGTTTGGTTTGGTATGGTAACCCGGATGATAGGGTATGGTTGGTAGGGTAACCTGGTTGATAGGGTATGGTTGGTAGGGTAAAACTTTGGTACAGTGGACTCGCAACCTGGTTTGTACCATGGACCCGTACCCTACTTTAGTACCTTCAACTCTTAACCTGGTTTAGTACCTTTAACCCGTAACCTGCTTTGGACTGGAGGATGACATAATTATAGTTCCATTAGTGGTGTTTCAAGAGCAATCATCTCCAATGTCTGATGGGCGATAAACATCCATCAGAAATAAAATTAAAACATTCATAGCTAACATTCAATAACAAAGTGTTATCTTGTATCTATGAAATACTCCTTCTTAACTAACATTAAAAGCGTATCTGGAGTTCTCAGCCTTTATATGGCTGTCTGCTTATTTACAGCGGTGGTTTTCCACATGTGGCAGTTAGTTTCACAAACTGTGATGTTTGGGGATAAAGTCAATAAATGGTTGAGAACCACTGGTTCACATTGTGCCCATAGAGCAGCATTCATTTTGTGGTCACTGACAACAATGGTTTGAGAACCACTGGGTAATAGTTTCCCATAATGTAGTGAAACCTGTTGGGGTATCATTGCTGCCGAGGCTTGAGAACCTCTAATTTACATCTTTGCTACGGGAGCAGTAAATATTGTGAGGGCAATCATGGCCTCATAGGCTTGAGAACGACCCGCGGGCTTACATTTCATCAGTCAAGTGGTAAATTCATTAAATGGCTAAATAATTGAAAACATTTATAGTCATAGTTCCTGCCTAAAATATACATATAACTGACAAAATAGTTCTTCAATCATCAACCTGATATACCCATAGAAGTGCACTAAATACATATAGAAAATATTCAATGATGAAATCACTAATGTGCAGTATGAGACAAAGAGATAAGAATTGTGACTGAGACCACACTTATCACGTTTGTAGTCTTGACAAAGAACACTGGAACATATAAGAAATATAAAGTACAAGGACCACGTTAACTTTCTGTTCTGCTTAGTTCTGTAATACAAATCCCAAAGAACAATAACATTATACCTCAACTATTTAATCCTTTCTTATTTCTGCCATGATGTGAGAAGAAGATCAGTAATTAATTATGACTTCAGTCTTCTTCTTCAGGTTCCTCGATCGTCCTGAAAAGTACGTTGCTTGCGTTGTGTCTGTTTACAGCGAAGCTACGATATCTGCGCCTTTCGACCGACACATCCGACTTCAGCACGGCATTTTTTGGGACCGGGTTTGCTTTCCTTCTTCGATAACTACTCTGTCGGCCAGACTGCAGTGATGCAGCCTGTTTCCAGGATCACCGCTTAGAGGTGGAATATGGTCTTGGTCAGCTCTGGTTTGCTGACCCTGACGCAAGCAGTAAAGCTATGAGTCGCTGACTGCATTCATACATGCTGCGTCTTCGGTCATACATTAGAAATAGTTGGGTAACATGTAAATATGCAAATACCAATTTCTGTCATTGAAATGAAAATACATTTAAATACATGTTAGATCATTTACTCGCTCGAACGATGCACTACGGATTTCGCAAAGGAAACCTCGCTCCGGGGCCCATTAGTTCACGTCTGCTGCACTGGACAGTTACAAGTAGAATGTCTCAAAATGTCCCTTCAAGAATTTTCCACTCGCCTTTCTGTTGACCTGTTGGTGGCATCGTTCCACCAGCACTCACACACATACAAACGTTTGTGTTGGAACATGGTCGCAGGTAGATTCAATTACTTCATTTTAAACTGGTCCGAGTTTTCACTGTGCAAGTGTACGGCCGAGTATACCTCTCACTTGATTTACAAGCTATCCGTTAACGATGCACAGTGTCCACTTCTGGGCTCGCCGTCACTGGCTTCAATAGCACTATGATGGCTACTCATAAGCTCATCGACCCTCTCGGAAAATACAGTATTCTTCTCTTTAAGTTGTGATGGAGATCTGCATTATCATCCAATAGAGTAAGAAGCTCTTCTGAATTTGACTCCTCACGTTTCTTGGCCTCAACTTTTAATTCCTCATAGTCCATTTTGACTTGTTCCAGCTCACTGGTGAAAGCATTTTCGCTACAACGTTGTTCGTATTGTAATACGCTCATCCCATCTTCTAGTTCCTTTTCATTCGCTACCTTTATTCTCTCCAGCTCCATAGATAGTACCTTTTCCTCGTGCAGCCTCATATTTTCTTCAGCTTGCATCTGTAGTTTCCTCTCTTCCAGTTCCATTTGCTTTTGAATTTTTCTTTCTTCAGCCTCTAATTTCTGTTTTTCAGCCTCCATTTTTTGTTTTTCAGCCTCCATTTTTTGTTTTTCAATTTCCATTTGAAATTTTCTATCTTCAGCCTCCATTTTCTGTTTCTCAATTTCCAGTTGAAGTTTTCTCTCTTCGAACTTCTGAGCCTTGTCATATTCGACTCGTGCGAATTCTTTTACTTCCTCCGTAGTCATACCAAGGGATTTCCATTGTTTAATGAAGTAGTAGTCTAAAGTAGACATTATGTCTAATTTTATGAGATAGGTAATGTATGTAAATATACCGGGAGAAACTCACTTTATCCCATCTCAGTGGGTGGCAAGTCCTTGCTTAAGAACTTGTATAATTACCTTTCCAACTATTAATAATGTTTTTAATTACAAGCAAAATGCATTATAACATCGATAGAGCATGAAAAAATAGACAGTTCAAACAAGAGTTACGAGGACAAATGACCACGTTCGCAGGAATCAAATAAAGTAGAAAGCAAACTAAAGAAAAATTATTGCAAAAAATGCAATGACAGCTGCGAATAGAGTGACAAGACACACGACAGCAAAGTGTATAAAAGAAAATTTGTATAGAAATAAATGATAGAAAGATTTAGAATGACAACCACAAACAAATTAATCAAGAAACTAAGGTACAGAGAAAATACTACGACAACAACAATAAGACAGTTCGTCACACCTAAACAATGGTGTCACAGATTACCAAACACATTGGACTGAAATGCGTCAGCAAAAGTTCGCTGGAAATTTCCACTGGGGGAAATCCACAAGAATGTGTCCTTAAAGATCGCTTACGTAGGCCCTGGGTGAACTGGGATATATCCTAACGTAAGTCACCTCCCAACCAAACCCGCAAAAACATGAAACATCAAACATAGAACAAAAAAATTAATAATTAGAGCAAGCTCTGAGGAAGCCTGGATTACATAAGACAGTGGTACAGTTTACAGACGAAACAACCACTTATCATCAAAAGGAAAAACTCCCGGTCTCCGCAACAACAACAAAGATGGACATCAGGTATCACACTAAAGCAGAACGTTGATGGCCATAGGATCTCCTGGCTTCTCAGGTCCTTGACACTGGATGACGTCTACTTGAAACTTGCACAGGAAACATGGACTGGAAACACTTGACTTGACAAACTTGTGCATCAAAAATCAGCACTGTGAACACTGTAAATCAAATCCTGCTGAACTTGACATGACAAAGATCTTCTGTTAATGAATGTTCCTGAGAATGCTGTTGAACTTGTTAGGTAATATTCTTCTGTAGAATTCTCCATCTGTAGTTGGTACAGCACCCCATGAAACTGGCTCACCATAAATATGTTAAAGCTGTTCTTGGGGATGTTGCTGGCCCCCATAAATATGTTAAGGATACGTAAGTGGTGTAGGAAGACAATGTTAATAATACGGCTGATGAAGGCAATCAGCTTGTGGTCGGGCTTACGGATGGCCGACAGGTGTGTAAATATGTAAAGCTGTAAGTGCAAATGTCCTAATTTGGTTCTGACATACCTATACACACTTCGATCACACACCACTGTAACGTAGGATCAGTAAATGTAGGAACTAGTATAACGTTCCACACACTGTTTATTAACACCACAGTCACGTAGACATCATGGTAACACAGTTCACAGCATAAACATGACGCATCAGATAAGTAAGTTCATTTTGTAGTAATACGGCAATCATAGCATAAATCCTTACAAATCGATATCCAAAGATTCAGTTTCAGGTGCAAAACTCAAAGTACAAGGGCTGCAGAACAAAGCAGCTCACGTTTCATAAAGGTTTACATCAATATCTTTATAAATGATGATGAACACTGGTCGCTTACAAAGCGACATACTGTATCTTCTAATAACAGGGGGAAAATCCATCATAAGAAACATGAATCAAAATAACGGCCGGTAAAATCCATGGCCTCTATAACAAATCCATCTGAATTCTTATAATATATATAAAGCCGGCGTACTCCCTGGCAACCGTCTCTTTCCCCAAACTATATCTAAGAACATTCGAAAACTTTCTTTATCCTATTTAAAAAAAAAAAAACTAGCAACCACTCAGTTGAGCTGTGTTCAAAAATTACCGAGCATAAAGTCCCCAACTAAAAAAATCATCTCATCACCAGAGCGTGCTAACTAACGTGTGTACAAACATCCGACCCATAGATACAAATCTTTAACATCTAACTCCCATTAATAAAACATGACTTAACAAAAAGTACTTCAAATTTTCTGGCCGAATACAATCGCCAACCAAGAACTGTTAACTCGTAGCCACCAAGAAGACATGTGCACTATTATAGCGGGTAGACGCTGAAATTGGGTTGGCCACATCCTCAGAAGAGACCCCGACACCATCACCAGAACTGCCATGCTATGAACTCCAGAGGGAAAGCATAAACAAGGACGGTCAAAAGCCACCTGGCGGAGAATTATTGAGGCAGAGATGCTAAACATGAACCAGAGCTGGGGCACCACACGAATGATGGCTGCCGACCGAGCAAAGTGGAGACCGTTTGTTGCTGCCCTACAAGACGCCACCAGGCGTGATGATGACTGATTGCTTAGGTCAGCTGCCAAGGACCAAATAAGACGACTCGATCTGCTTTCTGCAATTGTTTTATCAGAGTGGTAGAAAATTCAAACTAAATAATATTTTACAGAATGTTAACTTCACTTCGGGGAAGAGATCCCGTATCGTTCTTATACAATTCACGAGTAACATGAATTTTAGTTAGCAAGCTCGTGGGTTGTCCCTGGGAACATAAACAAATACTTTAAATCCTAGGGTTACCGCGCTTTCAAATTCCGGAGAGAGAGGGCTGGCCTGAAATTTCCCTAGCTTAAAAATTATTCCCTCCCTCCATTTCCGTCTCCTAAACATCTATCAAATCATCCACCATGATCTACCAGTATATTAAGATCGACTTTTTTGCATATCCTTGGCAAATATCCTGTATTGTAAATGTTTTTACTTATGTCTGTGATTTTGTTTACACCAAAGTCGTCTACGGGTGTCTATCATTTCTATACTTTCTTGTCCATGTCTGCTGATTGTCATTTTCTCTTCATTGTTAATTATTTCTCTAATTCTGATCTGAGAATGCTTGACCCTTTATTAATAAGTAGTGACAGTTTTCTGACCCCGTTGTCGTCGAATAGCTCTCTTGCATATTCTACCCATTTTCTTGATATATTTGTCTCATCAAATAAAATGTCGCCATACTTGCCTTGATACTGCCTCCTTGTTGATAGAGTGGACGAAAAAAAAAGGTGATACGTCTTACTAGAGCAAAGGAAAAAAAAAATAACCTACGTTGTGGCTATGAGGCCTTCGTCAGGGACAGACGCACAAAAACAAAATGAAACAAAGTGATAACTAAGTAGAAAATATAAAAATAAAAGCAAAAACTCCCTGATAAGGATCACGTGGCTGGACCACGATGGCTGTCATAGCTACTGAAAGTAGAGATACATTTTTAAATATAAAAAAAACAAAAACAAAACAGATACCGGAAAACTAAAAGAATGAGAAAAAGGTTGGGGAAAAAGGGGGGGGGGGGGAGAATCAATAAATATTTGGGGGAAAAGGGAGAGAAAGAGAGATAGAGAGATAGAGAGATATAACTTTCATACAAAAACAAAAGAAAACAGAGAGGGAGAGTACGAGAGGAAAATAACTTTATAAAATATATAAATAAATTAGAAAATAATAATATTTTTAAACAATACACGTGGAGTAAAGGAAAGAGTGAGATGAATCAGTTTTAGAAATATGACCGAGTATTAAGTGATGCTTCAGATAAAAGAATGTAGGGTGTGCAAACAGTTGGGTTTAAGGCAACCTATAAGGGCATGAGGCGTTGTTCAAGGCGGAACCGACTGTTGGCATTAGAGGAACAGGTTCTGATTGCTGTACCTGGATGTCAGTAGCCCCGCGTTGGTCGGGACCATTGAAATGGATAGCTTCATGTGTGGGTTCTATCCGAGAGATGTCGTAGAGGTATCTGAAAAATCGGTCTCCAAGTCGTTTACACGTTTGGCCAACGTGAGTTTTTCCCTCTCCACTCTACCGTTTAGTACTGTCTTCCTGCAGTTCTCCACAGTTTCCTCCACTTTGAGCAAGCTTTGTCTTATTTGATAATTTCTTTATTTCTGTCACGAGTGGCAAATGGAAAATTTGTCATTAGAGAGTCCTTCACGCGCGAATCCAGAAACCTTATTTATGCTAATTTATGCTGATTTATCATCTGCAAGAGGTGTGGCATTACCTATATTGTTGAAACTGGCAGACGTTTGGCAGACAGGTTTCGTGAGCACTTAAATGACATCTATCATGGCAAACATTTACCGGTGGCCCTTCATTTCAATAGGTAATTCCGATATTCATGTCACCGTCATACTTTTATGTGTCGGTGATGACCGGACTCGCTTTTCGTTGGAGAATCGCCTCATTTTTCAAATGGGCTGTTTATCTTCAAAAGGCCTTAATGTCCAACATCATTTTGCATAAATTCTGGTGGCTTTTCTCTCTTTTTCATTATTCGTTGTTTTTTCGATCTATCTTCTTATGTTTTTGTTTTGGTTCGTTTCGTATCCTTTTTTTTATCTTTTTAAATTGTCGCTATCTTATTAGTCACTTCCTTAGACGATTTTATAGACAAGGTACCTCAGTGTTCTATTCCAAGCATCTACGGATCTAGCTAAGTGACCTTTTACTTGTTCCGAAGTTTTGTTCATTCTGGTTTTTTTTTTTCGTTTCTATGATTATTTAATTTCTTGTTTCGTTATTTCTTTCAGGTTTTACGATTTTCTTGTATTATTATTGTTCTTTTTTCGCTCATCACTGTGGGTGTTTACTTTTTCCATCTGCTTGTACCGCTCATTTGATGTATGTTTCTCATCATCGTATGTTTTTGCAGCACCTAAATGTAATTCTTGTCCTTGTCACCTGTTTGTAACTGTGGCTGACGAAGGGTAAAACCCGAAACGTCCCTTGTGTGACAGCGCCATCGCCATTTTTTCTGTTGTTCTGTACCTTCTTCCACAATAAAGCATGTGGAAGCCATTTTTAGGTCACATCTAAAAATAGAACATTAGTAATGCCGCTGAAGGAGTAGCAGCCAATCAGAGAAGAGAAGCGTCCAGGCTACCGCGTCAAGTAAAATTCTGTATAATTCTTATTGCCGGTCGCGGAGAGAGAACAAGCTTTGAAAGCTGAAGTCTAGTTCAAGAACATGCCTAGGACTTCTAAGTAAATATATTATTTTCCAACATTCTAAAAGTCTTTATAGTGTTAGAAAGTATATACGATCACCATCTCTGTGCCGTAGTACTTTAAATAAATATGTTTTAATTCTGTGGTATTTATTTCGCGTGCTGTTGATGTTAGATCTAAATCTATTCGGAAATGGCGTGGGTCTATGTTCAGGAAATATAACACGTGGCCGGTACTAGAACTGGCATAATCAGTTATTACATTTGAGTTAATGAAATTTAATGTTTAAGTATTTCCATATTGTTTTGGGTTCAGGAAACCTTCCATGAGCTTATGTAAATCCGACGCGTAGTTGGTGTGAATAATATTTAATTGTGGCGCGATTTAGATTGTTATATTTATTAATTACGTTGCCGATGCCAAAATAAATTATTTTAGTGTGGCGAGAGCTGCAATTTAATAAGTTACAGCTTACTAGAATAAGTCCTGTGCTTCTTCAGTAATATTAGACTGATAATGTGGTGTAATTAATAGAAAGATCGGCTATAGCTAATTGGTGTTAGCTTTCTTAGTTTCATAGTTTTACAGTGTAAAATCTCTGTTGGTTATCTGTACCGCCTTAAATAGATTTGCTAAGCCATTATTTCTTACTTACTTACTTACTTAGTCGTTCCCCTTCTACCGTGAGGTGTAGAGGTTTGGAAGAGAGAGCGCCAGACCATTCTATCAGCTGTCTTCTTTCTGGCCTGGTTCCATTCTAGTCCTCGGTCCTTCAAAGATTGTCTAATGTTGTCCTCCCAGCGGACTCTGGGTCGTCCTGGAGGTCTGGATCCCTGGCTCTTTGTTCCCATGCTTGTCGTGGTAGCCGATCTTCTCCCATTCTGCAGACATGGCCAAACCATCTTAGTTGGGACTGTTCTATTTGGGTCTGCAGCGGATGGGATTTTAGGCCTTGACGGATCGTCTGGTTGCGGACCATGTCTCTTCTTGTTACTTCAACCACTTTCCTCAGATACCTCATTTCTGAGGTTTGGATCTGGCTTTTGTGGGTTGTAGTCATTGCCCACGACTCGCATCCATATGTCAAGACTGGGACATATGTGGAGCGGTATACAGCCATCTTCGTTTTCTTACCAACCTCTTTCTTGCTGAGGAATCCACGATTTGTGGCCTGAAAAAGTCTCCCAGCCGCTGCTTTTCGAGTGGCCAACTCTTCTTTGATGCCTCCCTTTCGGTCTATAATAGCTCCGAGTTATTTAAAGTGGTCGACCTGCTCCAGGACCTGTTCTCCAACTTAATCTGATGTTTTCTTTCTTCTCGTGATATAACCATGGATTTTGTTTTAGAGCTGCTTATGACCATCCCTCTCTTCTCCAGCTCTTCCTTCCAGACTTGCAGGTTGGATTGGAATGTGCCTCTGATTTAGCAATCAGGGCAACATCATCAGCAAATGCCAGCTCCGAAATATAGACCTGTCTCATCTTCCAGTACCCCACTGAATACTTTCTTGTTCTCTCCTTACATGCCTTGATGACATCGTCCATAAGGAGTATGAAAAGGTAAGGTGATAGGATATCACCTTGTCTTACACCAGTGGGGGTCCTGAACTCTTCTGACTTATGGTTTGCTGTCCTCACATAATTTCTGCAAGACTTGTAGAAGCTCTGTATAGCATGAATCAGAGGTGCTGGAATATTCTTCCTTGCCAAACAGTCCCAAAGTTTGCCCAGGGGACCCTGTCAAACGCCTTTTCCAGATCTATGAAACAAAGATGGATCTCACTCTTATACTCAAGGGCCTTTTCACTCAGCTGTCTGAGTGTGAAGATTAGGTCTTGAGTACTTCGGTTTGCTCGGAATCCGCACTGGACCTCATCCAATTGTGGCTCAGCTAGGCGTCGGAGTCTCTGCTCTATGATTCTAGAGTAGATTTTACCAGGGACACTGAGAAGGGATATGCCTCTATGGTTTCCACATTGTCGATTGTCACCCTTTTTGAAAATCATTATTTCTATAATATTTAGTATTATAATGTAATGTTAATGTAGAATGTGTGACCGTACGTTAGTCATTTTTGGAAATTATACTAAGAAAAAAATAACTTATTGGTAAATCGCCATTTAAACTGAAACAGAGGATAGTTTGTGTAATAAAAATCTAGTATAAGATAAACTATATGTGACCGTACGTTAGTCATTTTTGGAAATTATACTAAGAAAAAAATAACTTATTGATAAATCACCATTTAAACTGAAACAGAGGATATTTTGTGTAATAAAAATCAAGTATAAAATAAACTGCTATTTTAATGAAAACAGACTATATTCGTAACTTAGGTAAAAGACAGTAAGAGAGGGAACGGTTATGGAAAAAATGTATTAGTACAACATTTTAGGTTAATTTTGGCTTGGACACGTGATTCCTAGCCAATGATTAAGCTGGACGTAATTAGACCACGCACGCTTTATTACCCAGCTAAAATTCCCGGGCTAAGTCAGTTTTAGGGAAGATGTAAAGCCATTCAGACGTACCAGCGTTAGCTGTCTGTTGAAGATTTTATTTCAACTATGAACGGATTGTTTATGCAGTTGTGACCACAGAGTGTTATATTCGAAGTGGTTTTATTTGTGATTATTTCTGAGGAAATGCAGTAAGTAGGGAAACAGTTATATTTTCCTACGATATTAAGATGTCTGTACAAAATAGTTATACAAAGAAAGAAAGAGGGGACATAACACTATATGTTTCCGTGACCAGTCCTCTTATTAAGAGCAAATAAAAATAAGCAAAGATTATCAGACCACTATACAATGGAAATGGATCAGTTAAAGTTGAATGTGCAGAAATTAAATGTGGGACAACGACAGATACAACGGAATTATTGTCAGTGGCGTATCTCTCCATTCCTCTCCCCACAGTTATACCCAAACTGCGCCCCTCGCTACCCCCACGTCTCTGACATACGCACACTGAGGATACGTCCCTTTGCAGAATATAAAAATTGTTACCGTCCATGCGAATATGAACGTACCTATGATGCAACGAAATCTACTGTAACATACGCGGATGCGAAACGTTACACTATCAACACTGTGAGAAATCTGCCACAATACCCACGTGACACATGGCAGAGCCAACAGTATCCAGCCCAGATCACGTACAGTTCGAACCCCAGTAGAGTCCACTCCCAGGTACCAATGAGGAACCATCGAAATTATCATGGCTCCGTTAGCTTTAATTTATCACATGATGTGCGAAATTTATCACATTATTGCCGTAGGCAAACAGAGAGTGCTCCACGTCATTCCATACGACAATCACACATCAAATATCGAGACCACACAAAAAAACTCGCATAGCCCCGGTTGACAGCCATTTGAACAGTCTGCAGAAAAGACATTCTCTCATGGCAGTCCGAAATTTCATCAATGATATAAAGCGACAAAAGATATGGCAGGTCAACAATATTACATCGACTGACGAACATACATGTTTAATATCAACAGAAGATGGACTAAGGGCACACATCACACCTCTCAAACAATGGGACAAAACACTACACGGACGTCACCGAGGTCATCTTGTTGCATTGAATCAGGAAAAATGGTCCCCCATTATCAATGTCCGACCTAAAGAGCTGTATGCACAGGTGCATACAACAACGATGGTTTGTGTGGCAACGCAAACAGAAGTTGCAAAGTCCAATAACAAAGTAACGCAAACAGAAGTTGCCACGTCCGATCAAAAAACAACGCAAACAGGTGTTGCCAGGTCAGATCAAGTCCATGACACATTGAACGCCCACGCATCGTCTGGACACACTAGAAAAACGGTACAACGGTCAGCCATTCAAACAACTTCACAGAATATCCCACACACTGAACCGAGCACAGAGAGGTTGATGGAAGAAATAAATGACATTTTGAGAAAAGGTGACCTCCACGTCCTCCATTACACATGATTTTTGAATTACTGCAGGAAAGGTTTGACATGATTTTGTCTACTAGAAAAGACGAAATTCTTTGCTTGGTAAAAGACGCGGTAAACAGGGATGAAAGAGAAATAACCCCACACGAAAAGTATTTATCCACCAGCACTGTTAATCAAGATAAAGGCAAGACAGCTGCACACGAAAAGTATTTATCCACCAGCACTGTTAATCAAGATAAAGGCAAGACAGCTGCACACGACAAGTATTCATCCACTAGCACTGTTAATCAAGATACAGGCAAGATAACCACACATGAAAAGAACTCCACAGAACCTTCTAATCGACCTGGTAGAAAGGCAAAATTTCGTCACCGGCCCCCAGGTTTACACCTTTGCTAATGAACAAACAGACTCTGACATGGACACTCAAGAACTAACAGACCAACTCTTTCACACCGACAATATATCCAATGATTGCCCTGTTCAAACGTACGGTGAGATGATGACCAACATGTATCGACGAGACTCGGGTATCGATTCTCTTGGTCCTGGTTGCACAGATGATACATCAATCACCGATACTTCAATCTCGGAGATTCAAGCAGCTTGCAAACGTCCATGTTTTTATTCATCTGAAGAATCGCATCCTGTCACCAAATTTCTCAAAGTACCGCAGAACCATGTCAGACGAAAGATTATGACGAAGCGTAGAAAAGTTTACAAGCAGCATCAAGAAGATGTACCAGCCGTACCCCCCCCCCCCCCCACCCAAACCCATTGCAATCATCACCAACTTCACCGATTTCTTCACAGCCCCAACATACAGTAAACGCAACTGTTGCTTACAGTTTTGCTGAGTTTATAATCTGTTAAACGTACCTGTTTAGTTTGGAGACATTAATCTTAGATTCCTGGTCTAAGGGGTATTCTTCATGTTTTACTGGGGTTGAATTTAACAGTGGTTGTTACCCCACTTGTTTTAACCTAGCGGTCTAATATTAGAACTGATGTCTGGTTGCCTGACCATATATGGCTTGAATGGTCAGCTTTTCTCGGAATGTTTGCAACTAGAAATGATGTCTTATTACCTGACCATATAAGGCTTGAATGGTCAGTCGTTTCCTAGTATGTGTTCAACATCTCCCACCTGAGTTTATCTCAAGGGGTCTAGCGTCTAACTACGCATGCGCAAGTTTTTGTGGCGCTAAGAAAAACTTCCGATCTGGGAGTCGAGCTGTGTTTTTCAGAGCGTCAAGACGTGCTTTTGGCGTCTTCGATCTGGCTTTAAGCCTGGGGAAGGAAAGTCCTCTGTGTGTGAGACGAAAAAGTCTAAAGATGGTTTCCCCATGATATATTTCTAAGCGTCTAGGAGATGAGTGTGTTTATTAGTGTTAATCTGAAGGAATGATAAGGTAAATTATCCTTCGATTCATTGTCCTCTATTATCAGAATCACGTATAGCATTTATTTACCAGCTCAGTGACTTTTTCCTGGGCGGGAAAGAGTCCATCGAGGATTCGAGAGTTGAGCTCATGACTTATGCTGACATTATTTGCTTAGGGCCTGTGTATGCCCCAAAGAACTTTATATTATCATATTGGACAGGGTCTGACCCCCTGTTTGCTAAAGAATACCACAGAGGCCATTGTACCAAGAGGCCTGCCAAATTTTGTGGCCTGCTCCATATTAGACAATGTATCTGACGTACTGGTGACATAATAGAGTTGTTTAAACTCATATATAAAGACCCGCTGGCAATGCGGGGTATTCTTGCTGTGGCTTTAGGAAGAGAGTTAGATTGAAGTCAGCAATCAAATCTGTGCTCAGCTTACTGATGATCTGTTGATGCAAGCTGTATTGTACTGTCGTCACGTTTACAATGTTCCTGAGTTTTTTTCAAATGACTATGTACTGATGTCGGCGTCTCTTGTATCGTACTACATTAAAGTATTGTAAAGTCAGTTGCTGTTATCAACATTCTCTGACTTCTACATGTGGTTGAGTGGGTGGATCGTGCCATTGTCCAGAGCCTATACACATTCGCGTCCATCACCTTATCTGATGTCTACTCACCCACACATCATGTCAACCACACATTGCTACGATCACTACACCTTTGAGAACCTGTACATTTGAGAGAGAGAGTCTTCATTTCACCCTGTCAGTGCCTCAACTCCTGGTGACCTATATTCACCTCATTGTACTGGCTGGGTTGACTTGACCCCCTACTCACATCTGCAGCACTGTAACGTTCATGGGGGTGATTCTACACACCTCAACATTGAGGCCAAAAACAGACACCTTCAACCATTACACACTAACATTATGGTGGAGCCAGCTTGATGGGGCTATTGGCGTGCTATTGTCAACTTCGTGATAACTGAAGGTACCCGGCACTGCCCGGTAGATTGTTGACAGTTCAACGTTTCCTGAGCCCGTGTATTCAGAAGGTCAAGTTCCGATACCATCGTTACTGCTGTAGTTCGGAAGGTCAAGTTCCGGTACCCTTGTTGTCGCCGTTGTTTTGAAAGCCAATTTCCGGTGCTAGCATTGTTGTTGTCGTTTGAGAAGGAAGTTCAGAAGTACCCTTCAGCGTTGGATCCTCTGTTCCTTAGAATGCTGACTGCTGTGCTTCTTCGTTTCTGTTGTTGACGATAGGATTGCATCATAAGTTAAGTGGCACGTTTATTGTTCTGAACTGTGCCATTGTATTGTGTAATTGAACCTTCCTCTTTACCCAATCTTTGTTTATATATTACATGTTTTTGTTACATGTTATTTATATGTTATATTTCGGCGGGTTTCCGGTTGGGCGGTGTCTGTTATAGGGTATCCCACGTTGCAGAGGGCCTATAACAGCGTTCTTTAGCGACTTTGCAAATTTCCCTCAGTGGAATTGCTAGCGACATTTGTTGCTATTTTTGTTTAGTTGTGACGAGGTGTACTTTTCGTTGTTTTTGTTATTTGTTTCGGTTCTTTAGTTTTGATTTGATTTGTTAGTACCTGTCCGCCTCCTCTTTCTTTCGTTTAGTTCTATACACCTTTATATTTATACACTGTTGAGTCATTTGTTTTGTTACATTTTTGCAGTTTAATCACATGCTTTGTTATATTTTCTTTAGTTCCGCTTTATAATTTATTTGATTTCTGCGAATGTTATCGTGTTGTCCTTGATGATTGTTCTTTGTTTACGTTATTCATTGTTGTCATACACTGTTTACATATATTTAGTCATATTTAGTGCACTTGGGATATAAATTGATTGATGGTGATATTATTATAAAGGTGATACAAGTTCTTTATTAAAGACTTGTTTCCCACAGAGATTGGGATAAAGTGAGGTAGCTATTCAAGTTCTTTATTAAAAGACTTGTTCCCACTGTGTTTGGGATAAAAGGTGTTATTATTCCACAGGTACTGTTAGCAATTTGTTAGACATAATGTCTAAATTAGTTTACTTTATTGAGCAAGGGAAAGCCCTTGGGAAGACAGGTGAGAAACTGGAAGAATTTGCTCTTGCTCTATACGACAAAGCGCAAAAAGGAGAAGAGAAAAAGCAAAAAGCTGAGGAAAAAAGTTTGGAAAGAGAAGCTGAGGAGAAAATACTTCAAGCTCAGCAGCAAAAAGGGTATGAAGAGAGAAAACTTCAGCAGCAAAGAGAGTCTGAGGAGAAAAAACTTCAAGCTGAGGCTAAAGAAAGAAAAGAGAAACAGAAAATGGAACATGAAGAAAAACTCTTAGCTTTGGAGTTCGAGAAATTAAAAGTGATGAACATGGGTAGTTCTCAAGCAACTTCTAGTAAGACAAATGCTAACACTTATAAGGTAAAACTACCTCCTTTCACCGCTGCAAAGGACGACATAATGTTTTATCTAGATAGATTTCAACTTACATGCGTAGCGCATAAGGTAGATAAAGAACAGTATGTCGGACAACTGTTGGAGATACTTACAGGTGAACCATTAAATAATATAATGGCAATAGAAGAACCTGATAAGACTAACTATGAAGTTGTCAGAGAGGCTTTATTAAAAAGATATCAACTTAAAGAAGACGATTATCGTCTTCGTTTTAAGACTATGTTACCAGAGACTGGGGTAGAGTTCTCATACTTTATTACAAAGATACGTCTTACTTTCACACGTTGGATTGAGCTGTCTGGGACTGAACACACATATGAAGCACTTGTGGACTTATTACTTAGGGACAAAGTAATGTCATCAGTCAATGAGTCCTTCCTTGCCTTTATACACGAACGTAAACCTAAAACATAAAAGACATGGAACAATATTGTTGCCAGTATGTCACTGCGCACCCACAACAAACGATTAGCTATTCTAAAGTTAAAGAAGGTTTGCCGGTAGCTTCTGCGACACCATATGGTCCTAACTTTCTTCATAAATTTTAAGGTGGTCAACACAACTTTGACAGGAAAAGTAGGCGTAACTTTGAACAGGATCGTGGTGATCCATATTGTCAAAGTTCTGCAAAGAACTGGAGGAGATCTGACAGTCCTGGTTATTTTGGAGCAAACAATTATAGAAACTTTCGCAGGGGTAGTCACAATAGAAACTATCCTAGCTATCCAAGGAGACAACAATATCAATATGGTAAATATTCTCAGCAAAAAGAAAATGACAATCATGATTGTAAAAACTGTGGTTCAAACCAAAACAATGATAACAATAGGTCAGATAACAATAGCTATAAAAGAAATAATAGTCGTGGTAGAGCGTGACACAACAATAATAAATCGTGTCGTCATGCTAACTGTGCTCAACAAGAGTCACAAGTAGTTAGTAATGAACCAAACAATAATAAAGGTAATTCTAGTGCTATCACATGTTCTGCTTTCGATATTTTGAGAGCATCTCAATGCCCCCAATTTACTACACTATTTGAACCTACTACTGTAACTACCTTGAGTTGTAGTCACCCTCTTCCCGCTCTTCCTGCTGCAGCTGCGCATGACGGAAGAGGATCTCTTATCTTACATAAAGGGCTGGTGGATAATAATCCAGTCTCAGTCCTTTTCGATTCTGGATGTACTACTATCGGAGTTAGGCAATCTCTCATAGATCATTCTAGTGCCACGGGAAAAGTGGTCAAATGTGTGACGTTTGGTGGCACTGTGGAAAAGTATCCAACTGCTATCATTCACATTGCTACTCTCTTTTTTACGGGAGATGTCCACGTGTGTCTTCTACCAAATCATATTGCTGATCTTATCATCGGTCGTATTCACGGAGTTAGAGAATGCACCCCGCAGCAGATAGCTGCTTGGGAAGAACATAATATCCAAGCTGCCAATGCAGTGGTCACAAGAGCACAAGCTCTTAATATGCCTCAAACTTCATCGACTGAAGATAATGAAGTGCATAGCCAAGATGATAACTTGGTGATTTCGCGTGACACTTTTATAAAACTGCAAGAAGATGATCCTTCTTTTAAAAAATTCTTCATTCTGGCAAAAAAGGTGATCCAAATAAGAACACAAATCGCAAATCTTGGATTACAATAAAGAATGGTGTACTTGTGCGTATGGTACAAGACTCGACTACGTCTATGCATTCACAAATTCTCGTGCCCAAGAGTAGGAGAGTCCAAATCCTGCAACATGCTCACGACTCTCAGTGTGCTGGACATATGGGTTTTTCTCGCACTAGGTCGAGAGTTCTTGCGGCTTTCTTTTGGCCATTTGTGAATAAAGACATACGCATTTATTTCCGATCTTGCAAAATATGTCAAGAGGTCAAATCGAGAGGTCCACGACATGCTGCACCTATCCAGGTGCAGACATTCCTATTCGGCCGTTTCAGAAGATGGCTATAGATATTATTGGTCCTTTTAAGATCAAGTCGGCCAGAGGACATCAATTTATCCTAACATGCGTTGACATGTGCAAACGTTGGCCGGAGGCTATACCTCTTCAGAACATCTCTACTGCCGATATCGCATTCGCTCTTTGGCTGATATTTTCTCGTCTGGGATTTCCCGGAGAAATATTGTCTGACCATGGCACACAATTAATATCAGACACTATGTCGCAGGTAATGTCTACTCTGCATATTAAAAGGTCTCTGAGTAGTATCTATCACCCGATGTCTAATGGGTTAGTTAAAAGTCTGAATAGAACACTCAAGAGCTTACTTGGGAAGATAACTGAGGATCATCCTCAGGATTGGGATAGGGTTTTACCCGCGGCCCTCTTTGCATATAGAGAGGTCCCCAACAAACATACAGGATTTTCTCCTTTTGAACTTGTCTTTAGCGCGCGACCGCGCGGTCCTATGTCTCTACTTCATGATCTTATAACTGCTGATAATATTGACGATGACACACAATCTTCATATGAGTATGTCATTGCTCTTAGGCAAAAGATTATCGAAGCATGCAAACTAGCAACTTCATCATCCGAATTTGCTAAAGAAAAAGCAAGGCAATTTGCAAATAAAAATAGATGCCTACGACAACTTTGTCCTGGCGACAAAGCATTTGTTTTGCTCCCTTGTAAGGAAAACAGACTTCTTATTGCATGGAATGGTCCGTATTCAATAGTCTCAAGAATTTCCGATGTCGACTACGTTGTAGATATTGACGGAAAGCATAAAACCTTTCATATAAACATGCTCACGGAATTTCATGAACGACCAGACTATTTGCTGCCTATTTTCCATGCGACGGACTATTCTCCAGTCCCACATGGTCATTACTCATCCCTGTAGGTTATACAGGATGAGGAAACTACTTTCTCTGATGTTAATCTTCCTCTTCCAATGATTCCATTTCATTCTACGGAATCATGGAAAAACGTTACTGTTTCTCCTAATTTATCTATTGAGGAACAGCGACAAGTCTCTTCTATGTTACAAACATTTCAGGATGTCCTTACTGACATTCCTGGACACACTCATGTCATTCAACATGGCATAATACTTACGGATCATAATCCTATCAGGGTTAGACCTTACCCTATTCCTATTCACTTTCTGACACAGGTCGAGAAAGAATTGGATGAAATGACACGATTGAAAATAATTGAACCATCCACTTCAGCATACTCTTCGTCCATGGTTATTGTTCGAAAGAAAGACAAGAACATCCGCCTTTGCGTCGATTATCGCAAATTAAACCAAGTTACGAAGTTCGATGCTGAACCTATGCCTATATTAGAAGATCTACTTAATAGACTCTCTAATTCTCGATTCTTTACCAAACTCGACTTGTCTAAAGGTTATTGGCGAGTTCCTCTAACTGAACGCGCCAAACCTCTCACTGCTTTCTCAACACCTAGGGGTTATTTTCAATAGAATTTCATGCCTTTCGACATTTTGAACGCCCCAGCTACTTTCGTACGCATGATTCGTCGAATTATTTCATATCGTTCAAATGTCATTGCATACTTGGACGATATTTGTCTCTTCAGTGATTCTTGGGAAGATCACTATTTGGGTTTATATGAATTACTGTCTACTCTACACGAACATAATTTGACAGCAAAACCCTCTAAAGCCTATGTTGGGTTTAGTGAAATTTCTTTCCTTGATCACCGTGTTGGTCATGGTCTCTTGAAGACAGAGGACCACTACACTTCTAAGGTACTAAACATTTCTATACCTAAGACAAAAAAGCAAGTATGCAGTCTCTTAGGTTTAATACAATTTTACGCAAGATTCATTCCGAATCTATCTTCTATTATGGCACCTCTTTCAACCCTATTGAAAAAAGGGTCTCCTAATATAGTGCGCTGGTCCCAAGAATGCCAGTCTTCAATGGACCAGATTAAAACTTTATTCTCATCTCCCCCTATCTTAAGGCCAGCTACTACTGATAAGACTTTTGTTCTTCGTAGTGACGCCTCATCCACTGGGATCGGGGCGGCACTAATGCAGGAGTATTCAGAAACTCTGCATCCGGTAATGTATATCTCTAGGAAACTTAATGCGGCAGAAAGAAATTACTCGGTTCTAGACCGTGAATTGTTGGCTATGGTATGGTCAATTCTTAAGTTACAAAAATTCCTTCTTGGCGCGCATTTCATTGTGGAAACCGACCAAAACGCTCTTACAGCTATTCAGAGTAAGAACTTGAAGAGCTCGAGATCCACTCGATATGCCATTGCTCTTCAACCCTTTCATTTCATGGTACGAGCTATCCGTGGTTCGGATAATGTGATGGCAGACATTCTGTCCAAATGCCCACATGATTCCACTTAACTATTGTGTCCTAGATTTCCTGATACACTTTGAGATCTATAACAGTTCTTTACTACAACTATATATCAGCACATCTGGTCTCACTCTACGTGATTTCATGGTATTACGTTGTGGGATTTTCTTTCTCTGTTACCGTCTTGGGTATAACAGAGGAAGGTTTAGTGCTCACAATATAATGGCCGAAATTTCACATAGTTAAGAATGTATGTTTGATTACTGTATATTAGAAAATCTAACGGTTATCAATTAGAATTATGTTATTTCTATTTTCTCAACAAATCTTTGATGTTTTGGGAGAATCTGTGCATTTTGCCAACCATGACATATTGTGAGGTCCTTACTTACCCTTGGGACAATACAGTAGATGTGCCCTCTTAGATTATGATCTGGACTTCATTGTTCATCTTCTTAATTAATTGTGTATAAAACATTATGTTAAAAAAATATTATTACATGTTAACATGATGTAACCTTTATTGTTAAGGTGATTGTATCTCTATAATGCGGTATATTTAGATAATGCCACCGCTGTTCTTGATGATGTTTCATTGCTAGACTTGGAGATAAGGTACTTCATGTGAGATGAAATTATATGTATGTATCTTTTGCTTGCATTATAACATTGCCAGCAATGTAGTGTACGTTGGTGGCACCTCCCTGGAATATAGTGTACTTAGAGAAATGCTTTCTCTAATGAGATATATTCTCACCTGACGCTCCCTGCGTCGACGTAGCCTCACATTAGGCATTATATGTATATGGGATACTTTTCGTCCACGCATCATTCATGCGTTTTGAGCCTGTTAAATCTTGCTCTTGGATGTATTTCAAAAAAAAAAGTTTAATTTTTTTCCTCGGTGGTGTGGTAAACTGTTGCGTACAGTTTTGCTGAGTTTATAATCAGTTAAACGTACCTGTTTAGTTTAAAGACATTAATCTTATATTCCTGGTCTAAGGGGTATTACTCATGTTTTACTGGGGTTGAATTTAACAGTGGTTGTTATCCCACTTGTTTTAACCTAGCGGTTTAATATTAGAACTGATGTCTGGTTGCCTGAATATATATGACTTGAATGGTCAGCTTTTCTCGGAATGTTTGCAACTAGAACTGATGTCTTATTACCTGACCATATAAGGCTTGAATGGTCAGTCTTTTCCTAGTATGTGTTCAACATCACCCACCTGAGTTTAGCTCAGGGGGTCTAGCGTCTAACGACGCATGCGCAAACGTTTGTGGCGGTTAAGAAAGACTTCCGATCTGGGAGTCGGGCTGTGTTTTTCAGAGTGTCGAGACGTGTTTTTGGCGTCTTAGATCTGGCTTTAAGCATGGGGAAGGAAAGTCCTCTGTGTGTGAGACGAAGAATTCTAAAGAAGGTTTCCCCATGATATATTTCTAAGCGTCTAGGAGACGAGTGTGTTTATTAGTGGTATTCTGAAGGAATGATAAGGTAAATTATCCTTCGATTCATTGTCCTCTATTATCAGAATCACGTATAACATTTATTTACCAGCTTAGTGACTTTTCCATGGGCGGGAAAGAGTCCATCGAGGATACGAGAGTTGAGCTCATGAATTATTATGACATTATTTGCTTAGGGCCTGTGCATGCCCGTGAGAACATTATATTATCATATTGGACAGGGTCTGACGCCCCTGTTTGCTAAAGAATACCACAGAGGCCATTGTACCTAGAGGCCTGCCATATTCTGCGGCCGGCTGCATATTAGACAATGTATCTGACTTACTGGTGTCAGAATAGAGTTGTTTAAACTCATATATAAAGACCCGCTGGCAATGCGGGGTATTCTTGATGTGGCTTTAGGAAGAGAGTTAGATTGAAGTCAGCAATCATATATATGCCCAGCTTACTGATGATCTGTTGATGCAAGCTGTATTGTACTGTCGTCACGTTTACAATGTTCCTGAGTTTTTGTCAAATGACTATGTCCTGATGTCGGCGTCTCTTGTATCGTACTACATTAAAGTATTGTAAAGTCAGTTGCTGTTATCAGCATTCTCTGACTTCTACATGTGGTTGAGTGGGTGGATCGTGCCATTGGCCAAGACTATACACATTCGCGTCCATCATCTTATCTGATGTCTACTCACCCACACATCATGTCAACCACACATTGCTGCGATCACTACACCTCTGAGAACCTGTACATTTGAGAGAGAGAGAGTCTTCATTTCACCCTGTCAGTGCCTCAACGCCTGGTTGACTTATATTCACCTCGTTGTACTGCCTGGGTTG
Source organism: Oreohelix idahoensis (assembly GCA_024509875.1). Classification (NCBI taxonomy): domain Eukaryota; kingdom Metazoa; phylum Mollusca; class Gastropoda; order Stylommatophora; family Oreohelicidae; genus Oreohelix; species Oreohelix idahoensis. Next base: position 393,026 of record JAMPIV010022603.1, read on the forward strand.
ACCTGACCCCTACTCACATCTGCAGCACTGTAACGTTCATGGTGGTCATTCTACACACCTCAACATTGAGGCCAGAAACAGACACCTCAACAATTACACAATAACACTCACCCACTACTGTAACCACGACACAGTATGATGCTCGCCTATCCAGTCGGGAAATTGCAAAGCTGGAGATGATGGAAAAGATTTTAAAGCTTTTCAGAAACACACCCAGGTGTTTATGTGCTTGCCACTCCAAGCACGGTCAACGCGAAAGTGAGAATACTGTTCAATCACATTTTAACTTTTCCATGTACTCTATTTTCAGACTGTTTTATACGTTGAATTATAGATGACCTAGTTCCAGAATGAGATGTTAGAGCTGCACCTAACAAGTTGTTTTGGCCATGCTACTATTGATGACCATAGTACCTCAAGAGCAGCCACCAGATGATTAAAATTAGGCATTTTATTGATTGTAAAAATAAAAGAGACACACAGTTAAGGTGTTGCCATTTGCAATCACACTTATGACACTTTTAGAATGTTAACATATACAACCCCACTCATAACACGTGTCACACCAATTTCGTTATAACATTGATTTATACTTTGAAAATGATCACCTTACACACTTCCTTAGCTCTACTTCTTGTCCTTGCAGTTCTAGAGCCCATTGATTCCTTTACATGCATCTTAGTGCATATTCACGCAGGCACTTTGCACTAGTGGTTCTTCTCTTACCTGTTACTAATATTTTTTCCGCATGATCTCATTTATGTTAAACCCATCTATATCTATCACCTTTATCCATCACGGTGATCCTACTATGACATCTGGTGACAGCAGGTATAAGTCACATTATCACAAAATTCATACCCAAAATTATTATTGCATGTTATGCTATTTTTCTCCACAGGTTTATTTATTTTTGCATTTACACAAAATTTGTTTGTAGTACAATCATAAATTAACATGTATAAAATTTTACAAAAAAAGTTAAATCACTGATAAGGTTATAAAAGACTGTTGTGAAATAGTATGGTTAAATTATTGCACTTTGCAAAACAGATTGTACATCCCACCTTAGACCCACCATTATAAGATTTTTTCACTACGCCTCTCACACCCTTTATCTTACTGTTTCGCCTCTACTATTCTGAGAAGACATGCTGAACTTGAAAATTTTTCGCTTAGAAATATCTTCATTCTTTCGAATTACAATATTGTTGTAATCTGGAGATATTCTGTTTCCCTCTATCTATGACGACACCACAGTACACTGTCATCATACTTGTTGACAGCAGCTGCTGCTAATATTCTTGCTAGTTTTTGACTTAACTTTCTTAATAGCCCTATTAATAGGAATTTATTGTAACACAGATATTTTTATGGTTATTGTAACCTTATAGAAAATTTTGGTACATGAAATGACATTTACAAAAGAAAACCCTTTGATAACATTGGTATATGCTGACCCCAGATAGAATACATTGCCACTATTTGATGATACTGCCGATACCAGATGCCCCAATAGCATTTGCACATTTTGATTTTGCAAATGAAAACACCCTTTGATAACATTGGTATATGCTGACCCCAGATTGAATACATTCCCACTATTTGATGATACTGCCTACGCCAGATGCCCCAATAGCATTTGCACATGTTGACTTTGCAAATGAAAACACCCTTGGTAGCATTTGTATATGTTGATCCCAGAATGAACATCCCGCCACTATTTGATGATATTGCTTATGGCACACGAGGTGAGGAAGCAATTATTTGTTGATAACGCCTATGTCATTTTATATAGTACACCACATGTTATGGTGGAATTTGATGATGGTAAAACTGACGTTTCTCTATGTTGCTCATTCATTCCCCACATTATTATTGGAAAATGAATCAGATTACAGTCTTTTCGTGGTTACGAAATAAGACGAGAGAATAATTGAATAATTCTATGGATTCTATGAAAATGGAGCCGCGCTGGTGTAATGGCTACGACGTTGTACTGGCGACCAGGTGTTCGTGGTTCAATCCCGGCCGTCGGCGTTTGAAGAAATGTTTACGACCGGAAATTTGACTGAATAATCTGAACGGCTCCTGCACATAAATCCCGTGTGGATGGGAAGGAGCGAAGCTCCTGACCGGGTTGGAAGGAAAGTCCACTGACCCCCAGCCTCGCAATGACATGTCATTGGGCCGAAAGAGCCGGAAAGCTCGAGTGCCGCTGGTTATAGAAAAAAAAATGAACATGGAACAAATCAGAAGAAAACATTCGCCGCATACGCGAACCATGAGTGTATGGATTATACACAGAAAAGAGATACAAATGGATTATGATAAATTCTATGGGAACCACAGTTGTTACGGACACACCAATGGAAATTAAATGAGAAAAAAAAATAATTGAATATTGCTGCACCCAGAAGATAACAGAAAAGAGGTACCTCCATATAGGACAGGATATTCCCCTAATATTTGCCAAATGCCTTTGTTATATGAACATTGTGGTATAGATGTATAACAAATGATTATTGCTTGCTACTGATTAAACAATGTTACGATGGTTGTGATACTTTGATATTTCAGTAGACTCACAGAATAACAAGATATACCAGAGGGTCAAATATGACTGATGCATTTTGACATACTGAGATCTGATCGCCCTTAATGATACATAGGCTGAATATAATGTTGTCCCAGGATGCACACGATATATATATATATATATATATATATATATATATATATATATATATATATATATATATATATATATATATATATATATATGAGAAAAAAATATCTGGATTTTAAAAGGCCACCTTACCATAGATATCCGATGCAAATACATGGTGGTAATATATATAGATAACATGGAATACCCAGTTCCCAAAGACGTATGCCTATGAAAAATGACTGGAAATTTTATTGAGGATGTCTAGAGCATGCCACATTGATCTGGGAAGCAATCCAGAAGGCAAAGTCTGAATGAACAAACCTCCATGTAATCTTGTTGGATCTAGCAAATGCTTATGGATCCGTTCCACACCAGATGTTGTGGCAGGCCCTAGAAATGTATCATGTTCCACGAGAGATTGCAGCAATGCTGAAGCTGTATTTCGCAGGGTTTACTGTCAGATTTTCAACCAGAGAGTACACAACGAAGTGGATTGGCCTTGAAGTTGGAATTGCGATGGGGTGTACCATCCCTCCGATACTATTCGTGATGGCTATGCAGGTAATCCTCAATGCGGCTGAAGGAATGGCTATAGGTCCAAAGCTCGGTGGAATGTGTCACATGCCACCGCTCAACGCATTCATGGATGACACAACAATTCTGACATCAGATGAACATCAGGCCCGAAGGATGTTAGAATGCCTGGATGAGCTTGTCAGCTGGTGCAGAATGAGCTTCAAACCCAAGAAGTCGAGAAGCCTATCAGTCAGGAAAGGGAAGATAGCAGAGGACACATTCATGGTTTCCAACCAAAGAATCCCTACTATCATTGATGACGGGGATTTGGTCATGGAGACATCCTCTGGTGGTCCAAGGCATCAAGCAGGGAGCGCAGAGACATGGTAGTTCAGGAGATACGAGGAGCTGAGAATGATAAGAGGTTGCAAAAAGCAGTGCAGCAGGTCCAACAAGGCCAATGGACTACATGGGAAGGAGCCCTGCAGAGGACCTTGACATGGAATGATATATGGCATATGGCACCTCTTAGGCTCAGCTTCGTTGTTAGATCAATGTATGACCTGCTGCCGTCGGCTACCAACCTTGTGAAATGGGGAAAGTCGGATGATGAGTAGTGCCCCCTGTGCCATGGGAGGCAGACACTCGAACACGTGCTCTCAGCATGTAAGGTGTCATTAGGGCAAGGGCGATACACTTGGCGCCATAACAAAGTGCTAAATGAGCTTGCTGCGACAATAGATCTGGCAAGGATGAAGGCAAATAGCAAACCAGTGCCGAGCACCGCAAATACATACTTTCTGAGGGCAGGAAAGTCAGCACACCCCAAACCGAGTAAACCTGGTAGCAGTTTACCATCTCTTCTTGACTGTGCATACGACTGGGAGATGGCGGTAGACCTACCTGGACGAGGGGCATATCCAGAGAGTATCAGAAAATCGTGGAGACGGCCGGATATAGTGCTGCATTCTTCAGCAACGCTTCTGGTCACACTGACTGAAATGACCGTGCCATTTGAATCCAGATTATACGAGCAACATTCGTTCAAAGCGGCCAAGTATAGTGATCTGGCCGCGGATCTGAGACACGATGGGTTCACTGCAAGGGTCATGGCTGTTGAAGTGGGCGCAAGAGGGCTTGTGGCTGCATCAGTGTATGATCTATTGAAACTGTTGGGGCTGAAGGGACATTCGAGAACAAGGGCGCTGAAAAAGCTTAGTGAAACTGCCGAAAAAGCATCAGGCTGGCTGTGGAACAACCGCAATGGGCAATGGAAATCGTGACAATAAACGCTGCGGTACAGAAAACACCAGGAATTTTTCTAAGTCCACAATACGCTGAGTTTTTAGGCGTACTAGTGAAAGGGCTGTGGCAGAGAGGCGACAGGCGATGTATACTATAAGGGGTGTCAGGAATAATTTCAGTGGCGAGCGCGCAGTGTCAAGTCTCGTCGGCTTCGCGCAGGTGACTCAGTGTGTGTCCGTAGTTGTGATGTGCTACGGAGCGAACGGAATAATTTGTCTTCTCTTTGTTACTTTCACAATTGCCTCCACGGCTGTCGGAGTTGTGGATTAAAGTTGCTACCATAAGTGAAATGGGTTCATTTTCGATACAAGACAACAGGAGGCTGAGACGCTTGGGAGTCATGACTCAAGTGGGCCCGCCCCCCTTAGAGTGTAAAGGAGTATGTAGGGCCGAAATACTTATCGGACTGCTTCTGATGATCAGATTGCTTCCTGTTGTATCGCTCTGTAAGGAGTTTCCTATCACAAAAGATGATGATCCCTGATATTAATATGAAAGTATTGATGATTTGCTGTATTGATTTTTCGTATGCTGATGACATAGTTGGGAAACTAAAATACATGAAAATTATGACCATTGGTCACTTATGAAATTGCTGTTGTTAAGAAATGATATAACAGATAGTCAAGAAAGACTGACACATTTTGACATAAAGACATATGATGATTCCTCATGGGAGACGAACACATAGTATAAATGTCATAACCCCACAAAGTTACATGTGCTGAGGATACACAAAACGGATATTAAAAAAAAAAAAATTGATGCCTCTACCAAAGATATCCGCATTACGGAGGACCTAGATTGAAAGTACATGTCGCTGAGTCATGGATGACATATGATACACATACCCAAATGACATTCGCCTGCATAGTAAATGACTGAAAATAATTTTAAATTTAAGGATCATAGACTGTCCATCTGGCTGTATCAGATATACTGTATCAGACAACAGATGTTATAAACTCTGCATAGCTTTGAGAAATCTTCGACCTGCGAAGACAGAGCTAGTGTTGAACGTACTGCACATATTGTAATATAAAAAAATATTGTTTCATATTGTCAAAAGGTTATGACAATTCACGTTGATTGTTACATAAATGATTTATTGATGAGTTTTTGATCAATGTATTGCTAGATATAGTAAGCAATGGGTTACTAAATGATGGATTTTCGAAATAACAGGAGGACTAGAAAGGATTCAATGGTATAAAATATTGGAGCACCATAAATGATAAATTGGAGTTATGAAAAAAGAAAATTGAAAACTTTATACAAGGATGCCCTGCGATAACATGGATACATATTGTCTAGAGTACCAGGAAGTTTGTCTTAACAGAGAAAATATAGTGATACAATCAACTAACAAAATAATAATACATATCCTATTATGTAATAATTATGTAAACATTAGTCGCTAACTACATATAAGAATTATCATATTTATAAATATATTGATTACATTTTTTCAATTGTGTGAGGGTGTTTTGTTTTCTCTTTTCTTTTCCTTTTTTTTCTACTTTTTCTCACACTATATTTTTATTTTATTAAATCAATAAGTATTGAAATTAATAATGTTCGTTATGAAGATCCAAACGTTGTTATTTCCATGTGTGAATCTACGGTTTGTTCCATGTGAAGAAGAATTTCTTTCCATAAGCGATAATCTTGAAATAAATCGTTCGTAATGAAAACTGAGTTAATAATTCCCATCTTTATTCCATGCAAGGATGAATATATAATTTGACAAAGTTCATTCAGTCAATCTGATTCACTTTTGAAAACGATAAGTCCAAACGTTGATAATTGAAAATAAGTCTCGTGGAACATCGTAACTTTCATGTGCAGAATGTAAACATACGTTAGTTCATTGCAAGTTCCTTCGAAGTGTTATTCGTATGCATCCGGTTCCTAACACGTAAGCCGTGTAACATGACGTTGTAATACAGAATCATTAAAATGTACGTATAGTCCAATCTCAATTGTCAGTTGTAGGTACGTATGACCACGAACATGGAAGGAGATGTTGAGTGTGTAAGTTTATGTAGTTCATCAAAACTGGAATCAGTTATGTTGGTTTGATGTGCTGGACTCGATATCCAGTACGCTCTTGACGCATTATCGATCGTACAGCCAATTAATATCGCAACGTTGTTTCACGGTTGATGTGGAACTGTCACGTGCTTCGTATGTGAAATCCATTAATCGATTAATTGTCCTTGAATGCAAACGTCACTGGAGTTGAAATTGCCCGCATCTGACGGAGAGATAGATTTGCGTAAAATTTAGTAGCACATGTTGACCTCAAATTTAGGAGGTTAAATAAAAAATATTCCCTAGAAATTTAGTGGACGCAATGTTAGCTTATGCAGTCCATGTCGCTTTCATAAGCATGTCTTTTCTCAAGACAAATATACGATATACTAACTTATGCTGCATTGGCTGAGCATAGTTAGAACGATCCACCACGTTACTGTCTATCGTAGGCACGGTAAAACTACATAAGACAGAAAACATGTGTACAACAAGAAAAGTCACTAATCAATCTATATCGATGAGAATAGATGACCACGAGAGAAAATAACTGATGACTGCGTATGCTGAGTCATCAAAGAATGTGATAACTAATCCTAATATCTATAGGCTAATATCTGCGTGAAGCAGAATCAGGTACCAGTTGTAGCCTGAGAGAATGGTTATGAAAGTAAACACCATTGTCACGCTCCATAACCAAGCGAGCGTCTCTATTAGTCCTAAATGTTACCAACGCCTCACCATACCTGCTATTGGTATGTGGCAACAGACGCACAAACTGAACGTCTGCCGTGCAGTAAAAATAAATTACCAAGTGTCCGCCAGTTAGTTTCCTGTGGTAGATTTTGCACTAACACAGTGCGAGAATATGCACATTTACCAATATAAGTAGGACCACTCTCACTAACATGGGAACACGAGTGCTGTGCAACCTTAGTTGCATGTGGCAAATCGCAATGTTTGTCAGTCATGTATGTATAATTCTTTCTATAACCTGGATCATCCTGCTGAACATGAGTATGATGACTCCTACCCTATACGGGTACATTTGTAGGGCATGTAGTAGTAGACAGACCAGAAGAACAAAGTACATTCTTTTTTTTCAATGTACTAGTATTAATTTTATTCAGTATTTTTCTATCACTCTTCACACCAACCATATGTTTCAACATGTTACTCTTCTTAGTACACTCCTTTCCCTTGTTGACAACGTCAACAGTTTTTTAAAGACCAGTTGGTGGCTGATCATGTCGCCAAGACTTGTCCCCTGAATTGGCAGTATTGATCGTCGAGGGAAGGTGTACTTGCCTCGAAATGATCTGATCATCTTCACTGGATGTGCTGGTAATTTAGTATCACCCTTAGTACGTAAGTCATGTCGTAAAGTACGTTTATCATAACTGTTGTTCAACCCTATCTTTTTACCTGTCAACACATCCAATAGACAATCAACTCTCCTTCTTAGTTTATTACCTTCAGAAGTCAGAAATGCAATCTCCTGCTTCTGCTTCTTATTTAATTTATCCAAGTTAGTAGCTATCTTCCTCAAACTAACAATTGTAGAATCAACTGTATTCAATTTAGCTGAAAGTTCAATAATGTGCTGTTGCATTTTATTTTCCAGTTCAGCATATAGACGTTTCTCATTCATTAGCAACGATTCTAAGGCCGTTACCCTGTCATCAGTTAAACAAACATCACTTAAGTTTGATACAATTAAATATTGTCCTTGTGAGATTCAATCTCCCCTTTTTCACCTTCTGATTTAAACTTAACATACTCCGAAATCAAAGATTCATGATCGGACCTCAACTTGTCACATTTTGATTTTAAATTATCAAATAAACCCCTAACTGTCTCATTACTTCTCTGAGATTCAGTAATACATTTTCCATTTTCTTCACGCAATAATGCCACGTAACGCGTGGAAGAGTTCACTTTACTTATTTGGTCATCCAATATCTGTTTCAATGAGGTCACCTCATCCTCTAACTCTTTCTTCTGACTAAGAAATTTCGTATTATCTGCTATCAACACCGTCACCTTATTATTTAATACAGCATTTTCAAAATATGATTGCATATCAATATGATGATTTTTACATTATAGTTTGAAAATGATTGCACATATAAGTCTAGAGATGTTTTACACACGTCATAATGAGTAAGTAGATCATTCACTGAAAAAAAGAAAAAAAATGATGAATAACCACGGATGAATTGACTGTTTTATGCAATTGGATCATCATTACAAAGATAACGTGGATTATTTTGAAAAGAATTTGAATACTTTATACTGGAAAATAACTTGAATGCACACTATATTGGAGCACCAGGAAGAATTTGTAACATGAAAATCCTGAAAAATATTTTGAGTATTCTGAGACAGGAGCCATAAAGATATGATATTAACAGTTTTCTCCTCCCTTTATCAAGTTAACTTAATAATGTTGTTAACTATACAGATTTTGATGTTGTATGAAAAATGTTATTCGTTCAAATGGTTCAAGGTTCCACTCGTGTAGTTTTTGAGTGACGACCTTACAAATTAGATTGATGGTAAAATATTTTGTTGGCCAGTGTTGCCAATCGGAAAATTTTGTTAGCATATGCCTTGATATGATAGATGGTTTACATTTTTTGAAATTATGTCCATTAATAGGGCCTGTTTAAGGACGACAGTCCCATACATACATATAGGATCCCAGGTTTAGGAATTAGGTTAAATTATTCTGAAATATTTTTGGACTTTAAATTTTTTCTGAACTTAGAAAGAAAATTTTTTGGGATATCTTTTGGATATTGATAGTACTCAAATGTCTCCCTACGGGATACATTTGCAGTGCCCCGGGATCTATATGTGACCGTACGTTAGTCATTTTTTGGAAATTATATTAAGAAAAAAATAACTTATTGGTAAATCACCATTTAAACTGAAACAGAGGATAGATTTGTATAATAAAAATCAAGTATAAAATAAACTGCTATTTTAATGAAAACAGACTATATTTGTAACTTAGGTAAAAGACAGTAAGGGGGGAAACGGTTATGGAAAAAATGTATTAGTACAAAATTTTAGGTTAATTTTGGCTTGGACACGTGATTCCTAGCCAATGATTAAGCTGGACGTAATTAGACCACGCACGATTTCTTACCCAGCTAAAATCCCAGTGCTAAGTCAGTTGCAGGGAAGATGTAAAGCCATTCAGACGTACCAGCGTTAGCTGTTTGTTGAGTATTTTATTTCAACTATGAACGGATTGTTTATGCAGTTGTGACCACAGAGTGTTATATTCGAAGTGGTTTTTTTGTGATTATTTCTGAGGAAATGCAGTAAGTAGAGAAACAGTTATATTTTTCTACGATATTAAGATGTCTGCACAGAATAGTTGTACAAAGAAAGAAAGAGGGGACACGAGCATCCCTTGAGCCTCAGGAGAGATGTTGAATAAACCAAATCAAGGTGACTTACAAAATGCTAAACCCATTATGCATACGGGAAACTAAAAATGAAAATGCTGGAGATATGAATAAGCCATGATTTTTTTATTATGTCAAAACTGAAGTAGAGTTTGTAAATAAAGTTCACCTATGAAATTTAATCAAGCGGTTATGAACTTACTTTGTTTTGCATAAAAATCCATGAAGAGGAATATGCTCGTTTGTACCAAATTTCGACCTTCATTTGCTCTGACCATAACACCTACAGAGGACCACTAAAGAACCTGGTTATTTCCAAATATAAGAGAAGAATAAACACCTCTGGCGAATTTAGGCCAGTCAAACAACTCACTCTCTAGTAACAAATGTTCATATCAACACAACTGTAAACCCACACGGCCACATATTACTCTATATGGTGCCGTTCCAGGCCCTAAAGGGAATATACACGGCTACAAATGTACAACCACGCAGCTTAGCTGTGTGTTAGCGTGGCTGTATGCCGTTCTCGCAAGAAGGCTTAACCATAGAGTGCGTGGTATGAATGGGTACCTGTAGCTGATTGATCATGGCTGACTGTGGTGAGCGCATGTGGTGGGCGCATGGTAAGAGTTATTATTTATGCTATTGAATTTCACTTAGACATTGTTTTTATATATTGTTTTTCAGAAAGTCTACGAACACTGTCTGGGAGTTCGGTAGTATTAAATGTTGATCTCTATAAGGCTTTGTGTTGCTTGAATTGCTAAGTCTGCTGCTGAGAGTGTTGCAAGCAACCAATAATTGCAACCCCTGTCAAACGATCCTTAATAAAAATTTTCTTAGTGCATGAGTCTTGGGTTTGAGGTAGCCACATCGACATAAGTTCGCCTCAACCACACCTAGCCACTGTCACAAGTGGCGTCGTCGACAGGATTGACAGACAGCACGCAGTGAAGCAACTCTTCAGTAATCAGAGTAACAACAGCCGAAACAGTAGAACACCCAATTCAATGCAAGGCAAGGGACGGGATCATCCAGTTTGTCAATATTTCTAGTCAACTCTATTAGCAACAAGATGGCGGCACGCAGCACACGCGCTGCTGGTAGATATGATAACGAAGATGTGGCTGAAGTGGATGACCCTATAGTGGGACTGGATAGTCAACCAGAACGAGTACGGTACATAATGGTACCTACTCACAAGAAAGCTCAGTGCTTTGGGGAGCGCACGGGTCCTACGGACGAAGAATATGTCAGAAAGGTGAGATCCGCCTGGAGAATAGGGATGATGAGCAAAGAGCATCAGGCGGATGTTATTTGGGACAGTGTCACCCAGAGTGTCCGCTGGGAGCTGAGGATCCAGACTGAGGATGCTGACCCAGAAGCCATTCCATTCTTAGGGTGTACGGGGAGCGTCGAAGCATCCCAGAGCTAATGGCCATTTTTTACTCTACTACCCGGCAAGGGGCAAGGGAATCTCTTTGGGAATTCTCCCATCGCATTCACGAGGTGTTTGAAAGTGTTGTAAGAGCACAAAAACTGAATAATGTCACTCCTTTGGAGCCATCCTTCCTTCGTGATTAGTTTGCTGCTTGTCTGAGAGATGATCTACCAAGAAAGTTTGCAAAGGAAATGATCATTAAGGAGCCTACAGCATCGTTTAAGTCGGTGAGGTACTATTCCCTACGGTTCTTAGAGACCGAACACGCTTCTGGGGCTGGTGTTGCCAGTGTCGGAGTAGTAAATACAGAGACGGTACCATGTACTCATGCATTAAACGCAGAGGTGGAGCGGCTGAGAGACACAGGTGGCTCGATTACAGGCTAAAATTGATGCGATGTCTCAGGAGCAGGGGAGACGTACCAGGACAGTTTGCTGTTTTAGATGCAGATGACAAAGGCCCCGTACAGAATCGGTGTCCACGTGCATTAAACTAGACCCCCATGCGGCTGGGAGTCAGGTTACAGAAGGGGAGCAGAATGACTCAAAGATAAAGATGGTTGGTGGTCGACCGGAATGTGATGTACTGTTAGCAGAAAAGAAAGTCTGGTGTATTCTTGACACGGGGTCACAATTTTCAACTGTTATGGAACAGTGCTTTCAGCAGCTTTTTGGAGATCTGGCCCTGGATGAAAGTAAATAGGTACGACTAACTGCTGCCAATGGTGTCACAATTTCATATGCTGGCCATATAGTGGTTGACGTCAAGATTGGGGAGTGCCATGTCAAGAACTGTGGCATCTATGTCGTTAAGAGTGTCAATGGGCCTGACAAAGCGCCTGGTATAATAGGCACCAACATACTGGCGGAAGTAAAAAACATCCACCGCTTCCTCAAATGGTAGCTCCAAGAAAATGTACACAAGAGGCAAGGTTAGATAGAGGGAAGGTGTGGGTTGCAGGAGGAAGAAAAACCCACATACCAGCTCGCTCGACTGCTGCTATACAGGTGACATGAAGAAGAGGCTCCAGATCAGAGAAGACAGTGCTTTCTGAACCCTCAAGAGACTTAGACCATAAAGGGCTGTTTATATGTCATACACTAACTGTTCTCAGAGGAGGTTTCTGTGAGATCCAAGCAGTAAATCTTGGAGATGAAGACCTTTTATTGGCTAGGGGTACTCAAGTTGGAGAACTTTCTGAGGCATGCGCGGACTATGAGAGACACTTCAGCGTTGTTGGAGTCCAGGTAGTGGAGATATCTGTACAGCCAGTATGCCCAGCCAAGGTCCCTGTATGCAGCCAAGTTAATTTAAATGGGTTTGAGGGCAGTCAAGACGAAAAGCGCCAACTACAGAAGTTACTACAACAGCATGACAGCCTGTTTGCTAAAGATGAGAATGATGTAGGGTATACAAGTAAGGTATCTCATTCGATTCAGTTGACGGATGATACTCCAGTAAAACCACCCTACAGGCGAATTTCTCCAGCTTTCTACAAAGAGGTGCAGGACCACCTGCGAGGTCTCCTCGACAAACAAATTATAAGAGAAAGTTCACGTTCCTGGGCTTCGCCTATTGTGCTCGTGAGGAAGAAAGATGGCAAACTGCGATTATGTGTAGAGTTCAGAGCTGTCAATGCGAAGACCAAAAAGGACGCCTATCCTCTTCCCTGTGTGGAGGAATATTTAGACGCTTTAGGAGGAATGAAAATATTTTCTTCACTAGATCTAGCAAGTGGCTACTACCTGGTAGCTATGAGGACAGAAGATCAAGAGAAAACAGCGTTCACCACACCATTTGGGTTGTATGAGTACACTAGGATGCCCAATGGACTAGCTAATTCAGCCAGTACTTTTCAGCGACTGATGCAGTTCCATGCACGATATGATGTTCCAGCTGTTACTGGTCTATCTAGATGACATTCTTGTGTACTCAGCCGGCTTTACAAAACACCTGCAGCAGCTTGAAAAAGTGTTCCAGCGGTTGCAGCAACTAGGCCTGAAGTTGAATGCGGCTAAATGTCATTTCTGCAAGGCAAAAGTGGAATTTTTGGGTCATACGGTACCTGAAGAGGGCATTAGAGCGATGGACGATAAGATACAGGCTATTAAAGAGGCATCAAAACCCAGAACACAGACAGAGTTACGTGCATTCCTCGGTCTTGCCAGTTATTATCGGAGGTTTGTGACCGGGTTTGCCACTTTAGCACGCCCAGTGCATGCACTGGTTGCTCAGTTAAATGAAGACCAAGATCCACAGGGTAAACGGAGGTCCAGGAAAACTGCCGTAGGAGAACTGTGGACCCAAGAATGTGATAGCATTTAAAAACTATGCTTACGTCTACTCCTCTTCTTGGTTTCCCAAATTTTTCTGTGCCCTTTGTACTGGAAGTGGATGCGTCATACCAGGGATTGGGGGCCGTGCTGTCACAAGTGCAAGATGGCAAGAAAAGGGTGTTAGCATATGCCAGTCGCACTCTACGACCATCAGGGAAAAATGCCAAAACTAGCATGAAACTAGAGTTGCTAAGTAAGAAATGGGCTATGACGGAAAACTTCAGGAGTTATCTGCTCGGCGCTCAAGTTGAGGTGTTTACCGACAACAGGAGTTTGGCTCTGTGGCAAAAGTCTAAGCTTGGCACCATCAAACAGAGGTGGATAGCACAGATGTCGATGTTCAATTACTCTATCAAACACAAGGCAGGTAGAGCGAACGGAAATACTGACTACCTCTCTCTGTATCCTATTGAGAATCCAGAACACACCGATGAAGATGATGATGTCGCCATCAGTCACAAAGCATTAGTGCCAGCCCGCCCAACAGCTATACCCCCAAGGTTAGGTTTGCTGCAGAATATGGAGTTAAGGGCCATGTGTGGAGCAGTGGAGATGGGAGATGCAACAGATCCAGGCACAAGTGCGGCACTAACGTTTCCATTCTTTCTCTTGAAGAACTGTTAGCACTGCAGGAGGCTGATACTGATATAATGACAGTCTCCAGAATTATGAGAGATGGTACTAGATTGCCCATGGAGGAAATAAGGAGATTATCAAAGCCAGCAAAGAAGCTACTAAGGCAGCGTAGGCGCTTGCCGTTAATCGGACAGTATCGGACAGTAAGCGGACCAAATGGGACTAAGATCACGCAGCTTGTTGTTCCAGAATCTTTAAAAACGCGAGTTCTGAAGGCAGTGCACAAAACTGGCCATCAGTGTCGTGACCGCATGTTGCAGATACTGAGGAACAGGTGTTTCTGTGATGGCATAACGCATGATGTAGAGAAATTCTGCAGAAGGTGCCGTAGATGCAATATAGCTAAAGCCCCGCATCTCAAGATCCAAGGTCCATCGGGTAACCTGCTGGCATCCAAACCTTTTGAAGTAGTCGCCATGGACTTTACGCTGCTTGAAGGAGACGCACGAGGCTACGAGAATGTACTCATTATAACTGACGTATTTAGCAAGTTTGCAGTTGCCGTCCCAACCAGAGACCAAAAAGCAACCACCGTTGCCAGAGCGTTGGTAGAAAAGTGGTTTTTGTACCAAGGAGTGTCGCAGAGGCTTCATTCCGACTAGGGTAGAAATTTCGAATCGGCTGTCATATCTGAACTGTGCAGAGTATATGGCGTCGAGAAAAGTCGAACGATGGCATACAATCCTCGTGAAAATGGCCAGTGTGAGCTGTTTAACAGGACTTTGCATGATTTCTTAATGCCATTGTCCACCAATGAGAAACGGAGATGGTCTGACCACCTGGCAGAGGTCCTTGCAGTATACAACGCTACTCCCCATGCATCTACGGGTTACTCCCCTTACTGCCTTTTGTTTGGGAGGGAGCCGAAAATGCCCATCGATTTCATATTGGACCATTCATCAGGTGACGAAGAACCAGCTACGGTTGACCAGTGGCATGAAGGGCACATTTCCAGGTTACGAGAGGCGCACGTAAGAGCAGAGGCACAGTTGCAGAAGTTGGCAGCAGTCCGGAAAAAGAGATGTGACAAGGTGCCGTGTTCTATTCCACTACAGGTGGGAGAATTGGTGAGGAAAAGAATGCACTACGCTGACAGGTCCAAAATTCGTGACATGTGGTCAGAAGAGGAGTACATTGTTGTTCGTGCTCCCACAATGACAGGTGGTCCATATGTCATCCAAAGAACAGATAGAGCGAGTACGAGCATTAGAGTCACTGGCAACGAACTGAGACGAAGTGAAGACAAAGATGATTCTCCAGATACGACACTAGGCCTACCTGAAGCACCAGCTTTGCCAGAGGAGACAGATCCTGGGGAGGACGCACATGGTTTAACGCCCGAACGAGGCTGGTATGCCCTGCAGCCGATAGAGGGTCCTGTCCCGAGACGTTCTAAGAGATTACGACTGAAACGCCTAGCTTAGAGAAGTTGTCGGGACGACAACAAAATCAGGCGGTGTATATGTGACAGCGCCATCGCCACTTTGTCGGTTGTTCTGTACCTTCTACAACAACAAAGCATGTGGCAGCCATTTTTAGGTCACATCTAAAAGTAGAACATTAGTAATGCCACTGAAGGAGTAGCAGCCAATCAGAGAAGAGAAGCGTCCAGGCTACCGCGTCAAGTAAAATTCTGTATAATTCTTATTGCCGGTCGCGGAGAGAGAACAAGCTTTGAAAGCTGAAGTCTAGTTCAAGAACATGCCTAGGACTTCTAAGTAAATATATTATTCTCCAACATTCTAAAAGTCTTTATAGTGTTAGAAAGTATATACAATCACCATCTTTTGCCGTAGTATTTTAAATAAGTATATATTTAATTCTGTGGTATTTATTTCGCGTGATGTTGATGTTAGATCTAAATCTATTCTGAAATGGCGTGGGTGTATGTTCAGGAAATATAACACGTGGCCGGTACTAGAGCTGGCATATTCAGTTATTACATTTGTGTAAATGAAATTTAATGGTTACGTATTTCCATATTGTTTGGGGTTCACGAAACCTTCCATGGGCTTATGTAAATCCGACACGTAGTTGGTTTGAATAATATTTAATTGTGGCACGATTTAGACTGTTATATTTATTAATTACGGTGCTGATGCCAAAATAGTTTTTTTTAGTGTGGCGAGAGCTGCAATTTAATATGTTACAGCTTACTAGAATAAGTCCTGTGCTTCTTCAGTAATATTAGACTGATAATGTGGTGTAAGTAATAGTAAGATCGGCTATTGCTAATTGGTGTTAGCTTTCTTAGTTTCATAGTTTTACAGTGTAAAATCTCTATTGGCTATCTGTACCGCCTTAAATAGATTTGCTAAGCCATTATTTCTATAATATTAAGTATTATAATGTAATGTTACTACAGAATGTACAACCACGCAGCTTTGCTGGGTGTTAGCGTGGCTGTATGCCGTTCTCGCAAGATGGCGTAACCATAGAACGCGTAGTATGAATGGGTACCTGTAGCTGATTGATCATGGCTGACTGTGGTGGGCGCCAGTGGCGTATTCTCTATGTGTGCTGTACGTGCTGCGCCCGAAGGAAAATAAAAATTTAATTTATTATTCTATAAAATATTTCTCTTCTAATGTTCTGCTTTCGGACCGCACGCATCAAGATAACGGATTTTCCCGCATAGAATCTACGAGTATATCTAATTTTAGTTTCCCAGACGCGTTTTATATTCAGTTTTTATTTGTTGGTAGCAATCGCCCGAAGTTTCTAGGGTAATTCCGTCACAATGCGTGCTGTACCTTTCGGTTTCACGTTTGAAGACAGGTTTGTGTGGATCGGAGTCATGGCCAGATACGTGATACAAGCTGGTTGGTCACTGCTGATACAGGTTGTCTGGTACATCACTGACTGATACTGGTATACTGTGCTATAGTTGTAGTGGCTGGTAATGTAGTGTGCTTTGTGATGTCAGCATAGCGCGAATGCGTGTTAGAAAGTTCGACAAAGTAGACGTCTATGAAGCAGTACAGACTTGCCTCACAATACATAACATATGAGAGTGTGTAGCATTCATCACATATAGAGGTGTAGATGTTGAGTTGGTAGAACCATATATCGTACGTGTCTCAGGCATGGAGTCAAAAATATAGATGAACAGCTGTTGACATTTCAACCATTTATTTTAGTCACAGCGACAAGACAACGTAGACAAGTTCATATAAGCATGACACAGGAACATGGCGGACGTGAAGACAGTTAACTACGATTGCATGGAAACAAGTTCAATAAATATTCATATATCAATATGTTGCTGACTCCAATTTATCTATCATTCCACAGTGTCGCAGATATAGTTGATGGTGGACTCCAATTGTCGGAGAATGAGAACCCAATTGTCACATAAAGAGTTTTACTTTTATAGTGATGATATAAGTAAGTATGTAAAGGAAGATGTGTAGGAAGCACATAGACCTTTAGACACTAGTTTTCACAGATGTGAGCTAGTGTTGAGGGAAAGAGTTAACAGAAGGGCACAGGTTGGTGTCAGTGATTCTCTCACCTTTTAGACTACCAACTCTTGTATTTTTTTGGCGACGACTACCTCTTTCTTACTCAAATCTTTTTGAAGATGACCTAGTAGCAACAAATAATACAAAGAGGGTTGAGAATGTTTTCTGAACAGAACATACAATCTACTAAGTCAAACTCAGAATGATGGTGAGTTACAGAATGTACATAATTACTTTAATTACAGTGAAAAATAAAATCAATGTTGACATGTACTTTGAAAAGAAATACAAGGAAATTTAGAACTGTCAATGTCTTTGGTTCAGATAAGAATAAGAGGCTATTTTCCTCACTGACAACAGTTTATTCCTATGGCTATTTTTTGGATAAGTGAAATCTGATTTTGGTCTGGGTTTTACGTAGACTTATCTGCTTGGACTTCTCCTGAGCGTCACTGTAGGTAGGGATAACCAACTGGAGAATTTGATTCAGTGGGGCTACAGTCCAAGAGATGACTAGGCTTTTCGTTAACCTGGTTGTGAAGTTGCGTTATGCTGTTCAGGTGCTGACGATGTGTTGACTGCTTAAATCTGTAGACTGCTCATATGCTGTAGAATGCTCAGGGTTGCTGACTTGTGATCACCGCTAGGTTTGAGACGTAAGCACTAGTTCTCTCCGTAGCATAGAGCAACTAGGCGGTTTACTCGCAACAATTTACAGCAATCAAAATCCAGAAACTGGCTAGGATTCTGCAACTGGGCTGTGGAAGACAATACAGGCAATCACAATCTTCTGTTTTTATACAGATATATTAACTACAGCCACTCTGGTCATTTCGTCTCAGAATGGTGCCTAATAATATATTTACCTGAAACCGTAACAGTCAGTCTTCCTTAAAGGCGACTGTCCATTTGTTTACAAATTCCTGTCTAGCGGTAATCTTACAATCAGCTCAGGTCAGTAAGGTCAACCTTTGTTATAAGCAGACGCCTGGCCGTGTGCGTTCATGCGTAGCTGCATTGGAGGAATATTTCATTCACTCGTCCATTGAACAACATGTTTCTTCTCTCGTTCACAACAGTTGTTTTTTTCATCACATTTCCAAAATCATTAGAATGTAGTACTTTCCCATATCAGCCAGTACTTACATCATTATAATGCATCAATAACATTCATAATACATAAATGCAAAATAGCTATCAATCTAATGTAAAGAAATAAAACCACAATATTGAGTATTTCACACTTTACATCCATTAACTAACCCCTTGATATTAGAGTTAGCTAATTAAGCGAATACTGAGAGTTTGCTTACCGCTCAGGACTTTATCCACAGCTTAAGAACTAGAATTTGAGTAGCGTTACTCTCAATCACATATACTTGTAGGTATGAGGTGGTATGAGGCTTCTCTTCTATAACTATTTAAGCGTGCGTTGTCTTCCACCGGTTAATCAGCAAGTGATCTTAAAACTCAGCATTTGTTCGCATGAAGTTAAAACATTTCCTGATTCCCACGCCAAGAGTTAATTATTTCCCGTCTCTTGCTTAGACACGTACCAAGATTTATCGTGGCGGTTTCAGTTGACCACTGAACACCGAAATATGATACTCTGGGAACCACTGGTTTCGACTAAGCGAATAAATCGTATAGACGTCCCTAAAGAAATCTCTTTAAGTGACTTAGTTGAAGAAGATAGAATTTGGATAGAATGACAGGACTATTAGTGAAGACTTGAAAACAGCTAAAGAAACGATCGCAGGTGCAAATATTTCCGTAGAGAAAACAGACAAAATGTGAAGGAAAAGAAAAGTAAGGAATTAAAAAATAATCTAGACGAAATCTTCGAGCACTCTGTGACACACAGCTAGCAGAAAAACCCGCATCACAGAACGGGTAAATAACTGTATAAACATCCATCAGTTTCATTCTAACTTCACCATGTCAGATATCTTCTTAAGTCTCCCGTCGACCCCAAACATGGCGGGCGACGAAATAGCATAGTCGGACGAATCGACAATGATCTGTTCTTTCGAAGATAGTCTTATAACATTAATGGTACCACTGACTCAGCGCGTCAAGTACTCCAAATAACTCCCTCGTACACCAGGCGAGTTTTCATTTCCATAGTTATAATAACAATAACTTGTAACTCATCTGGTCTTCCACTCCAGATAGTTATATTAGGCCTCTATGAAACAGTAAACACTGTGGATTCCTCATACGTAGACATAATCGTCCATGTTGAAAATATACCGCTAACATGCGAGTTTTCAGAATAATATATATTCTCCTGGGTTTCTGTGTAAATCTAAGACTAACAGTCTTAATTGGCTCCACCGAGCATAGCAAATAAAGTACTCTGCATTTCAAACATCCGTGAGCTTCTTCTCACAGTTTGACTCAAAATATGTTCTGCAAGCACTGCGAACGAAGGAAGTTTTAAAGTTCATTTTTACCTTGCTTCGAATTCCTATCACAACTTAATAACAACTGTCGCCTTCCTGACGAACAGAATAACACAGGGGAACCTTAAATAACAAGTGGAAGAGTTTCCATCCCCAAAGGTAATGCAGAGAGAATCAACAGACATTTTTGTCTGACAGAACGCAGATCAACTTCACGCACAGGAAGTCTTTTTTTAAAAACTCCCAGTTCGAGCATGCGCTGTGTACGCTTAACCTCTGAACTATCAAGTCAGCTATAGAATCCTTATATGGCCAGCTAGGCCTAAGTTCGGTTCTAAGAATCGAACGCTTTGACTAACAGACAAGAGGAGGCAGCTACATATTCACTTTTACTCAAAGCAAAAAATGAGTATCCGCCCTTTGATTAGGGTTCTAACGAAAAATACCTTAGACCCAAAATCTTATTACAAAATATTTTCAAACATAAACAAGTATACAGACAGACTAAATTACTAGCTAGGAAACTGCCCGCAACAATACGTCAATACAATACGAACATGTGGGCGGTCGTCTTGTAGCTCTCTAGTTGTAAACATCGGCTGTGGCCAAATCCAGTGTTTTTTGTGATTAATTTTTGTTAGTTGCCGGGAGTGCAGATTATTAGTGACAGTGAGTTTCCAATTGTAAGTTAATTAGTATTTCGGAGATAATTGACATATACCCAAAATGCAAGTGTTGGACGACATCGCTAAAAAGAAGTTTTGTTCACTAAGTTTTAGTACAAAACTATCAATTATGAGTAACGGTAAACCATGTCCTGAGTTACCACTCTTAAAAACAGTACATAAAACTAAGACAGACGTATACACACGTCATTTTTCAACAGCTCATTACAATTCGGCGGATTGGTTAACTGGTTGTGAAAAGAGGAATAACTTGTTCTGTTGGCCTTGTTTTTTATTTTCTTCAGAAGGCAACGTATGGAGTAGAAATGGTTTTGATGATCTTAACCACTTAAGTCCAGCTGCACAGAGACACGAAAAGACTAAAAGCCATGTCCAATGTTTTTTCAGCTGAAAATGTTTGGTCGACAAAGAATGGACGTCTTGCTTAATGATCAGCTCGATCAAAGTATCAGCCAACATAATGAACTTATAAAAAAGAATCGAGATATCTTGAAACGTCTGATTGATGCGGTATGCTTCCTTGGTAAACAAGAGCTTCCTTTCCGAGGACATGACGAATGTAATGACTCTTTCAACAGAGGCAACTATTTAGAGTTTCTGGATGCATTTCAGCATTATGACCCTCTTTTTGAACATCGCCTACAGAGCTCTACAGTTTTCAGCGGAACCTCTCCTGCTGTGCATAATGATCTCATTCAGGCTATCTCTGAAGTCCTCATTGGTGAAATAAAGAAGGAAGTCCATGTTTCAAACTTTGCTGCTATACTTCTGGATGAGAGTTGTGATATCACGTGCAAATCCCAGCTGTCAACCGTCTTAAGATATGTATTAGACGGTGTTGTTTATGAAAGGTTTGTCGGGCATACCGACGTTAGTCAGGATAGAACCTTAGAAGGTTTGTTTAAACATGTAGTTAGCACGGTACAAGAATACAAACTTTAAGATAAGTTAGTTGGGCAAACTTAAGATGGAGTGTCTGTGATGGCAGATCATTTGGATGGCTTACAAAAAGAGGTTATTGATGTTTACCCAAAAGCACTCTTTACTCATTGCTGTGCCCATGCATTTGAACCTCGTCTTGCAACAAAGTTTGATGAATATCAAAGACTGCAATATTTTCTTTTATAACTCTCAATGGTCTTTCTGCATTTTTCTGAAAATCGTCTAAGAGAACAATAGCTCTTCAAGAATTTCTTTCTAAGAAGTTGCCAACTGTAGCACCTACCAGGTGGAACTTCACTTCCAGATTAGTACATACAGTGAACGATCATTGGTTAGAGCTTATTGAATTTTTTGAAAAGGTCATTGATTGTTCTTTAGAATGGGATGCTGACACAGTGGTTAAATCGCAAGGCTTTTTGTGTTTCTTGAGGAGAGTAAATACAATTTTCCTACTTCAAGTATTTTCAAGATTGTTTGCATATACAGATGTTTTATACAATTTACTTCAAACAAGAAATTTCGATATTTTGTACTGCTGCAAGAAAATAGAAGAGATCAAAAATGAACTTCAACGAGCAAGGGATACTGCCTTTAATGAGATGTGGTATGCTGCATTGGAAAGGAGGGGAGAAGAATTTAAATCACCTACAAATAAACAACGCCGTGGTTGTATAGAAAAAGATGCATGTTGCCAACTGTATTTTGAAATCATTGATAACATTAGTGTTCACACAGAAACACGGTTTGCAGCTTTAAAGAAACTTGAGTATTTCCACCTTCTTTATGAGCAAAAGTATACCAGTTTCAAGAAAAATTTTCCAGAGGACCTCATCAAAAAATTAAAAGACGTTTATGGAGAAATGTTCGAATATGTAAAATTGAAGAATGAACTTGTTGTACTTTATTGTTCGGATGAGTTCTGCAACAAGTCAGTTCATGAGTTAATAAATATTAGACAAACATAAAGGTATGTTTTCAGGCACTCGTAAGAAATAAAGAAGTAGAACACTAGACAACAGAAAAACTACAGACGTGAGTGGCTTACCCAGGATTCGAACCTCGGACCTTCCGTACGACAACACAGCCTAGCTATACAAGCGAATCACACTATCTTCCCGGCCAGCTAGGCATCCCCAAAAAAGATGCTTTACTGACCGGTCATTAGTGCGAAACACAAGACAACACCGGAAGTTTACAATGGATAGTGTGATTCGCTTGTATAGCTAGGTGGACTGACATATACTGTTTAATAGGGGAACGACAGAAGTGATTGCGTCATTAATAAGGCTAAGCTGCCCATTGTAAACTTCCGGTGTTGTCTTGTGTTTCGCACTAATGACCGGTCAGTAAAGCATATTTTTTTGGGGGGATGCCTAGCTGGCCGGGAGGATAGTGTGATTCGCTTGTATAGCTAGGCGGTGTTGTCGTATGGAAGGTCCGGGGTTCGAATCCTGGGTAAGCCACTCACGTCTGTTGTTTTTCTGTTGTCTAGTGTTCTACTTCTTTATTTCTTACGAGTGCCTGAAAACATACCATTATGTTTGTCTAATATTTATTTACTGTTTACAAGCCTCGGGTTTCCCTTCCTTATATGTTATAACAGTTAATGAGTTACTGCATTTCTTAGTAGAAATATGATCTCAGTTCAGGCTTTAAAGAAGTGTTCAAACTGGTAGCATTGATAATGACAATTCCAGCAACTACTGCTTCTGTAGAAAGATTGTTTTCAGCTTTAAAGCGAATCCACAGTTACCACAGATCTACACAAGGTCAAGATCGACTCTCCAGTCTCAGCCTATTGTCCATTGAAAAGGAACTTGTGATCAAGGTTAGAATGAAGAATACATTTTACGATGCTGTAACAGAGAAATTTCTGCAAAAGGAAAGAAAAATAGATCTGACTTTCAAGTGAAACCTGTAAGTGAAAATATGTATTATTTAGTTAATGTTTTTCTTCCAGCCGAATAACTATCGTTGCGTAATTGAATATACGAGTTGGTTTTTAAATTAAGAGGGGAAGGGGTTAAATAGTAGGCGTACATAATCATTTTAAGTAGCAGCACGCCTAGCTCGCATTTCCAGGATACGATACTGGTGGGCGCATGTTTTCTGAATGGTAAGTGCTATTATTCATGCTATTGAATTTCACTTAGACATTGTTTTTATATATTGTTTTTCAGAAAGTCTACGAACACTGTCTGGGTGTTCGGTAGTATTAAATGTTGATCTCTATAAGGCTTTGTGTTGCTTGAATTGCTAAGTCTGCTGCTGAGAGGGTTGCAAGCAACCAATAATTGCAAATCCTGTCAAACGATCCTTAATAAAAATTTTCTTAGTGCATGGGTCTTGGGTGTGAGGTAGCCACATCGACATAAGTTCGCCTCAACCACACCTAGTCTCTGTCACACTTGTTTCATGTGAACCGTTAATTTGTAGAACTGATTCAATACCGCTTTATTGGTTTATATACTTATATATATTCCTTACCAGTTTTACAGCAGCCTCTTAATTTATTTACTTGAAATTACGTCATTGGCGCATACTGTGTTAACAAAAGAAGTTGTTTGTTTTTATGTAATAAGAGTTTTACTGACACTTTAAAGGAAAATATCATACATACTTGTTCTATTTAAACTACAGCTTGAATTGCTGCTAGACGAACATGTGTTAAAACGTTCAGATTTACAGACAAATGGTCAACTGACGCAGTGATGCGACGTATTTGAACGTACGGAAGTTTAGTCTGTTTTTACGACATGCCAGGAAGGTACAGTGTTACTATTCTTATCTCCCCTTTTGGGCCCCCGTGTATATACGTTCATATCTTTTTATTTTTTTATACTCAGTGGGCGTCATCTTTCCATTGCCACACCCAAATTATCTACTTCCTTATTGCCTATAATCATGTTTCTCCGTCCAACTTAACGTTCTGGAATTCCTTGTTACTATTTTTAGGTTTGCCCTTACCGTTTTTAGACGGTATTTTCAGAATGCTGCCTTTCAGTAGAAAAGGTGAAGAGTTACACGCTAAGGACTTCCCAACACATTGGAAGAGTTTCCTTTCCTTGATATCTTGAACACTAGGTTCCTCTGCTGTTATCTATCTATCTATCTATCTATCTATCTATCTATCTATCTATCTATCTATCTATCTATCTATCTATCTATCTATCTATCTATCTATCTATCTATCTATCTATCTATCTGTCTGTCTGTCTGTCTGTCTGTCTGTCTGTCTATCTATCTATCTATCTATCTATCTATCTATCTATCTATCTATCTATCTATCTATCTATCTATTTTATCTATCTTATCTATCTTATCTATCTATCTATCTATCTATCTATCTATCTATCTATCTATCTATCTATCTATCTATCTATCTATCTATCTATCTATCTATCTATCTATCTATCTATCTATCTATCTATCTATCTATCTATCTATCTGTCCGTCCGTCCATCCATTCACCCACCCACCCACCTATCCACCCACTCATCTATCTACCTACCTATCTACCTACCTACGTACACACCCACCTACCTAATCCCACCCATCTATCTACCTACCTTCCTACCTACCTACCTACTCATCAATTCATCCATCCATCCATCCATCTACATATCTCTCTGTCTGCCCGTCCGTCCACCGTCTGTCTATCCATCCATTCATCCATCCATCCATGCACTCACACATCTATTTATCTACCTACCTACCTACCAAGCTACCTGTCTATCGCTATCTTGTTAAATATATATATATATATATATATATATATATATATATATATATATATATATATATATATATATATATATATATATATATAGTTTCATTTTGGTGAAGCGCAGCCCTTCAACCAAAACATAAGCTTTTCAAAAGATCTTTCGGTTACATTATAGTGCATGTTTCACCACAAAAGACGTCGTGGCTAAATATTCGTCTCAAAGTAAGGGACATTTTGTTATTTGCAGAAGTCGTCATTAAGAATACTCCAATATGAATGTTGAGGACTACGGTTATCATGATCTTGTCTTAAGTCAAAACAAAGACCACGTTTAAAATTAAGGCCAATAGAGCGGATAATTTTTTTTAAATGTAAAGGAGACATTGTTGAAGTACGAACTGACCAACATCACTGTTAATATCAGGATAATGTGTTAAACCACTGTTGCCAATGTGTTGTTGCAAAGGTGTAGTAGTATTATTGGATAGCAGTTCTTAGCACACAGCACACAGGCCATCGCATATGTTGCGAGGTTATTTTTGTTGACACCATCAATAGGTCACACGCACAAAACTACATGTAGGAGTCAGGAAGGTTTAAACTCCAAATACAGTTCTATACTGTTTATTACGCCACAGAAACATCGACATCAGGAACGATACACTACACAGGATACAATAGCAATAAATCTCTTCAGAAGACTGCAAGCATCGCAGTGCTAATAATATATGGCCTCAAAATATCTCTAATATCTCAGCGCTATTCCTTAAAGCAGACTGCAGGCATTGCAGTGCTAATAATATATGGCCTCAAAATAGCTCTAATATCTCAGCGCTATTCCTTCAAGCAGACTGCAGGCATCGCAGTGCTAAAAATATATGGCCTCAAAATATCTCTAATATCTCAGCGCTATTCCTTCAAGCAGACTGCAGGCATCGCAGTGCTAATAATATATAGCCTCAAAATATCTTCACAAATATCCCTTCATAGGAAACACTGGCCTATACATCTCATGGTCTCAAAAATATATTCCAATATCTATCTCACAGACTCCACAAAATCCTCTTGTACACACACAGCGAAAAACACTCCTAGACATCTTCCCAGTACACTGCGCAAGAACACACTTAGAAAAACATCGCTGACCAGCCCGGGCAAACGCCTAGAGCGAACTGTCACGCGATTCCGCATATCAGCCCCGCTCAAACAGTCACGAGAATCGGCTGTTCAAAACACAGCTCCGATAATAATACATGCGCGGGCTAGCCGCGAGAGATAATCGCTCACAGCTCAAAACAACTCAGAATAAATTCATCTCAGCACTTGAGATGATTAGCGTTCACCACGCTTTTCTGTCTCTCGAAACTTTGAGAAGACTTCCGTATAACATATTTTTAAACAACTCAACAGCTCATAAGCACTCAAGCGTCATAACCCAAAAATCCAACCTGTCCAACAAGTATTTTAAGATTTATCTCCCCTGGATCAAACTGAACTAAAACATGACCTTAACATCTACACCGACCCCCAGGGAAAAAAATGTTTCTATCATTTTTTTGAAAATTATCTCCCAAAAGATTAAGAGGTCAATGAAGCTGTATTGTCTACCTTCAAAAATTACTCTATGTAAAGTCATAATAATACCTCGAAAAAAAATATTAGCATTAAGTGAAACGTAAAAAAATGAAGCATACAAAGTAATTAGCTAAGTACTCTAAGATAATCGGTTTCAAAACCAAGTTAAGCATATTCAGTACAAACCAAACAGGAAACAACCGATAGTAAGTGAAAAAAACAGGATCAAGCAAAAGAAGAATGATCCGTAATGAAGGAAACTATGAAATCGGAATATGAGAAAAAATCAGTAATACCACATGGTAACAATTAAGTTAAACAATTCCTTACATGTAAAATAAATACAACTATCACCACTAGTTACATTATCAAGTCATATAATTAACTTAACAATACAAAGAATGAAAGTATAAGGGACGAAAAAAGAAGAAGTATACAAGTAGAATCATGTGAAACGAGGATGAAATATGGAAGCATAAACAATATATGAACCCATGTCGAAAAGACAAGAGAAAAAATGGAATGAAATGAAGAATAATCAGCAAAGACAGATGGGGAGCAAAGATATGAATGTAGAGAAAGTTGGTAACAATACATTCTAATAACTGTTTAAATCCAACCACATATTGTATAAATAAATACAATCATGACAGGAAAGCATCGAACAAAAAGGCAATGCATATATATATATATATATATATATATATATATATATATACTATACAGTATATATATATATATATATATATATATATATATATATATATATATATATATATATATATATATATATATATATATATATATATATATATATATATATATATATACATATATATATATATATATATATATATATATATATATATATATATATATATATATATATATATATATATATATATATATATATATATATATATATATATATATATATATATATATACCAAAACATAAAAGAAAGCTATAACTAAATACAGCATAATAGGCAATTTAACCAAGTTATAAAACTTATTCATAACTAAAAATGAATTATTTTAGCCATCGCGTAAAGAAAAAATATCAACGCTATCAATAAGTTCTCACTGACGCACAGTCACGCGCTAGATAAAGAAATAAATACATCATAACATCAGAATAACAACTTTCAAAGAACCAATATCACTACACATTATTAACCATAGCACACAGACAAGCGCTGGGCACAAAAAAAAAAATATTACAATGTTAGAAAAATTACATTTTTTCTTTCAAAAGTACAATACCAAAATATTTCGGAATGATAACTTACATAAAAATAGTATTTCATTTTTAACTAATTCGAAGCTATAATTAATAGACTAACAATGAAATCAGCTGTAACAAAATGAGTGACATAAAAAATCCTATCTCTAAGCAGACACAAATCAACACATGTAAGTTTTTTTTTCTCTTTCTTTAAAAAAAAATACGTCACAGAAAAGGCACATGGGAAAACACACTGTTATAAACATACGAACTTGCAAATATAAGGTAAAGGAAAAGGAACCCGTTACACGCCCATTGAGGCATATTGGTAATATGGTGTTAGGCCCATATTATCTTGACCGTCGGCACACGAGGGGTGATGTGGTCGGCATCACGCCGGCCGCCTTAACCTTCCCAGAGTAGCTCTGGTACCCATTTGGGGCTGGGTCGACCCAGGAGCCGTTTGTGGCCTAAAAATTTTCCGCCTCATCTGGGGATCGAACCATAGACCACTGCGCTAGGAAGCCAGTGCACTAACCACTATGCTACCGCGGCTTTGCAAATATATAAGCACAAAATAATGTATCTTGAGTATGTGCTATAACTAGCTGTCTAGATTCTTCAAACGAACAACAGTATCAGCTGTCTCTGTTAAATCTACATATACAGTTTAATTTAACCTTTAAGTTAATTCCGGCTGACAATCACGTTCAGCTTAGCTACAGTGTTATCTAGCTGTAAATTTATATCTGTATGTGCTAAAATGTTAACCAATTATGGTATCAAAACACGAGACAAAATTTCAAACTTCGAGAATAAAGTTACACTCAAGAACTTTCTGAAGGTGACTACCGCACTGTCACAGCTAATGAGTTTGTGCATAGGGCTGGCAATCTCATCATGCATTAAAAACGATCCTAACAATCACAGCTGCAAAAGGATATCAATGTGTGATGTACCAGCTATCATAGCTCCAAGCTCCAATACAGAGCATAATGATAAATGACTATATGGACCAAGTGGGCACAGTCTTCCGACCAGTGTGTAGACACTAACATCCCACTGCTCTCATCAAAAACTTAAAGACATGTTACTACCAACTGATATGCTACACCTTAATACTATAATCATGTGCACAGCGCTTATCAAAACACAATAATATATGAATCACAAAGAAATCAAATGGTGCGCTATCAAAACACACAAAAATATGGTAATGAAATGGTGTAATCAGTACACAATCATATTTAAAAAAAATATATAATGTTGAAATAGTGCATAAAAATGAACATACACAATATCTAATACAACACTATATAATGTACTATACTATATAATGTCCTGTTAAGTAGGAAACAACTGCCACGGTCTTCAGATATTTCAAAATCACCAAGAAGAAACACATCTAATGTGGGGTTAACACGCATACCTTCTCCGCTTGATCAGACACACGGGCACAAGGTGACATATTCCTCTCACAGCTAATGTAACATAGGAGCGCTGACTCTTATCGCAAAGCCGCTGCTGTGAAAAAAACATAAATAAAAATCTCTATTTTAATCAAAGGTACGATTTTAATGAGGAAAGACGGAAAAATTAACTTCACATTTACCTATCAACTGTGGCTGTGTAAAGTTCCGGCCTCTTCATGATAAGCAACAAACCTTCCTTCCTCACGTGTAGACAACATAGGCAGAGGATGCCCGCAACTCAAGGTTGTCACCGCTGTAGGGTCGAACAAAGTTCTGCACTCACGACAATGAGATGCTCTTTCGAAATCAAAAGCAAAGCAAGCAGTAGCATTTGAGAGACTATAACCATTCTTACTACCTTGATTATTAATAATTTTGGGCTCTTGTTGTGCAAAGCTAACCTGGTTGAGATTTCTATTTCCCCTTTGATAAAAATATCTATTACTAGTTTCTCTTAGTTTGGGACCATTGGTATTTTTAGAACCCCAGTTAGCATTGATGTGATTAATATGTCTGCTTGGAACAAAAAATCTATTAGATGGATTTTGCCGTGCTCTAGAAAATTTATTGTAAGATTGATAATCTCTAGTGTAGTTATTTCTACCATAATTTCCAAAATTCTTAGAACCGAAATATTGAGATCCGTTAACTTGTTTACAGCTTCTTGGAGAAGGAAAAATACAATTTGATGAACTCCCTTGGTACTTTCTAAAATCAGGATTATCTCTCCTACCGAAACTGTTTTTATTTCCGCCTATGGGAATATGCTTACTAATTGTGTCAAACTGTCTGAGCTGAGTATGACAAGTAACAGGACTAAAAGTATCTTTATTGTTCTGCACATAATGGGTCTCAATTTTGGGACGAGTAGTACTAGGTTTGTTCCTTGTTACCAATTTATCAGAATTTCCAAAATTAGACACACGGTTGATCTTAGGTGCTTTGACCGGAAATTTATCAAAATTTATATCGTAATCTACCGAACTGACTGTTACAGTAGAATTTCCGTTGTTTGCCTGACGCCAAGAATCAGTACTATTAGGGGCAGTATTATTAGTATTTGGGAAGTTGTATTTCCCACGAAAAGATCTATGTCCACCATGTTTGACATTATTGTTCGCATTGAGTGCATATAGCTGACTCTTAGCTTTATTAGCCTGTTGATAATCAACTTTCTGTCTACCACTGTCAATATTGACAGTAGACAACACTTTGTTTCCTAAGACAATATCTAGTAATCCATCCATTCTTTTTCTTAATTCTGTAACTTCAACATTTTTGAGTGAAATCTCTTCACTTTGTTTCTTATTTAATTTCTCAAATGTCAAAACTTTGCTCCTCTCCTCCACAAGTAATTTCTCAATATCAGATATTTTCTCTTTCTCCACCGTTAATTCCTCGAATCTCATTTTCTCTTCCTTTTCTTTATTCGCTCTCAACTGTGTTAACTCCTTTTGAAGTGCCTCAATCTTAATATCATTGCTATTCTCAATCTCATTAATCTTATCAGGAGATACGGTATTCTTTTACTCAAGTTGGCGACAAGGAATCTCAATATCATCCAATACATCATGAAGCATGTCTGTAAAAGTCTTCTCACGTTCATTGGTCTCAACTTTTAATTTCTGACATATGTCATTCTTTTCCAGAACTTCTTGCGTTAGATTCCTCACTTCGATATTTTTCTCTTCCATATGAATTTCCAACTCTTTGATCTTGTTTAATGCAGAATTTAATGCTGCTTGAGCACTAGCAAGTTCTGAGTTCGATTTATGTAAATCACTTGTAAGCCTAGACACTTTCTCATGTAGTCCCCTCTCTTCAGCAATACTCTCTAAACAATTCTTCTTTTCCTGTAGTGCACTCCGTTTGTTGTCTCTTATTTTATGCTCATCTTCTAACTCCTTTTTCTGATCATCCGGAATGTCGTTGTAAATTATATTCCCTATATTCTTCAATATATCATCGTGTTTAACATTAATTTGCGTGTCCAAAAACACACGAAGTTCGTCCTCTAGTAAATCCGCTAAATCCTTAGCCATTATTAAATGGGGACCCAACTTAAAGTTATCCTGAGCAAAATCCCTTAGGGCATTTGACGCAATAATCAAAAACATGTCCATTACATAGGAAACACTGGCCTATACATCTCATGGCCTCAAAAACATATTCCAATATCTATCTCACAGACTCCATAAAATCCTCTAATCCCAGCGAAAAACAATCCTAGACATCTTCCCAGTACACTGCGCAGGAACACACTTAGAAAAACATCTTTTTTTTTTAAACCTTTATTTGGTAAAGATTTTTACAACATTGATAGTATTTACAACGATTAAAAATTTAAAAAACCATTATAAAGGAAAACATCTGAAGTTAATAAACCAGGTACAAATCAAATTATTACATTATATAAGATAAACTAATTATTTGCGAACAACAAAACAATATTATTTAATCAAAATTACTTTAAATAAGATAACCCGAAATATTACAAAACCAAAAAAGAGCAAGATGCAAAATTATTTCATAATATCTAAAGGTAATAAACCCGGTACAAATTAAATTATTGCATTATATAAGATAAACTAATTTTTGCAATTAACAAATCAATATTATTTAAGAAGAGTCGCTTTAAATAGAATAACCCTAAATATTACAATCCAAAAAAAAAAAAACAAGTTGCAAAATTTTTACACAAAATTTAAAGTTAATAAACCAGGCACAAATCAAAATTATTGCATAAAATAATTTTTTGCAAACAAACAAATCAATATTATTTAAGATAAAATGCTTTAAATAAGATAATATTACAATAACAAGATGCAAAATTGTTACAACAAAATTTGAAGATAATAATCTAGGTACAAATCAAATTATTGCATTATATAACATAGACTAATTATTTGCAAACAATAAATCAAAAGAATAACACTAAATATCCGAAAAAAGCCAGATGTAAAATTGTTACAAAATTAAAGATACGGATGATAACAAATGTTGGTGAGAGCATGGAAGTACTAGATAATTAATGGTACAACGACTTAAGTGACTATGACACCCTAACATGAGATGGTTGATGGAGGTGTATATATTGTACAGCAGAAACTAGAAAAGGACAAAAATTTAGACTTGTCCTACTATATTTTGTGTTATATGTTCGTATATCTGTGAACATATTCTACTGTCGTAATGTCTACCGTCGTATACAGCCCTGTTCCTACATGTCAATACAAGATATCTAAAGTCAGCTCGTAAAGTCAGTAGTTTAAGTTCTGTCTGTCTCGACATCTGTGGTAACGTGTTAAGCATGACAGCTCTGTACAAATTAAGTGTTTGTTGTGTGTTGGAGGCTATTAATTTCCTTAATTTGATTGAAGTAGGGACCAATGTCTTACATGTGTAAAACAATGTGTCTTCTGTCTCTAAAATGTTGTCACTGCATAATTTACATGTTGGTGCTGATCTGCCTGACTTTGTTGATGATTTGTTAGCAAGCGGTGTTAAATTGTATAGTAATCTGAAAGTGACTTCTTTTGCTTGGGGTCTAACGTCTACTGTATGAATGATTGTGAAACTCTGTGTGTAGTCCGTTACGAAAAGGTTGTACCCCCTTTTAATTCGTGTGACCAGAGGTGATTCTTGCGCTTTGACTAGAAGTTTGTATATAAGTTTGGTGTCCTGCTTTATTAAATGTTTATTCCCTTCTAAATTTTGTAGACATATTGCGTAAAAGGGTGGCGGTGCACCAAATGAATGGGGTTGATTATTGTTCAGTTTACAAAGATTTGATAATCTTAAACCAATATAATAGTGTGCCAGTGGGTATAGACCCGGGCTTTTTGTAACTTCTCCTATGTATTTAATCCTTAAAGCCTTGATTTTGGTGTTAATATATTGTAAGGCTATCCTCCCTTTATTTTTAGGTTGTATTAGAGTTGCGTGTTTTATACTGTGCCAAGTGTTCCTAAAAATAAAGGCCCTAATTAGTTTATTTATTTCTGTTACAATATTTTTAGGTATAATCCGAACATTTGCTGTGTATATTATTTTAGGCATAATAAAACAGTTTATTGTGACAATTCTTCCAAAGATGGTGGCTGTTTTGTACTTGTAAATTTCAAGCATGTTTTGAATTTTCCCTAACAATTTTGCCCATGTTTCTTTGTTGGGGTCTTGCGGATTGAAGTAGTTTATCCCGTAAATTTTAATTTTGTTCACTCGGGTTAGTTAAAATTGGAAATCTGATCTATTCGCCCATCTGCCTATTGCCATTATACTAGACTTTTGAATGTTTAGTTTGGATTCGCTAGCGTATCCAAACTCTGTGAAAACCTCTAATATATTTTTTATAGAATCCTTTGTTGTTGGAAAGAATACCGTATCGTCGGCGTAAGCCAACAACTTCCTCTCCCCTTTGCCGGGAACGAAGGTTCCCGTGAAGTTTATATTTTGTCTTATTCTTTCCAAAACTGATTCTAATGTTATTACATATAACAGGGGTAATAATGGACATCCCTGCCTAACAAATCTCGATAATTTGAAAGATATTTTACTTTCAGGTCTTGCGTATAGGGTTTTAATCCATGTTCTAAAATATTCCCCTATGTTATTTGCTTTAAGACTTTTATGTAGAAAGGCATGTGGTACTCTATCAAATGCCTTTTCCTGGTCTAAAGATAATATGGCGCTCTGGTATTGCCTATCATGCGTGTATGTGATCAAATCTCTTATGAAGTGTGTGTGTCTACAAATGTTCCTACCTTGTACACTACACTGCTGGTCTTCATGTATCATGTTATGCATGTGTGGCTTAAGCTTCAGAGTGAGTGCTTTTGCTAGAATTTTGTAATCAGTATTTAAAAGGGAGATGGGTCTAAAATTCTTAATTGACTTTTTGTCATTACTGACCTTGGGTATTAAGGTAATATAGGACTGATTTAAACTATCCGGGAGTTCCCCTTTTTGGATTGCTTCCTCAAACATTTTATTAGAATGGGCCCTAAAAAGGGGAAGAAAGCCCTCCAAAATTCTGCAGTAAGCCCATGTGGCTCGGGTGCTTTATCTTTTTGGAAGGTGCTAAGGGCCTCTTGTAAATTGTCTAAAGTTAAAGGTTGATCTAGCTTCTCACTTTTCTCTTCACTTAAACACTTTGGGTACTGTAGAAATTTATCTTGTATGTTTGCGTCGGTTTCTTCTTTAGTATATAGTTGCTTGTAATATTCGAAGAAAGCGTGACTAATGCTGGTGTTATCTGTTTGCTGTTGTCCGTTCATGTCTATTATTTCATTTATCTGTCTACTGCGCTGTACGTTCTGTTCTATTGCTAAATATTGTCTACTAGGGATTTCTTGCGTTATAGTGTTTAGTTTTGTCCTAAGTAGTGCTCCCTGGTAGGTATACTGCTTATATTGATCTAACTGTTCTTCTGAAGTATGAATGTGAGGGTTTGTGTTATCTAATCTTTTGGTTAAACTAATTGCTTCTTCTAAAATCCCCTCTTCTTTTTTAAACTTCCTATGTATAAGTGTGGCCAAAATCTGTGTCCTATCTCTTATTGTATTTTTAAACATATCCCAATATTGTGTGAAGTTATTTTTGGGAATGTCTTGTGCGTTTCCCTGTATTAGTTGTGTTATTTGTTCTGTGTAGTAAGTGTTTTTAAGTAAATTGTTGTTAACTTTCCAATGCGGGGATCTCTTTACTTGTTTGTGCGTGTGTCCCGTGCTTTAAGATGTATAAACTGCCTTGTGGTCTGTAAATTTAAGAGTACTTTCTATATGGTATGTTTTGGGTGTATTGTATGTACTAGATGCATATATTCTGTCCAGTCTTGATGCCCGTCTAAAGTATGGGTTTGTCTTGTCGTAGTGTGTTAAGGTTTGTTTATGAGGTTCTATTTTTCTGTAAACGTCCGAGAGGTCGTGTTCGTCATACATAGTTTGAATCTGTCGTAAAAGTGAAGACTTTTCTCTTGCCTGTGCTTCCACAACGGAGCTTCTAGACAAATCTAGGTTAGACAGGACACATTTAAAGTCTCCACCTAAAATTTTCTTAGTCCCTTTATAATGTTCCGTTAGGATGTCATGTAATCTGTCATAAAAACAAGGTCGGTCAAGTGCCGTCGCTGGTGCGTATATATTGATGAGTGTGTGTGAGTCTTGTCTGTTGTGTTTGTTTTGTATTTGTATTATTACAGTTCTGCCACAACTGTCTGTTCTATAGTGTACTGCTTCCCAATCTTCATTAATCTGCAGAATGGCTGCTCCACCATGACTGGTGCCTAGGGCAAACCAGCCATGTTTAAGTCCTAATTTAGTTACCAACGGATTGGCATGAAAATCAGAGGTAATACCGGTCTGTTGTAAAAATAAAGAAAACCGGTTTTATCTTTTTTAATCACTTTGATAACATGCTCTAGTTTATTTCTCAAACCATTGATGTTGAGAGATATTAAAACTAGGCTGCTTGACAAAGTGGTAGCTGGGGGTTGGCCACTTGTTACAAACTGTCTACCTGGCAAAGTGGCAGGGTGGTCACTTGCCGCATCTAAACTACTCGACAAAGTGGTGACTGGGGGCTGGCCGCTTGTCGTCAATGAACTACTCAACAAAGTGGTAGCTGGACTTGTTACAATTGATGTACCTGGCAAAGTGGTAGGTTGGTCACTTGTTACATGTAGTCTACTCGACAGAGCGGTGACTGAGAGCTGACCGCCTGTCATGACTAAACTACTCGACAAAGTCGTGTCTAAGCTGCTTGACAAAAGGGTGTCTGGGGGCTGGCCTTTTGCCTTAACTATACTGCTCGACAAAGTGGTGACTGCGGGCTGACCATCTGTCGTTCTGCACTGATGAATGTGACCAATCACGGGCGAAGCCGCGCTGCCAGGGACTCCCACCCCTGTAGGGGGAAGAAGTGACTGCTTAGCTGCATACATTATAGTGTGTTGGTGTATGTGGTGTCAACATGCGTTAAACTAGCACAAAACTTATTTACATTAAGGAAACGCAAAACTATTAAATTATAAGTAACACTGTCTAAACTATAGGTGTTTTTACAATTTACTATTAGTATTAGAAAACAATTGGCGATTCTTCTTTCTTGGCCAATCTGGAGGTGAGGGATCTTCCCCCGCACTGGTTGTGTGCTGACCGTCTTCCTGGCAGGCTCACAAGAGGGGATAACATTGGGGTGCAGTCCGGGCGTGCCCACACTTACACCGGTCGTCATCGGACTCCTGGAACTGAAACATCTAGGAACTATTGGCTCGCACTGGCCCCCAGTACAGGGAAGAGGGACTTGTAACTGCAAGCTAAAACCGCTCACATCGTCAAAGTCTCTGCCATCTATAAACAAACTAGCCTGCGACATCATGGAGTCCATGGCTTCATCTTCTGTCATCGTCGCCCAACTGGAGTATAGTTTCCCTTGCTCAGGTGTCGACCTTTCTGGGGATTGGCTGGCTCAAACAGTTTGGAGCCAGGTCAATTCCGGCTCATGTTCGTCAACCACGGGGGAACTCATACATCGGCGAGGGCTTAGAAGTAGATGCCTTTGGAGAAAGTGGCAAGTCTTGTGGCTTGCAAGGCGAACGCTTGGATGGCGATGTGCTTCCGCTGCGCCTTATTTCTTTAGATTTTACCGGCCCCATTGCCTGGAAGCTCAGATGCTTCCTCTTCGGGGTGCGTTTGTCCTCTTTCTTGTAGCTCACGGTTTCATACCCCTCTTCATCCACCCTGTTCCGAGGGCTCTCTGGAGCGGGGTACTCAATCGGCTGATTTAACTAACTCTGTTCGGCCGTTGTGGTATCGGCAGCCACTTCCTCCTTCCTCGCTTGTTTGGCCTGGGTGGAGGGTGTCCGCTTCCTAGGGCATTGACTAACCCAGTGGGTATCTTGCCCACAGATGGCACATTCGATTTTCCTCCCCGGTAGGGACACCCATACCCTTTGGAATTTTTCTGTCGGTCCTTCCATCTTTAAGTTCAAAAAATGTGGTATTCGGTGGTCCGAAGGCTTGTACATAAAATTCAACTTATCGTGGGCTGTCTTTATTCTTGAGACCTCCGCCTCCTTGTCCCCTTTCACCGCTGCTGCAATTCGCTGGGCCGCCTCTGCCTTCATGGTCGGGGGCATCCAGTGGAGTATTCGCTTGGATTTTTCCTTGTCCAAGTGTTCAATGTATACAGACATCTGCGGGTTAGTCCACTCAATTTTTCTGCCGTGCAGGCCAGCGTAATGCTTCATGTGCGCTGCTGTTGTTAGCGTTGTGAACCATTTGAATGGGCCCGCAAACCTGTATAACGTGGCGACGCCACTTGTACCAACTCCAGCTGGTCCGGCCAGAATGCTGGCGATAAGGGAGTAGGAGGCTCTATTAGCCTGTGGCCGAGCAATTGAAATCACTAATGTTCCTGGCTTATGTAGCTCACCCCCCCCCCTCCAAATCTTCTTCCATATTAAGGACAAATGTTGGCACTACTGGTGCAAAAATGTTATTATTACCTTCTTGGCTTTAAACCAAATATGGTACACACACAAAAAAACAGTCACAGCTAGCTAAAAGCAAACACCGCAAAAGTCCATGAATCCAAGCACAGCCGAAACAGGTCCGGCGCTGAGCGCGTTCAAAATCAGACTCCACAATCAGAAAAACATCGCTGACCCGCCCGGTCAAACGCCTAGAGCGAATTGTCACGGAATTCCGCATATCAGCCCCGCTCAAACAATCACGAGAATCGGCTGTTCAAAACACAGCTCCGACAATAATACATGCGCGGGCTAGCCGCGAGAGATAATCGCTCATAACTCAAAACAACTCAGAATAAATTCATCTCAGCACTTGAGATGATCAGCGTTCACCACGCTTTTCTGTCTCTCGAAACTTCGAGAAGACTTCCGTTTCATATATTTTTAAACAACTCAACAGCTCATAAGCATTCAAGCGTCATAACCCAAAAATCCAACCTGTCCAACAAGTATTTTAAGGTTTATCTCCCGTGGATCAAACAGAACTAAAACATGACCTTAACAGACATATATCCTACTGAACCCATGATGGATTATAATTACGACAAAAGTGTCTACATTATTAGACAACCTGGTAACACCTGTTATAAACGTACCTCATAAGTACGGATTTCGGAAATAACGGACGGAATGTGTTTATATAAATAACACTAATGCATACGTACGATACACAAATATAATTAATCTTGCAGTGTATGTAAATAAATTATAATTAAGGAGACATGCCTGTCTCGGTACTCTTTCATATAGTTATTCCTAGCCACTTTTATGTGTTCCCTAACACGTAATGAGGAGCTAGACAAAGAAGAATGTGCATTGTACTGTTGAGAATACCCTTTCGTTTATCTTTATCCTTACGTATGTTCCATGCAGTTTGTTTCTTGACACTGTACGTATCATATAAGTAACCGATACAATAGACTCCAAATTCTTCGTAAGCTCCAGTTCTTAGAAACGCTTGAAACTACGCGTTCCCTGGTAGGCTATCACGATGTTTGATGTGATGCTGCACTGTAATTCTGTCCTTCAACAGGCCCGATTCTGTTGTTCTATTTTGAATTTTCACCAGTCTTATTCTCTTTGTAACTAGATGTGTTTGCCATGTTTCTTCTCATTTGAATATATATCGTGTTTGGTAATTTTGTGTTGGTAATTTAAATGGGTTCGTTTTATGATGGTAGGATTATTTCACACTCAGACCAGTTTTACTTTCTTTTGATTTTCCGCGAACACGTAGATTTTCGTTGTTTACGAAAATCGTGACAAGTGGTAGCGTTCGTCCGGTGGATCATTCTGTTGAGATCAATTCTGTGATCTACATTCATAGATTGTCTCTAGGAAGTTTTCGGAGAATAGATTTCTTTAAATATCCCCTAGACTTGAGCTATTAGAACTGATACAGTTTTTCCACAGAAAGTTTTTCCACAGGTTACAGTTGAGTAGATTGTGGTGGTAATTTAGCTATATACGACGTAGTGGTAATTGATGGCATACTGAAATTTTTCTTTAACAGGAAGGTAATTTCGGGTTTGGGTAGCTTCTTAACGAAATTTTTTTTTCAGGTTATTATTCAGACTTGGTGCTAGTCTGAGGTCGGGTTTTTGGAACAGCGGTTATAGAGGGAATATTTCCTATTACAAAACAGGTTGTTCCTTCTCTTTTCCTTTTCTGTCATTTCTCTGTATTTGTGAACTTACAGCAGTTTACAGGTAAGATGGCGGATATGGCCAAGTTACGAGCGGCTTAGCGCGAGGCTGCTCAAGCCATGGGAATGGATAAGGAGGAGACTAAGTCCTACCTGATAAGGGAAAATGATAGGCATATTCAGCGAGAGAAAGAGAAAGAGGACAGGGCAGCCGCCGCAGAAATTGAGGAAAGGCAGAGGGCAGCCGCCGCAGAAGCAGCGAAAGAAAAGAGGCAGGCCGAGATGGAATTTAGGAAATTGGAAGCACAGGAGAGGGAGAAGGCAGCAGAGAGACAGCATGAACTTGCCATGCATTCATTGGAACTGCAAATCAGATCTTCGGAGGGCAGTTCGACTAATGGAGATTCATCCGAAGCAAGAGTGAGAGACACCTCAGGAAACGGAGGTCATCGTATGGCAGCCATGAGCTTCCCATTTGACTCGTTCCCTAACGGGAATGAGAAGATTTACGTGTTCTTGGAGAAATTTCAAAGGATGGCAAAAGCATACGGGTTGGATGAGAGTCTTTGGTGTCTGAAATTATTGCAATCACTCAAAGTTCATGCGTATGATGTATTTAACAAGATGCTCATAGACGACCAGAACAAATTTGAGGCTCTGCAAAACGCTTTGTTGCAAATATTTCAGTGGACTCCCCGTAAATGCCAAACCATGATCAGGGAGAGCAGGCCGGAAAAGGGAGAGAGTTTCGCTCAGTTTGCAGAGCGGGTCAGAAATTACTTAATCCAGTGGAGGGAACTGTCAGGACTGGCGAAAACTTTTGAAGGGTTAGAAGAGTTAATCTTGTGCAAGCAAATAAAGGCCAACATGTCCCCTGACTTGAGGCGGTATCTGGCAGAGCAGAGTGCTCAGCAACTCGATCAGATTATCGTGTTCGCCGAAAGGTTCCAGACAGCACAGGCCGAAGTACTGGGACAGAAACGGAAACAAACAGACCTGCCAGCCTCAGACAAAGGAGCTTCATCATCGCAGTCGGCTACTTCACCAGCTCATCAGCAGCCAGGGCCTCCTCGCAAGGAGCTTTATTCTAGCTATAACTTGCGCCCCCAGCAGCATAACAGAGCACAGCCAACAACATCTCAGGAACCCGTTAGGAACAGGGGAGATAACGACCGGTATTGTCGGAATTGTCGAACCACTTCCCACTGGACATCTCGGTGCATGACCAAACCCCCAGCTCATCATGCAGCCTGTTTAAGGCCGGTGAGATTGACCAAACGGAATAAGTGGGAACCTGTCACGTCTGAGAAGTTGTTCTCTAACAGTGGACCAGCCGTAGTGAATGGGACAACCACTACGTGTTTGTTTGACAGCGGGATCACATACCCCAGCATCGTCGCTCGTCATTTGGTGAAACCAGAGCAGTGGACCGGAGAAATAGTTGAGATTGGTGGCATTTTGAGAAGAGGTATCTCACAGCGTTTGCCCGTAGCCAATATTGAGGTGAAATGCAAGTTTGTGTCTGGCACAATCAAGGCAGCTGTAATGGCAAAGCCAGCACATGATTTCATCCTGGGAAGCCCATACATAGTTTTGGGAAACCCAATCACACAGATCCTTGCTAATGCAAGGGGGCCTACTACAGGCCAGAGAAGTGAAAGGGGAGAGCCCCTGATTCACGGAGCCCCGCGAGAGCTCAAACATCCTTGTCTTGCGATGAAGAGGATAGAAGCCTCTAAAGACAGTGAAATATTATTTACAGAGGCGTATTCGCCTGTCAGCCCTATTCAGCCTAATGGCCACACAGTGGTGACGCCTCTGATTTCAGAAGAACCTTCTTTTTCGTCGGGAATTAGGCCTCCGATGGTATTAAATCTCCCAAGGGAGGGAAATACTGACAAGAAGGAACATGCGCACGGTTCTTCAAGCAACCGTAAACAGTTACACCCTGTTACGGCGATGTCTGGCCAAGCCAGTCAGTCTGGTTCAAAACACTGGGAGGCCGCACCATTAGGTAATCATTATTTACCACGCGCCGCCAGGAAGATTCGTGGGTGAAGGAAACACATGAGAGGGAGGAGGAAGGGCGACCAGTCAGGTTGCAGTCGCCAGGAAAAAATCACCAGGCGTGTCCCTCACAATCCAGTGCTTGCACAGATTTTCAAGGATATGGAGAGGGGCCTGTATGACAATCCTAAATATAACAGTGATTAGATCGGGATGTAGATCTAGATACGGGCCAGTATAAAACCCAGAGATTTCAGTGATTTAGCACGGATTCCCGCACTTCAAAGGGGGGATTTATGTGATGCTGCACTGTAATTCTGTCCTTCAACAGGCCCGATTCTGTTGTTCTATTTTGAATTTTCACCAGTCTTTTTCTCTTTGTAACTAGATGTGTTTGCCATGTTTCTTCTCATTTGAATATATATCGTGTTTGGTAATTTTGTGTTGGTAATTTAAATGGGTTAGTTTTATGATGGTAGGGTTATTTCACACTCCCACCAGTTTTACTTTCTTCTTATTTCCCGCGATCACGTAGATTTTTGTTGTTTACGAAAATCGCTATTTTCGTGCACGCCTGTATGACGAGTCAGAACGCATGTGGGCGTGATGCAATGTTTGGACACGCGGTCTACGCGTTGTTTTCAAATCTGATTGGGGTAGGTCGCTAGTTATTTTTTTTTCTAGCGTTTCCAATGGTCCGAGTGCATTGCTAGCAGATACGTAGGAGGTAATTTGCGGGGTGTTTCTCTTGTATATATTCAGTTGTTAAACTGAGGGAAAGTCACTATATGAAGAAATAATTGCCTGCCGGTCACCTTTGAATTATCGTCTCCATTTGCGGGGAAAAACAGCGGTATTTGGTATGTAGTAGTTTTATTATCGTTTTACTTTTTAGAGGGTTCTTTGAGAAATTCGCCCGCAAGTAAAGTTTCATCGGGGACATTAACTTATAGTTTTAAACGTTAAGCGCCATCCATTACTTTCTTTGTAGAACGATGTGAAAGTAAAGTGGGCATAATTCTTTCTAGGATTTTGACAGTAGATAGGAGCGTGTGAAGTTATGAGATACACGTGTGCCCATAGTTGTAGAATGTTGTGTAAAACCACCATTTATTCTTGTGTATTTACCTATGTAATTTTATTGGGAACTCCATTGTGTGTACGTTAATTTTATCGTGCCTTAAATGTGAGAAATGCAGTCGGAGAGTATAGATTTAATTTACCAGTGAATTATACGGCTTAGGGGAGTAAATTATTGCTATAGCACGAGGTTTAATTTCAATTGGGGCTTAGGTAGGAAACCTCATGGGTAATGTTAAAAGGGAGACCACGGAATTTCGGACAAAGGAGTTCCCTAGTGGAAATGTTTGGACACGTGGTTAACCATGCGTAACAAATAGATAAGAGGCAGACAGGTCGGGAGTTTGTGTTTACTTACCTGGCAGATTTAAGTTGAAGAGGTGGGAGGAGGAGTGAGATTGAAGAGACACGTGGGATAGTATTATTTTATGTATCGTTGTTCAGAACGAGAGAAGGGGAGTAGGAGGAGTGACATTTAAGTGCCACGTAGGTAGTATTATTTATGTATTGTTGTACACAACGAGTGAAGTATTGAGTGAGGGAGTTGTAAAGATTATTGAGAGGTATGTGTTAGAGGTGCATTATGTTGGAGTTGGTGTACATTAGACGCATTGCCTTTTAATTTCAGCGAGTCCCGGCAAACAGTGGGGAGCATAATATGCCAATAGGGCCTACAAATTATATACGGCAAAGGGAAATATCTCAGGGGTAAGAGGACTCGAGGTATCGCCAGCAGCGAAAAAGAAAAAAACCTTAACGGTCTATTTCAGTGAAGTTCAACTCTTCAGCGAGACCTAACCAGCTCTTTTCGCAGTGAGGAGCGGGAGCGGGTTTAATTATCATACAGCCCGAGCTCATCGCTATTATAGTCTCTAGCACCGGCAAGTGGCCCGGGAGATTGGTGTAATCGTATACAGCCAGAAATCACGGCTGTGTTTTTCTTCTAAATCCGGAGCGGGTAGAAGTGGAAAGTTATAGAAGCTATTCAGCAGCAGATAAGTTCTATAGTGAATCAATTACCTCATGCTTGATAACCGACAAGCATCATCATCACCACATTCAGGAGCAGGTGATAGGTTACAATACCTGGATCCTGAAAGTAACGAGAGAAGAGCGTAACGGAGACGCCGCATCATCAGTCGCCGAATGTTAGAGATACACTGAGACCAAGAGAGAGAGAGAGACGGAGGGAGAAAATAGACAGGACAAGTAGGGTCTGTTCATTAGCCATTTGACGGATAGACACTGAGCCATCGTTGTAAGCCAAGTCTATTATTTTAGCATTTCCAGTGGTGTTAGTTAGCGGCTCATATCGCCTACCAAGTTGGAAGCTGTGTAGACGTTCTTGAGGAAGAGGCAACAGGACGCAACAGTAGAAATCTTATTTGTATTAGAGAGTGGATGCTAAAGTTTACAGCCCCACAAGATTAGAGTGTTTAAATCACTAACCATTTTTATTGTTCCTCAGCAGGGTGACAGTAAGAGGGAATGTGATTGGGGTTTTTCTAGTGTCTATCTAATTTAATTGTTACTTTGTTTTTTCCAGGCCGTGCAACAGTGCACGCTATTTATTTGATTGATGTATGATGAAATTTTATGTTTTATTTTGTAAATAAATATCTATATACTGGATCAGCTTCTCTACACTATACTTACTCTATGTTGTCTGTATAGTGAGGTTTGTGGTCGTTTTATAAACCTTA
The DNA here is from genome assembly GCA_024509875.1 of Oreohelix idahoensis. NCBI lineage: Eukaryota > Metazoa > Mollusca > Gastropoda > Stylommatophora > Oreohelicidae > Oreohelix > Oreohelix idahoensis. The sequence goes on from JAMPIV010022603.1 coordinate 437,850, forward strand.
TCTCCTTGTGTTTAAAGGTAGTTAGAGGGGAGTGATTCTATAGCTTTTCTGAAGTCACCAAGCGGCAAGGGGAGAGTCAAATCCTGGTTCTATCCCTTGAGCCAATAGTCTCATCTATCCAGAGGCATGTCATTTTTTCCTCTAAATTCTATCTTCTCAGACATTCTCATACTAGGGTCTTGCTTTCATTCAGGCAAACTCTATAAACTTAAATCCACGTGGTGACATTTGGAATTTAACAATAAGAATAATAAATTCACGATATGGGTTATGAAAAGAGCAGTACCCCTTACGAGTGTCCGCCGCACAACGGTCCCTTCCTTAATTAACAGCCATGCCCGTTATTTTAATATATTCCCATGGCGCCCAGTAACATTCCATCTATAACTTAACACTACGGTGTTACGTGCAGTCTTTGATATCTTACAATATTATACATAGGTAATTTTTTAGTGCTTAAGGGAAAGTCATTATTGAGTTACTTCCCTTGGTGTCCGAACTCCGCCATGTTTGTACTGCGATGTATGCGTTGGTTTGCGGTAATAATAGAGTGTTTTCCCATGGCGCTTCTATAACTTAACACTACGGTGTTACGTGCAGTCTTTGATATCTTACAATATTATACATAGGTAATTTTTTAGTGCTTAAGGGAAAGTCATTATTGAGTTACTTCCCTTGAACTCCGCGGATAAATACATTTTACTGCGATTATTCGTTGTTTGGGTAATAATAGATTGTTCTTGCTTCAGAATATCTATGGCCTGAATTTATGTGTATTGTTTGTCTGAGTAGGACAAGTCTGTCTTATATCTGTATATCTTTACATATCTAAGTCGAACTATATGTTCTGTTGTCTCTAGAGAGGTCAAAGGCTATTCGGCGGATGTGTCGCTGGAGTGGTGTGATTTGGCTTCGTCCTGATAGGGAGTGTGTGTGTTTTGCTATGTCGGCTTGATGCCTTGAAAAGTGATCTCAGTGGTTTTGGGGAAAGTGATAGTCGTCTAGACCTATCGTGTATGCTTTACCCCAGTGTTTATTCATCTTGCCAAGGAATGGCAGTTTCATATTCCCTCTACCAAGGTAATCAAAGATACTCTTATGAACTCTCGATCGAAGCCACCATTGTCGATAATTACGATTTGAATGTTTAAGAGAATATATTTGACTCGATGAAAAAACGACTTCGATTCCTAGCAGCACTATATTCTGTAGAATGCAGTCTATTGTTCATGACCAAATCTACAGAGCAACGAAATGTTGTATGAATGACTAACTTTAGAACAGATTCATTATCTGTATTCAAACGTGAGTGACAGTTCACGAGTGGAGCCATCTTGGAACCAAAACATGTAGGACTTTCAAGAAGAGAAAAGGGATGCCCGTATTATCGCTTGATCAGTCCAGAGATCACTGCTACACATGAGAACCCATTGTTAGTGGTTCAATATTATTATATGGAAAAATATGTGCTGAACATTATGTTGAAGAATCGTTGCTAAACGAGATTAGGTTTAGAAGTCATCTGAAATATTGTTTACAAGCTGACGTGCTCAGTCAGTGACGTCAGATGATATATGTATGGGCGATACTGAGTGCTTGGCTATTGACAGTCCATTATACCATTATTCTACATGAGTGCCCATGTAACATTGCAAGACCATTTGTCCACTGTACTATGAGGTATTATGGCAACCTGTGATTTGTCACTATCTGTGCTGTCGAGTGTGTACGTCCAATTAAACTTTAGAAAAGGTACACAGTCGTTGGTGTCGATGACTTCCGGTCATACATGAGTGTGAGAAGAGAACATTTGTCAACAACACGAACCCTTATCATCATTCGCACATTATACACTCCATCCATGTCTACACAACACTGCGTAGGTCAAGTTGACATTCCATACACTACAGTGGGGCAGGCAACACCATAGGGATCTTGTCAACTGATGATGATAGACGCCTGTCTTCCCGCCTAGGAGTGTTCTGGTGTACTTTATCAACATATATTATATCCAACTAAATATCAACTTTATCAACTTTATCAACTGGTGGACCTGCTTTCTGGGTTTGACCTCGCAGAAATTCAGAAGTCAACAGATTACCGATACCAGACCGTTTCCTGTGGCTGATACGACACACTTGCAGTATTGGTTTGCTCTTTGTCAACGCTTCGTCACGTGACCTGTCAAGTGAATGCAGTATGTAGGTCAGCGTTGTTGACATTTTTTACATTAGACATTATAGAGTTTCACAGTACAGTTGGATCAATTCTTGTCAGTGTTAACAGAAAGACAGTATTTGTGAACTAAGAAGTCCTGGTTTCATCGATGGATCTTCTTGTTTGCCATATATGAACTTTAATATTTAAGGCCAGAATGTTTAATTGAATAAAGTGGCAGTTTGTTTGTTTTCATGAAAAATAACTTTGCCATTACTGTAAGACTGAGCCTATTTTGCAACACATACTATCATACACATAATTTATATATATTTATGTTTACATGTTATTTGTTTGTATAGTATGTTAGTTTCTATGTCAGCGGGTTGTGTTTAAGGTTGGGCGGCGTCCTCACAACAGAGTATCCCACGTCATAGAGGGTCCGTTGTGGGCGTTTTCTATAGGTGCAATTTTCTTGATTGAAAATTTGCTGCGACAACTGTTGCTTTTGTGTTAGCTGTGAAGTCTGTAATTATTGTTATTTTTGTAATATTTCTTTGTTCTTTAGTTTTGTTTTGATTTGTTTGTAATTTGTTGGTCTAACCTTTTCTATCTTTCAGTTCTATTCATAATTTATATTCATATATTGTGACGTCATTTGTGTTGTTATTCTTTGCAGATTCAGTGATTATCTTCATTGATTTCCCTATTTGATTTATTTTGATTTCTGCAAACGTTCTTGTATTGTCAGTCCTATTTGTACTTTATGTATTCTGTTGGTTGACATATGTTTTATATGGGTATATTTCATAAGACACAATTGCCTGTGCACTGCACTTGGATTATGGTATAGACCAGTACCTGATTATTATTACTATTATACAAGACCTTATTAAAGGCTTGTGACCCACAGATATTGGGATAGTATACTGATAAATCAAGTCATTGAGAACTTGGGGTATTATTATTGATTCAGGTGATTAGTATTATTGTTAGGCATCATGTCTACTCTAGATTATTTCATTACTCAAGGGAAAGCTCTTGATAAGACTGGTCAACAATTAGAACAATTTGCAGTTGCTCAATATGACAAAGCATTAGCTGCAGAAGAGAAAAGATTAGCTGCAGAAGAGAAAAAGATTAGCTGCAGAAGAAAGAAAAGCTATGGCGGAAGAGAAAAGATTAGAAAAAGAAGCTGAGGCTGCTGCTGAACAAAAGAAATTGCAGATGCAGGTAGAGGAAAGGAGATTTGAAGCTGAACAAAAAAAATTGGAAAGAGAAGCTGCGGCTGAACAAAAAAGATTAGACAGTGAAGCTGAACAAAAAAGATTAGACAGTGAAGCTGAACAAAAAAGATTAGACAGGGAAGCTGAACAAAAAAAATTGGAAAGAGAAGCTGCGGCTGAACAAAAAAGATTAGACAGTGAAGCTGAACAAAAAAAATTGGAAAGAGAAGCTGCGGCTGAACAAAAAAGATTAGACAGGGAGGCTGAACAAAAAAGATTAGATGCTGAAGAGAAAAGAGCAATAAGAGAACATGAATTTGAGTTGGAGAAATTGAGATTGACAAGTATGAGTAATGTTAATCAGGCATCTAGTGGTAATGGTAAACCTTCTACTTACAAGGTTAAGGTTCCACCGTTCAATCAGTCCAGTGACGATATTACATTCTGGCTGGATAGATTTGAACGTTCTTGTCGTACACATAATGTGGATAAATCACAATACGCTAATCAATTATCAGAAAACTTGAAAGGTGAATCTTTGACTAGATTATGCCTTGTAGGAGAAGCAGATAAGGATAATTATGATGTCATTAGGGCGGCTTTGATAAAAAAAATATCAGCTAAGTGAGGAAGGCTATCGCCTTTTATTTAAGACGATGGTACCTGAGACGGGGGTAGAATTCTCAGAATTCACTGCAAAGGCACGTCTCACAGTTGATCGTTGGATTGAGCTTTCCAAAACAGAAAAAAAACGTATGAAGGACTTATGGATTTGTTGCTCAGAGATAAGATTATGTCATGTGTGAACAAACCTTTCCTTGAATTTATACATGAGCGTAAACCTAAATCTCTAAAAGAAATGGAAGAATATTGTTCCCAATATGTCACTGCACACCCCGACGTGACTTTTGGCAACACTAAGATTAAGGAGAGTATGCCAGTTGCTTCAGCAACACCATACAATCCCAATTATTCACACAGATTTCAGGGACCTCAAAACAGATTTGATAAAAAAAAGGTAACCATAATAGTTATCAAAACCAAGGTAACCAATCATTTCAGGGTTCTTCTTCAAAGAACTGGAGACGACCTGATAGCTCTCGACACAGGGGTGGTCATAATTATAGGAATTTCCGTAGAGGAAGTAATTATAGAAACTATCAGGGTTATCCGTCTTGGAGTCAACAAGATCATAATTACAGAGATACTCATTATAATGAATATGATAATGGTAACCAAGGGTACTATGACTCAAACCCAAATAGGGGTTACAATAGAGGTAACAATAACTACAGAGGTGATAATAACCGAGGTAGATCTCAATACAAAAGACATAAACCACATTTTCAGGCAAACTCTGCACAACAAGAGTCCCATGAAGCCTATAAACAGAGTAAAGATAATAATGATGCTAGTAATATGGCATGTGCCGCTTTTGATTTTGGGAGAGCATCTCAGTGCCCCCAATGCAAAACGTTATTTGAGCCAACCACAGTGACTACTTTAAGCTGTGGCCATCCTCTTCCTGCTCTTCCAGCATCAGTCGCGCATGATGGAAGAGGGTCTCTTGTCTTACATAAGGGTTTAGTGAATAACAATCCAGTCTCTGTGCTATTTGATTCTGGATGCACCACAATTGGTGTTAGGCAGTCACTCGTAGATCCTTCCCGTGCCACTGGACAAGTAGTCAAATGTGTAACATTTGGCGGCACATTAGAGAAATACTCTACCGCTATCATTAGGATTGCTACTCCTTTCTTTACAGGAGATGTACACGCATGTCTTCTTCCGAATCCGATCGCTGACCTCATCATCGGTCGCATTCATGGAGTCAAGGAATGCACTCCGCAACAAATTTCCACTTGGGAAAGGCAAAACATGCAGATTGCTAACGCTGTAGTCACTAGAGCTCAGGCTCTTAATGTGCCTCAAACTTCATCTACTGAAGATAATGAAGTGCATAACCAAGATAATCCCTTGGTAATTTCTCGTGACTCGTTTATAAAACAGCAAGAAGATGATCCCACTCTGAAGAAATTCTTCATTCTTGCAACTAAAGGTGATCCGAATAAGGACACAAGTCGTAAATCGTGGATTACAAAGAAGAATGGCGTACTTGTACGTATGGTTCAAGACTCCATTACGTCAAGTCATTCTCAAATCCTGGTTCCCAAGAATTTGAGAGTTAAAATTTTGCAGCACGCTCACGACTCTCAGTGTGCTGGACACATGGGTTTTTCCCGTACTAAGTCAAGAGTCCTTGCGGCTTTCTTTTGGCCATTGGTAAACAAGGACATACGGATTTATTGTCGATCTTGTAAAGTATGTCAGGAAGTTAAATCCAAAGGTCCACGGCATGCTGCACCCATTCAGGCGGCGGACATTCCTATTCGGCCGTTTCAAAAAATGGCCATAGACATTATTGGTCCATTTAAGATCAAGTCTGCCAGAGGACATCAGTTTATCTTGACGTGTGTTGATATGTGCACACGTTGGCCAGAGGCTATTCCTCTGAAGAGCATTACTACTGCTGATATTGCAGATGCTCTTTGGCTTATATTTTCTCGTCTGGGGTTCCCCGGAGAGATATTGTCAGACCATGGCACCCAACTAATATCAGATACCATGTCTCAAGTAATGTCTACCCTGCAGATAGATAGATCTTTAAGTAGTATCTACCATCCAATGTCTAATGGTATGGTCGAACGCCTTAATAGAACACTTAAAAACTTACTGGGGAAGATAACTGAGGATCATCCTCAAGACTGGGACAGAGTTTTACCTGCGGCCCTCTTCGCTTACAGAGAGGTACCCAATGAACATACGGGATTTTCTCCCTTTGAACTCGTCTTTGGCGCGCGTCCGCGTGGCCCTATGTCGTTGCTTCACGATCTCATAACATCTGACAATATTGACGATGACACAAAGTCATCCTACGAATATGTCATCGCGTTGAGACAAAAGATTATCGAAGCATGCAAATTAGCAACTTCTTCTTCTGAATTTGCGAAACAGAAGGCAAGGCAATTTGCCAATAAGAAGAGATGCTTACGACAACTTTGTCCTGGTGACAAAGCATTTGTATTACTACCTTGTAGGGAAAACAGATTGCTTATTTCTTGGAAAGGTCCGTACGATATAATATCGAAAATTTCCGATGTCGACTATATTGTCGATATTGATGGGAAGCATAAAACCTTCCACATCAATATGCTTACTGAATTCCATGAACGTCCGGATTATTTGCAACCCATTTTCCAAGCAACGGACAATTCTCCAGTACCACATGGTCATTACTCATCACTGTCCGTGATACAGGATGAGGAAACAAGTTTTTCAGATGTAAATCTTCCTCTTCCAATGATCCCACTTCATTCCAGTGAATCATGGAAGAACGTTACTGTCTCTCCTGATTTGTCTCTAGGAGAACAGCGACAAGTTTCAACTATGTTGCAAACATTTCAGGATGTACTCACTGACATCCCTGGACAAACTAATGTCATTCAAAATGACATTGTGCTAACTGACCATACTCCTATTAGGGTTAGACCTTATCCTATACCTATACATTTCCAAGCACAGGTCGAGAAAGAGTTGGATGTGATGATAGATTTGAAAATAATCGAACCATCCACCTCTGCGTATTCTTCGCCGATGGTTATTGTGCGTAAAAAAGACAATAACATACGTCTTTGCGTTGACTATCGAAAATTGAATCAAGTAACGAAGTTCGATGCCGAACCTATGCCTTTACTGGAAGAGCTACTTACTCGACTCTCCAAATCTCATTTTTTCACTAAACTTGATTTGTCTAAGGGATATTGGCAAGTTCCTTTATCTGAACGCGCCAAACCTCTCACGGCTTTTTCAACACCTAGAGGTTTGTTCCAATGGAATTTTATGCCTTTCGGTCTTATGAACGCACCAGCTACGTTCGTACGCATGATGCGCCGAATCCTATCTTATCGGTCAGATGTCATTGCATATCTAGACGACATCTGTCTTTTCAGCGATACTTGGGAAGATCACTATTCAGGGTTAGATGAATTGCTGTCTACTTTGCGTGAGCACAACCTGACAGCGAAACCCTCTAAAGCCTATATTGGTTTTAGCGAAATTTCTTTCCTAGGCCACCGAGTTGGTCATGGTTTCCTAAAGACAGAGGACCATAATACTAGTAAGATACTTAACATCTCAATCCCTAAGACTAAAAAACAGGTGAGAAGTCTGTTAGGTCTTATTCAATTTTATGGCAGATTCATTCAGAATCTATCCTCTATCATGGCACCTCTCTCAACACTTCTAAAGAAAGGTTTGCCTAATGTGGTCCACTGGTCTCAGGAATGCCAATGCTCTCTGGATAAGATTAAAACACTGTTTTCAACACCACCTATTTTAGTGCTACCCACTAAAGATAAGACATTCGTTCTTCGTAGTGACGCTTCATCCACTGGGATTGGAGCGGCACTAATGCAAGAGTACTCTGGAACTCTGCATCCTGTAATGTATATTTCCAGAAAACTTAATGCGGCAGAAAGGAATTATTCGGTTTTAGACCGTGAGCTATTAGCTATGGTTTGGTCGATCCTCAAACTACAGAGATTCCTACTAGGCGCACATTTCATAGTAGAAACAGACCAAAAAGCTCTTACTGCTATACAGAGTAAGAATTTGAAGAGCTCGAGGTCTACTCGATATGCAATTGCTCTTCAACCTTTTCATTTCTCTGTGCGAGCTATTCGGGGATCAGATAATGTGATGGCAGACATTCTGTCAAGATGCCCACATGATTCCACATAACTATTAGGGCTTAGACTTCTTGATATGTCTAGTTCTATAGTAGTTCCTTTTCTATATCATGATAGATACACATTTGTAATTTAATAATATAATGATTGTATCACTACATAGCGGTTCATGTATGTTTATTCACCGCTGTGCTTTGATGATTTTTACTTCATAAATCATAAATTTAAGATATCTAATACGTAGTGATGATATGAATTTTTTAGGCATTGTGTAATTGCCAGAATTGTATTATACTTTGATGACACCTTCCTGGAAAAATATACTTGTAGAGAAATAATTTCTCTCAGTTTATGAGACACATTCTCACCAGTCGCTCCATAAGTCGACTTAGCCTCATATTAGGCGTTATAGGTATTCCTGATATTTTCATCTGCGCATTATTCATGCGTTGTGAGCCTATTGTACGTTGCTCCTAGATGTATTTCAAAAAAAAAAAAAATGTTCCATTTTTTTTTTTCCCGGGAGGTGTGGTAAGACTGTTACGTGCAGTCTTTGATATCTTACAATATTATACATAGGTAATTTTTTAGTGCTTAAGGGAAAGTCATTATTGAGTTACTTCCCTTGAACTCCGCGGATAAATACATTTTACTGCGATTATTCGTTGTTTGGGTAATAATAGATTGTTCTTGCTTCAGAATATCTATGGCCTGAATTTATGTGTATTGTTTGTCTGAGTAGGACAAGTCTGTCTTATATCTGTATATCTTTACATATCTAAGTCGAACTATATGTTCTGTTGTCTCTAGAGAGGTCAAAGGCTATTCGGCGGATGTGTCGCTGGAGTGGTGTGATTTGGCTTCGTCCTGATAGGGAGTGTGTGTGTTTTGCTATGTCGGCTTGATGCCTTGAAAAGTGATCTCAGTGGTTTTGGGGAAAGTGATAGTCGTCTAGACCTATCGTGTATGCTTTACCCCAGTGTTTATTCATCTTGCCAAGGAATGGCAGTTTCATATTCCCTCTACCAAGGTAATCAAAGATACTCTTATGAACTCTCGATCGAAGCCACCATTGTCGATAATTACGATTTGAATGTTTAAGAGAATATATTTGACTCGATGAAAAAAAAACGACTTCGATTCCTAGCAGCACTATATTCTGTAGAATGCAGTCTATTGTTCATGACCAAATCTACAGAGCAACGAAATGTTGTATGAATGACTAACTTTAGAACAGATTCATTATCTGTATTCAAACGTGAGTGACAGTTCACGAGTGGAGCCATCTTGGAACCAAAACATGTAGGACTTTCAAGAAGAGAAAAGGGATGCCCGTATTATCGCTTGATCAGTCCAGAGATCACTGCTACACATGAGAACCCATTGTTAGTGGTTCAATATTATTATATGGAAAAATATGTGCTGAACATTATGTTGAAGAATCGTTGCTAAACGAGATTAGGTTTAGAAGTCATCTGAAATATTGTTTACAAGCTGACGTGCTCAGTCAGTGACGTCAGATGATATATGTATGGGCGATACTGAGTGCTTGGCTATTGACAGTCCATTATACCATTATTCTACATGAGTGCCCATGTAACATTGCAAGACCATTTTGTCCACTGTACTATGAGGTATTATGGCAACCTGTGATTTGTCACTATCTGTGCTGTCGAGTGTGTACGTCCAATTAAACTTTAGAAAAGGTACACAGTCGTTGGTGTCGATGACTTCCGGTCATACATGAGTGTGAGAAGAGAACATTTGTCAACAACACGAACCCTTATCATCATTCGCACATTATACACTCCATCCATGTCTACACAACACTGCGTAGGTCAAGTTGACATTCCATACACTACAGTGGGGCAGGCAACACCATAGGGATCTTGTCAACTGATGATGATAGACGCCTGTCTTCCCGCCTAGGAGTGTTCTGGTGTACTTTATCAACATATATTATATCCAACTAAATATCAACTTTATCAACTTTATCATACGGTACATGAAAACTCTAGTTTCCGCGAATAAATGTACTTGAATGATTGTATGGATGATGTTTATATTTATTTAGGACACACATTGAGGAAAACTGTTGATAGCATTACGAGGCAGTCCTTGTTCTGGAATCCCCATGGAAAGAAAGACAGAGGTAGACCAAAAACACATGAAGAAGAGAACTGGATACAGAGATGAAAATGATGAGGAAAACATGGACAGAACTTGAGCGGATGGCAAGGGACAGGAGGACTTGGCATGTGTTTGTTGAAGGCCTATGCTCCTTGGAGAGCTAAAGGGTATTGATTGGTTGATTGATTGATTGATTGATTAATTGATTGTATGACCTCTTATCGAATGTCTACAGCAGTGTGACCTGAAAGCCCCATCTCTTGCAAGAATTTGACGAAGTCGCTAGGTCCAACGAGGCTTAACTAAAAGTGCGCGGACAAAGTGTACAGGCCTATATTTCGACACAAACATATTTCGTCCGTGACTTCCGAAATCCATGCCTACGAGATCCGTTCATAAGAGGTTATACAGTTTATAACAACAAATATAAGCTTCCATGCGGTGAAGAATTTCAGATTGTTTAAACACCATCATAAAACAAAGATGGTAACAAATATCAGACTTCATGTTTTTAGTTTTCCTGGAAGTTGTGAACTGAGAAAATATATGTGCCTGTTGGACTAGAAATAAAGATCAAGACATCAGAAACAAACGCGATGAAGTTATTTAAGTCAGAAATGAAAGATGTTGAAACAATTAAAGAGTTCAAATATAGGAGCGCAGAATCAGCAAACAGAAATGCTATAGTGGAAATTAAACAAAGAATTTAAAAAGGGAGGGGGGTGGGGGGAGAATTAAACGTCCTTTATGAGAGATTTAAAACCAAGCCTCATGAACTGGGTACCAGAGCAACTCTGGGAAGGTTAAAGGCGGCCGGCGTGACGCTGACCACATCACCCCTAGTGTGCCGATGGTCAAGAAAATTTGGGCCTAACATCATATTCCCAAAATGCCTCAATGATTTGTAAGACTTGTGCAGACTTGTAACGGTATCCTTTAAGTTTTTTTAGCCTTTCTTTGTCTCCTCAGAGATATTGACTGATTACAGTTACTGAATCAATTTATTATGTACATCTATCTTTTTTCCTTGCGCAAAAGTGAATGACGAAAAATGATGAAATTTGAATGAATAAAAATTAATTACAAAATTGTTTTATAGTTGAGTTACACTAAATAACTAAATAAGAAGTTCTTTCTGGAATCTTCAGAATAGCATAAAATGTTACTCCAAATGTTCCTTTATCACTTAAGTATATCTTGTCTGGTCTAATGTTTCAGAACTGTTTTCTCATCTCTACACAAAGATAATAAGCTTTGGTTCTTTTGACTTCTCACAATGGTTGCTGGAATTTGGTCACATAGAATGCTTGTATTAAAGTTCGGTGACTGTCCTCTTTGAGTATACACAGCAGTATCAGATGAAGGTCTGGCACTGGACCACGAAGCACGGATGGAGTTCAGGGCTGAATTCTAGATAACAAAGTCTGGTGCTCCTGTGTTGTTCAGGAAGGCAACTATCGACTTTGGATTCTAGACCACTGATGTATGACACAGATCAACCTGGAGACAATATGGCACAAGTGGCTAGCCTATGTGTCCATGAGTTAAGTGTTCCGATGTTTGCATGCATATGAATGATACATATGGTTTTTCTAGGTTACATGGATCAGATCTGAACAGAATAGCAAGACAAGACAGGTGTCTAACTGCATAAATCATTCTAATACAATACATGAATAAATTTAATACATTTTTATACATGATGAATGTCGTGGTATCCTTAATACAATCGATAAATTAGATAAAACATTATAGAGTATAAAGTCAAAATAAAGGTAGAAATAAAATATTGGGTTACGATTAGCTTCTTCGCCCTGACTGCAAACTTATCGCTTTCAATAGGCCTTACTGTAGAGAAAATAAATGTAACACATTTTGAAAAAACCCGAGGCATAAAATTTTGTTCTAGACGGAGTGAGAGAAGAAAACGAAGGAGGGGAAAGGGAGCAACAGAAGAAATGCTACCATTGTCACGCGTTGCGTTTTCGAATCACAAATTGAAACAAACGCGCTTTGTTGGCTTTAGCAGATTTGAAAAAAGCCACGCAAAACCATCTGCATGCCTCGTGTCATAGTCACTCAGTTGAAATGTATAACCACTTAGATCGGGAGGCGATAATGTATAAACACACAGACAAGTTTTCATTTCCTGCCCAAAAAGTCGTAATTTTCTGACGTCACACAGACGTTTGCTTCATTTTGAATAAGAACGATAGAGACGGGGAGAAGACGGAGTGATTATGGAAAAGTACAACATTTGACGACTGACAGGAAAAATAGGGAAATGCAAACGACTATAAATATGACCATAAAACTTATATATAATAATAGCTTAGGGTCTCCTGATCAGTAATATATTTTAAATCACAAAATAGTCCCACTAATAACCAAGATATTGCCATAATACTATATATTCTAAGACAGACTGACGAATACACTCATGCCTGCTTATTTTTAGCCATAACATTTTTTTGAACGCATTTTTGAATTCAGGCAGAAGAGGGTACATGTAATCTGATTGGATGTAGTAGAAAGAGGGGAAGATATTATTGGTTGGCACGAAACTAAATATATTTTGCAGACTGACACCTAGTTGTTTGGAATTTTTTTAAAAAAGGTTCGGTTCAAAATTATTAGTCGCAGGGTCTCATTGGCCAATGAATTTTATAATAGGGAAAAACTTGAAGGCTGAACACCATTTCTAGAAAATCTTTCGCTTAATAAGGTCGATGAGAACAGAATTGTCAAATTTTATTAGATAATAAATAATAGTGACAGTCTGGACCAGCGGCAGAGCTATATAAGCCATATTCATATGTGCCAGTCATCGTACCTGTGTGTATTTCATTGATTTTGTGGTAAAAAAGAATTTATTAACATTATTATTAAAAATTATGGGTGAGATACTGCTATTGGGAATGTTTTACGACTGTAAGTACAGAGGTCCCTAGCAGACTTAGGCAGGGCCTTTGGGGTTGTACAAAACAAAATGGAACACCTATGAGGTGTAAAATATTAAGAGATTTCCTAGATACCAGTGGAAAGTATAACCCTCGGTATTCTATGGAAGAGGATCATTGTTGAAGTGTCAAAGGCGTTGTAGCCATTAGGGGAGAAGAATAGGAACACTGGTATGAGTATTACATCAGATGAAAATGGTTGTAATGGGTTGGTCAGAGAGATCTGACCCTTTCTTTTGTTTGAAATGTATCTGTATTGTGTGTGGAAATGTTAAAATAAATAAGATGTAAAGAAGACATCCTAACCTTCTAAATTTTAGGGTTTTTACTGACACTAACATGGTGTCAGACACCTGGTGGACTGATCTGTAAGAGAGAAACCGTTGTCTTGCTGGTACCCGCTCTCTACCACAATCACCACCGTCGGTGTGAAAGAGTGGCCATATATTTTGAGATTTTTTGCTGGTACACGCTCTCTACCACAACCACCCCAAGCAGTGGAATCGAGAACATATTGTTGAGAGTCGCCACCTGATTCTTCTACCAAGTGCAAGTTAAGTGCCTGTCTTGGCACTGGCTAGTTCAGCCACTGAACTTTACTGAACTTTACTGAACTTATCTGAACTTAAATTATCAAACATTTCCACCTAAATAAAATAAAGAAAGAAAGAAAATATTGAAAAGAAAAGAAAAGAAGGGGGATGATAAAACACCCCAACCAACCATTTAATACCAATGTTACCATGATTTAGAGGGATACAATACATACTTAGAGTCCAATTTTGTTATAAATATATGGACATAAGATCCATTGTGTTATTTGATTGTTGTACATAATTACTTGACTGCAAATTTGATTGACAGTCCTGATCCAGAAAAAAATAGGGTCATTACAATAAATTGTAATATATCTCATTACCTAAATTTCAACAAAAGACTTACTTAGTTTAATATTATTAATTAGTAATCTGTTTGTGGTTGTTGTATTGACCCAGTCCTATTTAATGTGATAGAATTAAAGTGTATTTGTATTGATTTGACTTACACTGCATTACACCTTCATTACCCTAGACACATAGACGTAGCCACAATAAATAATAAGTTCAAAATATAGAGCCAAGTGAGATCGTAGGGTGGTTGCAGATAGGTTCTCTATGAATACATCATCATCAACATCTTAATCTCAGGGACCTACATAGCTGACCTCACCTGGTATACAAATAATATTAATAAATAACATCCATAACACCAAATCCACCACAACGAAGTTACCGTCGCCTTTTACTCTCTGCAGTGCCAAGTCCATTATTCCAGGGCAATATTTTTAACTGAACACTCCTACTGACATTTCTGCTTCATCCGTCTGTCTATCTGATTTCTGCTGTGTGTGTGTGAAGTTTGAAATTTCCGCTGCTTGCCCTTTTATAGGGGGTGTGCGGGCGTACCAGAGAGCAATGCGGTGTCACAATTATGACACTGCGTTTTTGGTGCAGACTTGAGCGAATTTGTGTTAGCTGGTGTCACAGCGTCTCTGGAATATACCTTCACTTCACGGTGTCCCATCGTCTATAGGTGTTGCCGTCATCATCTCATCTCGCAGCGCCCGACAATATTCACTGTCTTAGGTAACTGCTTGCTTTGTTGGCCCGTAGTCTGGTGTGTGATCGTATAGAGGTCGGTTGTGATATTTCAATGGTCTGAATGTTGTGGTTGACAGTAGTGGGTGAGTGGTGAATCTAAACTTTCCAACCTCAACGTTATATAACAGGTAATCAAATTTACTCGCCCACTTAGAGGTACACAAGAAGGCACAGTCACTTGAAAAGTTTATAGTTATTTTATTTAGCTCCAGCTATAATTTAGGTTGCTTCGAAAGCTAACATTTGCTTTTCTCCTTCTTGACAGTCATTCAATTCATAGGGTTCTCCTTTCCCCAAGATCCCCCTGGACTACGTACGATTTAAACCCTTGGTTTGACCCACAGGTCATTTTAACTGCTCCTTCCTTCGACACAGACGCTCTTCGATCATTAAACGCACTTACCCATTGTTAAAAGATGGGATATTTCATGTTCACGAATAAGCGGCTAATACAGAGTTGATTTACATCTAGTTCTTTTTCTCTGTCCTTTTATTATTCTGGGTCTTTTCTTCTCAGCCGGATGGAACGCCTTACTGGTCAAGCCTTCTGGTTGTAACGTCCATTTTTTTCCTTCTTGTTCCGTGGACCTCGTGTCACCTTCTGTGTTGTCATCGTTGTTCTGTATGACGCGTTTTTTTTTTTTTGTCTCTCGAATCCCTTTTCTTTTCTGACATCCGCATCGAGAGTACTTTTTTTTTCTCTCTATAGTCGATCCATTATTCCTTTTATTACGTCATATTGTCCGTATGTCACGGCTCCTGTGACACTGGGTCCAGAATTCTTCTTCATGCTTTCCAACCCTGTAATCCATGACGTTTATCTCCTTTCGCTTTCCATAACTTCTGCTTTCCTATTATACAAAGTTGTCCATAATTGGTTCCGACTTCGATTTATATCAAATTTTTAAAGACAATCGACACAGCATTTTCAACGTGCTGGCGCCTTTAATTACAATTTTCTCCAAATGTACTGCACACAGCATTTATTCCTTTGAATTGAATAAAGCTGGTCTTATCCTCCAAAACACGAAATAACTGTCATCACTTTCTGTCACTGCATTTACTGGTACGACACACGAATCCATCTTTATACCAGCACTTTACTTTCCTTTACAGAACGCTCATATAAAAACCGGTTCGTCTACAAGCGAGCTCGCGGCTTCTGATTGGCTGGCAATATTATTCTTCTTTCTCTCATGTGTTTACAACTCGGTACAGTACTGCGTGTCTAAATGAGTACTTACTGCTGTTGAGTCAGGGGAATTAAAGGCAGAGATTAAGGGAAATGGTCGCACATCCATTTTGCTAAATATATTGAATAAATAAAGCTGGTGAATACAATTTATTTATCCTCTTTATATACATCTATCTAATTGTGGTGATTGTGAGTGTTGGTGATAAAAAATTTATATTTACATAAAAAAACCAAATTGGTGAAATCAATTACAGTTTTCACAAGTTAAAACTAAAATGTAATTTTTTAGAATCTTACAATTTGTTGGGTAATAGACTTCTTCACTGTCTTATTCAATTTATTGCTTTCACTAGTTTATCATGCAAATTGTCATCATAAAACTCTGCTTAACAGTTATCACTTCTTGGGTGCACGATTGTCACAAATACCATTCATCTTTTATGATAATCAGTGTTCATATGAGATAAACAACTTCAGTAGGTCGTGCTTCTACCAATACAGACACTGCTGGGGCGATTAGCATTGATCATCGAGCAATTCTTGATCTTGGACCTCTAACTTTGGGTTGACAAGTATGAACCTGCAGATAATTGTAGGAGATGTGGCTGTTTTGGATAATAATTACCACATCCCTAGTGTGGGTGAGATGATTTTGTTTTCAGATGTATGCGTGGACATGCATGATTATGAATCAGTGAGAAGACCGGTGTCTAATGTGGAACATTTTATAAAATCAAATAATACAAAATAATATGTACACACATATATGGTATGAGGTTATAGTATCCCCCTGTCTGACAAATCAGCTTTGTAAAGTGCCGTAACATGAGGACAGATTGGAAAAGCCCTGATAATGACTGTTGGTAGTCCTGAAAAGAATTGTTATTAGTCCTGAAAAGGACTTTGCTAGCCCTGATACGACTCAGTCACGGTGGTTATATATCAGGTGCCAACCTTCAACAGTCATGCCAAGTAACCAATTAATATGCATGATACTTTCATAACATATACGAGGGGCGTTCAGAAAGTAATGCACCACATCGTTTTTCTCAGCTAATAATAAAGATAGAAGCATGAAATTTTGCACTTTTTAAATATGGCATGTGCCAATTGTGTGCACCAAATTGCACCGCAACCGGCCAAATAATACGGCTGCCCTAAACCGTTGAAATGAAGCGTGTTAGCAACTTGCGTTATAAGCAGCGAATTGTGATAGAATTTCTCGTTGCAGAGAAGGAAACTGTTGTGAACTTTCACAAGCGTCTATATGATGTGTATGGAAGTTTTGCAATCGACAGGAGAACAGTCAGTCGCCGGGTTCAGAGAATCAAAGAATCAGGAAGTGGAGATACGGAGCTGCTTGATCGGCCGCGCTGTGGACGTCTTGCCACAGCCACCAACGCTGAAATGTTGAAATGCGCTGAGGGAATTGTTCTTACTGATAGGCGAATTACTACTCAACAGTTGGCCTTACAGCTGTCAGTCAGCATTGGTAGTGCAAATGCAGTTATAAAAACTCTTGGATTTTCTAAGGTTTGCGCAAGATGGGTTCCTCGAAGTCTCACAAATGACCACCGATTGCAAAGGAAAGCAATTTCTTCTGAATTGTTGGAGCGTTTCAATGCTGATGGAGAGAACTTTTTGGCTAAGATCGTTACAGGTGACGAAACCTGGGCACATTGTTTTGAACCTGAGACAAAAAGACAGTCAATGGAGTGGCATCATCCGCAATCACCAAGAAGAAAGAAATGCAAGACAATTCCTTCAGCTGGAAAGATCATGATCACTGTCTTTTGGGACATTGAAGGTGTGATTCTTGTGGACGTTATGCCAAGAGGAGAGACAATCACTTCGCAAGCTTACATTAAGACATTGAAAAAACTCAATCAACGTTTTCGCAGAGTTCGGCCGCACAAGAATCCAGCAGACCTGCTTCTCCTTCACTGCAATGCGCGACCTCACACAAGTCTGGCACCACGGGAAGCAATCACCAAATTGAGTTGGACTGTACTACCCCATCCACCCTATAGTCCCGATTTGGCACCCTCTGATTTTCATCTATTTGGTCCACTTAAAGATGCACTCCGTGGGACAAGGTTTGAAGATGATGAAGGAGTGATTCATGCAGCGAAGAAATGGCTACATGTTCAAGACAAAATCTGGTACGGGCTAGGAATACATGCACTTGTTTCGCGTTGGCATAAAGCCGTACAAGTTGATGGGGATTATGTTGAATAACACCGATGTTTACATGACATATCCATGTATATTGTATATAAATTTCATTCTTTTAGAATAAACAGCTCCTGAGAAAAAAGATGTGGTGCATTAATTTCTGAACGCCCCTCGTAGATTAAACAAATCTTGAAATAAAAGTTGTAATTACTGTATTAATTTACATAGTAACTTTACATACCCTCGCATGATCTAATTAAGATCAGTAAAGACTGGCTTTTGTGAAGTAATAGCACTGCCTGGCTGCAAATAACAAGATATTGACCTTTACACGTCTCTCTCTCTCTCTCTCTCTCTCTCTCTCTCTCTCTCTCTCTCTCTCTCTCTCTCTCTCCAGCCGTTGTCCTTCTGTCTTCTTTGCTGTACAAGTGAATTTGAAATCATTTTCGACCGCCGTTATATTTGGAGCTTCCAGACGTATGAGAAACAAAACTCGCAACTCCAGCCAACTTCCCAAAATATTTCTAACTAAGGGGGTTTGTGCTAGATGGGTTTCAAACGTAGGTCTCGTGCATCGCACCCTTCCCAATTCAAGCCTTTCGAGTTATAGATTTCCATTCTCAGTGAGTTGACCTTTATATCCATATGTTGTCTTCCTATATCGGTCGTGTTAACGATTTTATCTTGAATTATGAATAGGCTCAATTTGAGCCCTGCGGAACTGTTTTCACTGACGGGAGAAGGGGCAAAGGCGAGCGACTGGCGCCTTAAAACCAGCAGCTTCGGGCATATAGGGCTTGTGATTCTTGGTTGGTAACTTATCTAAGAGAAAGAACTCTGAACTCAAACCACCGCTGCCTTGCAAGAATATCCATTTATGGAACTGGCTTCGGGAGTAAACCATGAGGATAAATCGGGAGTCGGAGTCCCTAAGGCAGTCTAATGTCGATTCGACATTATTCTGGCAACTCCTGCGACGTGGCTGGTACCAAGCTGTATCGGCTACTGCCGTTCCTTTGGATCTATTAGCTGTGTGGAGAGGGGGAACATGCTGCATGGGCAACAGCTTGATCTCCATATAACTGTGCCCAAGCTCGCGCCCTGGAGAGGACACTCCAGCTTCACCCTATAGGTGTCGGCAAAACACGGGAAGTAGCAGTTACCGGTTATACGCATTTTGCCCAATTGGCGTAGGGCATGGCGCCAGTGGTTATTTCCGACAGTGGGAGAGGTTCTAGGATCTCACTGGACAGCTACCGCCCGCTTCAAGCTGGGCAGCCCCCAGTAAATAAGGTGCTGTCCCTCCACTGTCTGCTTTCCCCATTGGGTGCATGGGGATTAGGGTCAAACCCGAACTGTGGACAGAAAATTTTGCCCCAAGCAATTATCAGAATAATAGAAATAAGCAAACTCTCAGATTGGGATGCTGGAACGTCCGGACTATGTTGACTGGACTATCCAAAAACCTACAAGACGTAAACGATGTAAGGAAGACAGCCATAATTAATGATGAGCTTAAACGACTTCAGATGGATATAGTTGCACTTCAGGAAACGCGCCTGGCGAGAAGGACTACACATTTTATTGGCAAGGGAAAGATCTTAATAAAACTAAAGAACACAGAGTAGGTTTTGCGGTCAAAAAATCGCTAACTAAAATGGTTGAACCAGGCGAGAATAGATCAGAACGCCTGTTAACGCTCCGCCTGCAAACTAGCACAGGTCCCATCACCCTTGTCAGTGTGTATGCTCCTACTCTGTACTCTGCCTCAGAAGCTAAAGATGAGTTCTACGAGAATCTAGCAGCAGTCATCAAAAGCATACCTAGGCAAGAACAGCTTGTTCTCCTTGGTGACTTTAACGCTAGAGTAGGTGCCGATAATGTTTCATGGCCTTCATGTCTTTGCAGGTTTGGTATTGGCAAGATGAATGAAAATGGACAACGGCTCTTAGAGCTTTGTGTCCACAATGACCTCTGCGTGACCAACACCTACTTTCAGACAAAACCCCAGCGTAAAGGTGTCATGGAGACACCCACGATCCAAGAACTGGCACCAACTTGACCTGATTCTCGTCAGAAGGCCACTTCTCAGGTATGTGCTCTCCACGCGCTCGTACCATAGTGCAGACTGTGATACAGATCACTCCTTGGTTTGCTGCAAATCAGAGCACAACCAAGAAAACTCTATCGTGTCAGACATGAAGGGAAACCACGCATTGATACCAGCAAGATGTCAGACCCTGTCATGATCGCTCAATTTATTGCGACCTTCAAGAAAGTGCTCAGCAGCCCTCAGCATGGTGATACTATTACAGAGAACTGGGAGCATATACGGAACACCATTCAAAGTACTGCAATTGCCACCTTTGGTAAGAAAACGGCAAAGTCAAATGACTGGTTTGATGCTTCATCAGATGTGATGGCACATGTCATTGAAGCTAGGCGCAGTGCTATGAATGAATACAAACGTTCACCGAGTGCTAGAACCCTACAGATCCTGAAGGCTACGAGAAGCAAAGTTCAACAAACTGCTCGACGCTGTGCAAATGACTATTGGCTCCAGCTCAGTGAGAGCATCCAGATCGCAGCGCAAACAGGCAACATTAAACAAATGTATGACGGGATAAAGAAAGCACTTGGCCCCCCAAAAAAGTAAGACGGCACCGCTAAAAACTATCAGCGGAGAGAAGCTAACCGATAAGGGTAAGCAGATGGAGAGGTGGGTCGAGCACTACTCTGAGCTTTACGCTAGAGACAATACCGTTACGCCTGCAGCCCTTGATGCTGTCAAATATCTGCCAACTATGGAGGAGCTGGATGCCAAACCAACATTAGAGGAACTATGCAAGGCCATTGATAGCTTGGCCTCTGGCAAAGCACCAGACAGTGATGGGATTCCTCCTGATTTAATCAAATGCTGTAAGAGCACGCTATTACAACCCATGCATAGGATGCTGTGCCAGTGCTGGGAAGAGACAATTAATCCTCAAGACATGCGAGATGCCAAAATTGTAACACTGTACAAAAGTAAAGGAGACAGAAGTGATTGCAATAACTACAGAAGCATCTCTCTTCTTAGTATTGTTGGTAAGGTTTTTGCCGAGTCACAGTGTGGATTCCGAGCTGGTAGATCAACAACAGTGTTGAGTTCATTTAAGGTTGCTGGTTAGCTAGTGGTAGGTGTACCAGGGTACTAGCATCGTGTCGCGAATGTTCCATGAAAAAATGACAAAAGAGCTATTCAACAACTTTCAACGAGTGGTACGCAAATTGGCCAATACTGGACTGTACTCAACTCGTTGGTAAAAGTTCATATGATTTATTGACGTGGTACAGAGGACGTTCAACAGGACGATACATTGTTTGACGTGGACGATCAACAATTATGCATGGTAGTGATACAATGTACAGTTTCTGATAATCTTTAAAGATCCCCTGCAGATCCATTACAAACAAAGTCCTTTTCTACCCAAGTGATTGTAGTTCACTAAATGTTACTATCTGTGGGACGTTAAAGCAATGTCCGTTGACCTTCTTCAAGGACATCTGCCATAGTAAACAGCTTCATACTGAATGAATGACGTTTCCATTCAAAACTTGTCTTAATCCAAGACTTCCTCATTACAAGACTTTACACAGTTGGTAAAATTCATGCAGTCATACATAAAAATGTACAAATAGGTTAGAGACTTCCTTTGGCTAACCTCTCTGCAATATGTCAAGACTTGGACGTTGGCATTACGGAATATAATGTTCAAAAATACGATCAAATACATTCTTCGCTCGTAGGTATTTCCACTACGATAGATTTAAGTGAGGCTAAGATCTCTACTGTTCCATTCTAGAAACCCAGCAAAATATGGATTCCTGCTAGACTCCAGTGATGAGTAGCCATTTCACTTAACCATCAACATATTAATAAAATGAGGGCTCAAAACAACTTACGTATCGAACTGGATGTTGGCTTCTACCTGAAGACCAAACATCCTTCATAAACAGTTCTTCCACAGAAATGTACAGAATAAAATATCAACACACGGACAGTAAGTCCGACTTGCCCTTACAAGATCCTGACGTCACAACCCTCTAAACTAGGTAACCCGTGAGCCAAGAGCAACTCATACTCTGCATTGTGCACGCCAGTGCGTGAATAAATCGACCGCACAAATAATATAACTATATCAAGACTGGTGCGTACACTGGCAGGACCATAGACTACCCACTATGTAAAAAGTACGCAACAGCTCTCTTATCACCGGCCCTTAAAAAAATTAATTCTATTAATTTTTTTTGAACTAAGTACCCAAGAGAGGTGAGTCAAAACTACATCGACATCTATGAGCATTAATCATAGTCATAATGTTATACAATATTAAGAAAAAGAATATTAAATGGAAATCAATATAACTAAATGAAAGTATGCATTAAAGCACACATCCACAATCGACCTACTTTGGAACGATGTGGTGAAATTCGAAGTAAAAGAAAGTTGGAAATGAGAACCAAAAGGATGATAAAAACATTCAACTAAATTTTCAAAAAACCAGAAACATATGATTTCAAATAAAAAATGAAAAACAACGATGATGGTAATCAATGACAAGAGAATCAAAAAACAGAAAAAGGAAAATAAAACATGCAAAGTGAAACAAAGCATAATTAAACACGCTAAGAAGCAACACCCGTAATGTTTCTAACATTAGTAAGGTGGACTAGTTATCTAAAAGTTGAAAGATCACGTACCATGAGAAGTAAATATAAGTACAAAGAGACACTTACAACTATTAAAGTTAGTTAATGTGCACTCTACAATTACTTAAGTAGCTTAAATTGATTCCTTCTAATTAATATAGTTCTTAATTACAAATAAATCAATAATTACTAATTTATTTCAGTAATAGCAATTTTACTCACTGTTACTGTTCCACTAAGACTAGTTAATAATCGACGAGAATATGTTCTTAATGTTCCATACACGATGAAAATATATTCTCTAACACAATATGTAGTATAATATGTTCCATAAGAATATTGACTATCTATTTATCACTATTAACAATGTTTCCGTACTAATAAAATGTGACCACACAAGAAGTTATGTTATAATCCAAAAAATTAAGTATATCCTGGGACTTATGCTGATTCGAATAATTCAGTTCCATACAAAGTATGTATAGAGGTTCAATAAATGATACCGTACAAAGTTCCTCATATTATATCTGACCGATTATCTGTGAGGACGTTTCGACATCTGGAAGTGGTTTAGGTTCGACAAGTTCGCTTGGGCATCTTGACAAACAGTCAGCAAACACATTTTTCACTCCAGGAATTGAACGAATTTCAAAGCTATATGGCTGGAGAGCTATCACATATCTTGTAGACTTTGAAGATTTAACGTCCTTAGTGTTCAGTGCTGTGAGAGCTTTTTGGTCAGTTTCCACTACAAAGTGTGAGCCCAATAAATATCGTTCCAGTTTTGTGATTGACCAAACTAAAGCAAGTAACTCCTTATCAAGAACGGAGTATTTCATTTCGCTCGTCGTCAATTTTCTCGAAACGTACATGACTGGAAACAAGGTGCCTGTATATTCTTGCATCAACACTGCAGCAATTGCATAAGAAGATGCGTCACTGTACTGCGTGACGCAGAATCGGGAACCAATTGTAATCGTAGAGAATGGTGGTGAAAATACACACCATTGTCCTGCTCGATAGCCATGCGAGCATCTTTATTGGTTCTAAATGTAACCACGGCGTCACCATACCTTTTATTGGTATGTGGCAATAGACGTACAAACTTAACGCTCGCCGTGTGGTTGAGAAAATCTCCTAGTGCTTGCCAACTAGTTCGCTGTGGCAGATTTTGTACAAGGATGGTGCGAGAAGATGCACCTCTACCAATATAAGTGGTACGGTAGTCACAAGAATGTGAACAAGGTTGATGAGTAACATTAGTCCTCTTAGGTATATTATAATATTTATTATTTATACCTGTAGGATTATTCTTAAATGTACCATACTTTTGTACTTGAATATGACTGCTTCCACCAGGCAAAGGTTTAGGTGTACAGCATGTCGTAGACATTTGCTTGCTGGACAAAGTGACAACTTTGTCGACAACCTTATTGGTTTTAGTTGTCTCATCTGAGTTATAACACTTATTTTCTTTAGGAACATCCTTTACCTTTTTTTCAACCTTAATAGTTTTCTTATGATCAGTTGCCTGCTGATCAATTCGCCAGGATTTGTTTTCAGAACTGGCCTTATTATTCTGCCGAGGGAAGGTATATGTCCCACGGAATGACATACTAGTCTTCACAGGTTGCGTTGAAATCTTAATATCCTTCTTAAGAATGGACGCATGTCGTAAAGGTTGTAATGCATTAGCAACAGTGGCGTAATGAACAATAGAATCATTTTCACTACTAGATTCCGATACATTAGCATTACCCAACAGGTTAATAGTATGTGCATGTGAAACAAATCTAGGTATAGTCGTAAATGCATAGGCATCCTGTATATGCTGCTTTTCCCATTCAGCAATTTGCTGAGGGGTACACTCTGTTATACCATGTATGCGACCCAGGATGACATCACAAATTGGGTTCTGAAGAAGGCATGCGTGGATCTTTCCTGAAAAGAAAGGTGTTTTTAAATCTATTATGGCAGTGGGAAATGTTTCCACTGTCCCACCAAAAGTGACACATTGGATGGTCTCTCCAGTTGCACATGCAGGGTCTATCAATGAGTTTCTGATGCCAATGGTGCTACTGCCTGTATCAAAAAGGATAGAACAAGGGATATCGTTAGCAAATCCCCTATTTAATTGAAGACACCCTTTTCCGAGATGTGTAGCAGCTGACATGGCCGTGCATCCCTCCGGAATACTAGGTAACGTATGTCCGCAGCGCAGCGTCGTGACCGCCTTGGGCTGGAATAGGGTCGTGCACTCGTCACAAGCCTTAATCTGCTCAAACTCAAGAAAACAAGACATGGCAATATGCGTATCAGCATCTTTAACCTGTTCATTGTTAGCCTGTGTATCACTTAAAGCGACATTAGAATGTCTACGTGTATTGCTCGAAGATCTATCTCTTCGTCGCGATCGATTATGATTATTGGCATTAAAATTGCCACAATTATCATTTCTGCTTGAGTTAAAATCTGGATGAGTACGCCAATTATTGTAATAAACGTTGTGATTTTGGCTAAATGATTTATTCCAAGAACCTTGTCTATTTTGTGGAACCTGAGATTTTATCGCCAGTTTTGTTTATTATAATTTCCTTGATTATATTAAAAATTATTGTTACCAAAATCTTGCGATCTATGAGATTGGTTCCAAGAAACATTAAATGGAGCAGATTGTTGAAATTGCTTCCCCTTATAAAAATTACCATTGTTGAAATTGTCATTATTTCCCTTATTGAAGTATCTGTCGGCACTCAATGAACGATGGCGTGGAAAATTATTTTGTTGCATAGCAAAAGCAACCGGCAATTCACTTTTAATCTGTGCATTACTTAGATCCATGGATGGGTGAGCAGTGCAGACATTTTTTGAATGTTCTTCTAGATCTTTCATAGATAAAGGTTTCCGTTCGTGCAAAAACGCAAGAAATGCTGGATTTACTGACGATAGCACCTTATCGAGCAGCAGTAAATCGAAAAGACCTTCATACGACTTTTCTATCTTGGACAATTCGAACCATCTTTCCAAGGTTAGCCGTATTTGGGAAAGAAAATCACTAAAGTTCTTTCCTGATTGCGGTAGCAACGTTCGAAAACGCAATCTGTATTCATTTTCCGTCATTTGGAATTTTCTAAGAAGAGAAGCTCTAAGAGCGTCATAATCATTCTTTTCATTAGTACTAGTAGTATGATAAACTGCCAAAGCATCCCCTGTAAGTAATCTGGATAAATATGTACAATATAGTGCTTTATCCACATTATAAGACCTACAAGTGGCCTCAAATCTATCTAAAAAGAATATTACGTCGTCAGACGGGGGAGCAAATTTAGGTAATTTAAGGTGAACTTCCTTAAAATTATAATGTCTGGATGAAGATTGGCCTTCGAAAGTTCTCTGAAAATTAGCTTCTTGCGTTAATCTAATTCTATCATATTTTGCCTCTGCTAATTTCAGATCATGCTGTCGTTTCCTTTCATTTTTCTAAGCATCAAGTTGAAATTTCTTTGCGTTTTCCTGAGCTATAAATTTTCTATCTTCCATCTCTCTTTGCTTATTTTCCATTTCTCTTTGCTTATTTTCTTCAGCCTCCAATCTTTTCTGTTCTACCTCACGCTGAAATCGTTTCTCTTCTAATTCAGCGGCTAATCTCATTTTTTTCTCATTTTCCTCAGCACGTTTCTCTTCTAATTCAGCGGCTAATCTCATTTTTTTTTTCTCATTTTCTTGAGCTTCAAATTGTAAATTTTCTAATCTTAATTTTTCAGCTTCTAATCTTTGAGCTTCCAACCTTTGAGATTCTTTGTATTCCGACATAGCGAATTGTCTTACCTCTTCAGGAGGTATCTGAAGAGCTTTCGCTTGTTTAATGAAATAATCTAGTGAATACATTATGCTTTATAAGTAGTCACAATACTCTTGCTTTCTAAAATGATAATTAATTAATGTAGATTAATTACACTGACTAACAAAAAAAAACTTTTTTTTTCTTTCTCTAACATTTCTATGTTTTTCTGGTCAATTTTAATGCGCTGTTTTTAAATCTGCAAACCGTTTTTCTCTATCAGGTCGGGATCTCTAGAAATACGCAATTGAAGTTTTTTAACAACGCATACAGTACGGTATTACAACATCATTCGTACAAGAAGTATAACAGTTATGTAGGCTTGAATTTCTTTGCAGTCGACTTTCGTCGATGAATGGCATGTGGTACATCGCGATGAAGCATCCAACAATAATCGGCAAGCATGGTCACACTCCACCGTCCTTGATAACGTGACTCCATTACGGCGATATCTTGATGGAATCGTTCTCCATGTTCATCGCTGACTTCGCCAAGGTTGTCAGGGAAAAAGTCAAGATGCGAATCGAGCAAATGGATTTTGAGGGACATGTTACAGCCCATAATTCTGTATGCATCTATGCACTGCTTAAGAATATGCAACATAGTCAACAGATTTGTGATTTCCCAGAAAGTTATCGACGATCGATTTGAATGCCATCCATGCGCGAAGTTCACTACCATGTAACAAGTTCTCGAATTGTTTGTCTGCTATAACTTTCCTAATCTGAGGTCCTACAAAGATACCTTCCTTTATCTTAGCATCGCTAACTTGCGGAAACTTTTCTCGAAGATAAGTGAAAGCTTTGCTCGTTTTATCTAACGCTTTTACAAAATTCTTCATGAGCCCCAACTTTATATGTAACAGTGGTAAAATGAAGGTGTCTTTGTTAACTAATGGCTCGTGTATTACATTTTTATGCCCGAGCTGCATATGATCCCGGATAGGCGACAGCTTTCTTGCATAATGTTCCTGTCTGTTGCGGCTGTCCCATTCACATCGGAAGCAACAAAATTTAGTATACCCAGTCTGCATGCCGGTGAGAATTGCAATGACCTTAGGTCTCCACAAATCCGCCATTGGTAGTCATTGTACTTTATTTTTTCCAAACGTATAGCCATATTGTCATACGTTTCTTTCATATGAACAGGGTAGGTGACTGGAATTGATAAAAATAAATTTCTGTTATGCAATAACACAGCTTTTAGACTAGTCTTGAAAGAATCGATGAAAAATCGCCATTCGTTGACTATGTGCTCATGAACGTTTACATCTCTGCAATAGCAAATGTCATCATCCATCTCAAAGTATTGAACAAGTTCTCTGTGTCTATGACGAAATTTAGATATCGGAGTATTGGGCGCTAAAAGATTCCATTCTTTGAGTCGCGAACCGAGTAATTCCGCTTGTCCTTTGGTAAGAGCGAGATCACGTATTAGATCTGAAAGTCCTGAATGGTTAATTAAGTAAACCCCATCATTCACCGGTATGTAATCTGAGTCAGAATTAGTTTCTAAAGCAGGTAAACTATCACTTTCTGATGGTTCATTCACGTCCAACGGATTATGTTCTGGTGGTACTTGGATCGGACACGTGATTGGATCATGAGGCACTGGTTTCGAAACCAATTCAATATTTGAATAAACCACAGACTTTCTAGTTTTAAAAGTGAAACCATGGATATTTGTCAAGCAGAAGTAACAATCAGTAGTGTGATTTGTATGTTCACGCCATATTACTGGCACGCCAAAAGGCATCGACTTATGCTTCGGCGATTTTCGTAACCAACCTGCCAATGTATCGAACAATCTGCATTTGGCTTCCAAGATTTATTTGCATCATCAACTTTCGAATCGAAATAAAGTTCATATGCTTTCTTTAGTAATGGTGTAAAGTTTTTCTGGTCAACACGATCGGTAAATATCCGCACACGTAACAGAACAGATCAGCCGAATTTCTACAACTTCTAGAAGCCATATTTTGCTCAGAATTATTTCAAAATACAGTAACTATTTGAAAAATCGCGTAACATATGTCATGCATCTTTTAGCAGTATAAAAAGTA
Organism: Oreohelix idahoensis; assembly: GCA_024509875.1. NCBI lineage: Eukaryota > Metazoa > Mollusca > Gastropoda > Stylommatophora > Oreohelicidae > Oreohelix > Oreohelix idahoensis. The sequence goes on from JAMPIV010022603.1 coordinate 466,676, forward strand.
GAATTATGTTGCTTTTTATTAATTTTTAATAAGTTTTATAGTAAAAATGAAACGGAGCAAATAACGGTTTCCCAAAAATATATTTATTCACAAATATCTTAAGAACCCGACGTGATAGAGATAAACGGATTTCAGATTTGAAATCAGCGCAAGAAATTGTCCTAAGAACACTTATTCTTATATAAGAAAGAAAAATGTTGTTTGTCAGTGATATTAGCAAAAAGCTTTCACTATTCATTGCCAGTTGAACAGTATTTTTTATTCAGATACGCTGAGAACAGCTGTGATAAATTTAAAAGGAAATTAAATAACTAAATAAGTATTTCACAGTCTGGACGGAGCAGAAGAAACTGAGGCCATTTCTTTGCAAAGTCAGCGTCATTTGTTTATATTTCTTGATTTGTGAGGTTTTGTTTCCTGTTGCCAGCTGGTGACAGGAAACCTCAAGAGTGACGATAACCCCAAGAAGTCTCCGAAATTGCATGTATGCTTTCAAGAGATAACAGCAGGAGCTTGGGCGTGTGATGTGATATCGATATTTCTGCAACTACACAATATCTTATCTTTCAACAAGAAACCCCAGGTGATATGTTAAGGACCTGGGTACATCTGACAGTTTCGTGTTAAATAAACACTATTATTTCAAATCATACTCTGGAAGTGATGGGGTAGGATGATAATACAGCCCTTCATACACAGTGACTCTCCCTCTTAGAAGAATAAATTTAAGCTGTGAACATTCCCACAAGAAAGACATATATTAACATTGTAGTTATTTGGGCAGATTGTCCACACAATTTTAGTTAATCTTTTATGTAAACTATCTTGTCTTCATTTTCAAAGACCTGTCCAAACGATATGACTGGACAGGCAAAATAAATTGTACAAAAAAAATTTTCGAATTTAAAGAAAAACTTAACCACAGGTTTTATTCACTTCCTCATAGAAACTTAAAGTGTTTTTGTGTTGTGTACCATCATTTCATTTCTCCCCTAGACACTAGGTACATCATACACCAGACACTAGAGCCAAAATAGTGACCGTGTGAGATCTAGGGAGGTAGCGTTAGGTTCCCTGCACATAATTCATCATCATCATTTATAGAGTCAGGGGCCTACATGTGCTTGACCTCACACGGTTAATACATACACGGATTTCATTCTTTTAGGATACCATCATAACCTCCCCAGCAAAATTTAACTTTGCTACACCAGGAATGGGGTGCCATCTGACACTATTATGATAGTACTTACTGTTAAAAATATTCTTGCAAGTGTGTTCCTTTATGGGGGAGGGGGTGCCAAAGGAATGATCCGCCCTGGGTGTCAAGTACTTGAGGGACGCCTCTGCATATGAGGACTTGATGCAGGCTTCCTGGAAGAAGGCGTGTTGTAGTGGGGGCTCCATGCTTGACAAGGAGCGACAACAAAATGTTGTTGTTGAGGATGATGTTGTTGATGATGATGTTGGTGTTGATGATGTTTATGATGATGATGATGATGATGATGTTGAAGGTGATATTGATGATGATGATGTTGTTAAAGATGATGTTGATGATGATGATGATGATGTTGATGATGATGATGTTGATGATGATGATTATTATGCTGATAATGTTGTTGATGATGTTGTTGTTGATGACGTTGTTGATGATGATGATGTTGTTGTTGATGATGATGTTGATGATAATGATGTTGATGATGATAATGTTGATGATGATGATGTTGATGATGATGATAATGATGACCATGAAGATAATGATGATGATGATAATGATGATTATGTTGATGATGATGATAATGATTGTGATGGTGAGGATGATGTTGATGATGATGATGTTGATGGTGATGTTTATGATGATGATAATGATGATGATAATGATGTTGATGAAGATGATGATGTTGTTGATGATGATGATGTTGATGATGATGATGATGATGATGATGATGATGATGATGATGATGATGATGATGATGATGATGATGATGATGATGATGAGGAGGAGGAGGATGATGATGATGATGATGATGATGATGATGATGATGATGATGATGATGATGATGATGATGATGATGATGATGATGATGATACTTAACTATGCCATATAGGACCCTTCTTTCTGTCTTACGAGTACCTACTAAACGCCTGTATGTGTATGTTTATTTATTAGTATGTACGGCCACGATAAGAACAAACAATGAATCTAAATCCGTCCTTCAAAAGAAAGCCACAAGGAGCATATAAAAAAAAGGTTGACCAAAAAGTTCCTGAACAAACACAACCCTGGAACTGACGACAGCGACATTAGCAGTGACAGGAGCAGTGATATCACATTGATAAGAGCTGAAACAAGCAAGCAGACGCTCCAAAGAAATAATGCGGAAGTAACAAATCAAAATTCAGGTACTACCTTAAACGGAAAACACTATCAGACGCGCACGATCAGAAAACATTCTCACCTGATGGACGTGACGACAAATTGGTGAGGCCATCGCCCGAGGGAAGGCGCGGACCCCGTGGTGTCCGTGGGACACATCCAGGGGAGATAATGACTGTCTGATCCACACTTTCTTGACGGCTGCTCCTTTGGAAGACGCTCGACCTGTAGTCACATTTTGTCCCGCTGGAGTAAACTATAATCATCTACTGCCAAATCTGCAGACTTCAAAGCGGAAACGCTACTGATTAGAAGCTTTGCTCTTAGCACTGACGGCCATCATTTCACGCCAGTAGCTTCTCTCTCCTGACTGAGTTAATCTGGGTAGGTGACTTCAGTAAAGATGGGAAATTATCAGATCTAGAAGATTCACAACATGAACTATTTTTTTTTTTTTTTTTTTTTTGGGAGCGTTGGATTAGGAAAGTGGTTACCGGGTTATGAGTTCAAAACCTTGTATTGTCACGCTCTCGTCTACATTGTTTGGAGATGTCGGGAACCTTGAGTTGACTACTTATTTACATTTTCTCAGACGCACATCGAGATCGATGATGAATGAAAAAAAAAATGCTGATACTACCGTGGGAGGTAAGTGTTAATGACTTCACTATACTTAGTCCACCGTCGTGAAGTCACCGTTTTTTCGAAACCGACAATGTTGCATCGAAGAGGCCAGCGCTCTAACCACTCTACATCCTGAAACTAACAAAAAATAAAACCTGCAAGAGTTATATTATTATTTTTAATTAACATGATTATGAACTGTAATGACAGTTTCAAGAAATATGCACAAAACTGTTTTCATATCAAAATGACGGAACAGAAAAAAGATTTGCTATTGGGGAAACAAAAAAATTAAGCAGCAAAATAAATAAGGGGTTAGATGGGTCTGGTGAGAGCTATGGAAGAGAAAAAACATGTTCAAGGATGTCACTCAAAAATGTTTATGCGCAGGTAAAATAAACTGTAAGGATATATATATATATATATATATATATATATATATATATATATATATATATATATATATATATATATATATATATATATATATATATATATATATATATATATTGGTATCTCCCCTATCTATTAATAGTGGTTTCAGTACAATATAATGTTGCCTTCTCCAGCAAGGCAAGCCTGGATGCGGCGAGGCATACTTCCCACAAGTGTTTGTAGGTAATTGTGAGTCAGACTGTCCCAGTATTTTTCAGCTATCTTCTTCAATTGTCCAACGTCTCTGAGTCCACTCTTTTTTAAATGATTCTTGAGTGGTGCCCAAACGTTTTCAATTGGGTTTAGGTCGGGACTGTTGCTGGGCCACTTCAGCACTATCACATTCTTCTCTTGCAGCCATGCTTTGGTGGTATGAGCTGTATTCTTTGGGTCATTGTCATGTTGAAATGTGCACCCATCGGGGTACATGACCTGCATAAATGGCAGAAGGTTTCCCTCTAGTATGTCAATGTATCTTTCTTTCGTGAGAATTCCTGTGAAAACACACAGTGGGGTGGCACCTCTTGCTGACACCCCTACCCAAAGATGGAATTTCTGGGTATGTTTCGGTCGCTGGTACACAGGCGTTACAGAGTCTTTCGTCCAAATATTTATTTGGGCAGGATAAGACCAAACAGAACATTCATCTGAAAAAATTACATTGTCCCATGACAAATTTTGGTGTTCGTGGCACCAGTTCAAGCGCATCTGTTTGTGAGTCTTTGTGAGCAATGGTGACGAAATTACCCGCTTTTTTGTGTAATTCATCCTGTGTAGCTCCCGGTTGACAATAGCATTAGATACCTCTGGGCTTCCCAACTCGATCATGCACTGCCGTATGTTTTCTCCGCTCTTCATTGGCCCAGCCCGAACGATTTGGGCGAGACACCGATGGTCCTTTGTGTCCAAAATTCTTGGCCTCCCACTACCTTCTTTTCGCTCGATTCCATTACCTGCTTTTAATTTACTCACAACACTGTAGACAGTCCGCTCAGGAATGTTCAAGGTTTTAGAAATGTTGGAACATGTTTGATTTCCTTCATTCCAAAGCTGTGAAATTAACATACACTTTGACTTTGTATCCATTTTCTGCCACTAGCATTAGAAATTGTCGTCTGCTCAATTATCAAGGGACTTTAATCTCCGCTAATTTTTTTTTACTTTTGGTAGTGTTTGCTCACTTAAGTGGAGTGCAAATTTGGGGCAGAACATGAATATTTAATTAGATTTCAGCATATTTAGCTGAGCAATATGACTGCCATTTTTTTTGCAAAGTACTGTATATATATATATATCTAGCGGATAAGTTTGTAGATGAGAATACGCGTTAAACAAAACAGGAGCTTAAAAATTAGAGGGAAACATGACAGCACAGCCGTTCCTTCCTAGTTCGTTACATAGTTCGGGCGGTTTGTCTTACAACTGAATACTAACTGTGTCAGTCTTTAATAAATTGTCCATACTTTGTTGAAATCTTAAAATATTCTGTTTAGATATCCAATTTAGATATAATATATAGAGAGGAAGAAAGAGGGGAAAACAATTAAATAGGATAGCTGGGCTAAGCATTGACGGCATAATGAGCAGCGCACAAATCTGACTAGTAGTTGCTTTAATGAAATCCCGAAAGCTATGGAATTTAGGAATTCGATTCTGAAAATGTAATAAACATCTAACAATTTTCCGTGATTAAGGTATTCAGATGAATCGATTATATAACCCGCTGAATCACAACCGTATCGGTGTGAGATGTGACTACATTAATCTGTCCAATATAATCCCGCCATGAAGGACTGCTTGCCTTGCTTTGATGTTGACCCGGAAGTCAAACTGTTATTTCCGCTCTGTCACTCTTTCCAAGGGATTGGAGTTTTTCGGCTTTAATGCGCCTGTGACTACGACAATCATAAATAACACTGACAGACAAGCAAACATATACTTATGGAGGACCACAAAAGACTGACATACCTCAGAAAGCAGACAGACAGGCAGTGATAGACAGACAGACAGACAGTATTATCTACACCGTAGATGTAGGCTTTTCCTGTGGCTTTTCTGCCATTCCGAAATGTGTTGAGTTGAAGTCATGAGCCCCAGTTTCTCCAGCTTGGCTTGTATTTAAAGGATCATCACATCTGGTTCCAAGCTAGGATGAGAAAGAAGCGCGTGGCTTACTGTGCATTCCGTGCCATCCAACTGGGCTGTCCAAATATCTTCTTCTTGTATCCGTAGCCCTTGACTGACAAAGTAGTCAGTGGCCATTGTAGTGAAATTGACAGAGATACAACGGTAAAATCCCTCCAAAGATAACATTTAAGGATAAAAACATAATGCGTAGGCTGCGAATAGTACATGATCGCCTAGACCGCGGGTCATCATCCTCCATAAAAATTGACTTGCTAGACAGGAGGGGAACGGCGGATCAAAAAGGAAAAAAAATATGACTGGAAAGATTGCGTGAGACTGGAAAGGCTAAGGAGACGCAATTGGGGGGGAAACGGAGAAAAGTCACGTTTCCCAAGTTGACATAAAAAGTAAGCAACTCGACAGAAGGGACCATAGATATGTTACGCCACAGTCATTTATTGGACGCTTTTGCGCGATACCAAGGCCTTGATTTGAATTCAGCGGCTAAACGCAGATGTTAGGAATATTACAAAAATTAAAAAGTACTTTTTTCTTAATATTAATGTTAGGAATATAAAAATTAGCTGGCCGGATGGCCTATTCTGAGCAGTGAACTAATATGTTCTTAATTTTACAGACGGATAGATAATATTGAAGATAATGACAAAAGACAGTGTAGTCACATCATCGACAGACTGTATTGAATCTAAAAGTGTCGCTAATTGCACAAAAAAACACGACCTCGAGACGCAGGTGTTCAAATCTACGTAGTATGGAAGAGAGGGACATTTGTGGTGGCTGTGTCTAAAAATAACTTTTAACGACAAAATTTTGGAGGGGAGAGAAAGGTTGGGTCAAAAATCAAGTACATTTTGTAGAAACACAAGTAGAGACGGACAGACTAACAGATAACCATCCATACTTGACTGAAGCATGACTGAAATGACTTTATGGTAGGAAATTTGAAATTCAAATAAACCTAGGCAGTGATTGGCCACAGACAATCATATCATTAGCGCTCAGACGCGAAAGTGGGGCCATTCTTCAATAGTTGTTCAGTGATAGACACAGATTTTAAAGTGTGGTGATTTCCATATGAAAGAAAGTGTAAGAAGTTTAGGGACGCCATACTATAGCCAGCAGCTCAGCTGAGTTTTGCTAGCAATTCTGTGTTATTTATTCATAATCTGAGCTGTGAGTTTCTGTTGTCAACAAAGCAGTGTCTATTCAGTTGGTGACTTACTCGAGTGTATCTGTGCAGTTCTTGTGACAGAGACCACCATTATTGCCCGCCAGCACGGAGAGGTGGGACCACCAGATTTCAGCACCAGAGCTACAACTACCAGATGAGTGAGCCTCTGGTCTGCTGGACATTCACCAACGCTTTGTAGTTACTAATATCCCCATAAAAATTCCCACCATTTTCTGGACACTGTGTAGTCAATATAGACAGGTGTGATGAGGCCACCCCAACAGCACAAACATTAACTATCCTCCCAAGTAGATGACTACTAGAACATTTTAATAAAACTAACTAGTATAGTACATATATATGTACACTATTGCATTTATGATATAATATTCCATGCATTTCTTTTCATAATCTCTAAATCCTTTTAAGTTCTGGTCAACCTAAAAAATTGACACAGAACAAAATAAATGTAATATAATTCTATCAAAAAATTTTACACACGTGAGTTAGTTCAGTGTATTTTAACATTTATTAATATTATTAGTCTTGTTGAATATCTGTGGGTATATCTATAACACTGACAAACAACATTTTTCTTTCTTATATAAGAATAAGTGTTCTTAGGTCAGTTTCTTGCGCTGATTTCAAATCTGAAATCCGTTTATCTCTATCACGTCAGGTTCTTAAGATATTTGTGAATAAATATATTTTTGGGAAACCGTTATTTGCTCCATTTCATTTTTACTCTATAACTTATTAAAAATTAATAAAAAGCAACATAATTCTACTTTTTATACTGCTAAAAGATGCATTTTTCTAATAGTTACTGTATTTTGAAATAATTCTGAGCAAAATATGGCTTCTAGAAGTTGTAGAAATTCGGCTGATCTGTTCTGTTACGTGTGCGGATATTTTACCGATCGTGTTGACCAGAAAAACTTTACACCATTACTAAAGAAAGCATATGAACTTTCTTTCGATTTGAAAGTTGATGATGCAAATAAATCTTGAAAGCCAAATGCAGTTTGTTCGATACATTGGCAGGTTGGTTACGAAAATCGCCGAAGCATAAGTCGATGCCTTTTGGAGTGCCAGTAATATGGCGTGAACATACAAATCACACTACTGATTGTTACTTCTGCTTGACAAATATCCATGGTTTCACTTTTAAAACTAGAAAGTCTGTGGTTTATTCAAATATTGAATTGGTTTCGAAACCAGTGCCTCATGATCCAATCACGTGTCCGATCCAAGTACCACCAGAACAATATCCGTTGGACGTGAATGAACCATCAGAAAGTGATAGTTTACCTGCTTTAGAAACTAATTCTGACTCAGATTACATACCGGTGAATGATGGTGTTTACTTAATTAACCATTCAGAACTTTCAGATCTAATACATGATCTCGCTCTTACCAAAGGACAAGCGGAATTACTCGGTTCGCGACTCAAAGAATGGAATCTTTTAGCGCCCAATACTCCGATATCTAAATTTCGTCATAGACACAGAGAACTTGTTCAATACTTTGAGATGGATGATGACATTTGCTATTGCAAAGATGTAAACGGTCATGAGCACATAGTCAACGAATGGCGATTTTTCATCGATTCTTCCAAGACTAGTCTAAAAGCCGTGTTATTGCATAACAGAAATTTATTTTCATCAATTCCAGTCGCCTACTCTGTTCATATGAAATAAACTTATGACAATATGGCTATACGTTTGGAAAAAATAAAGTACAATGACTACCAATGGCGGATTTGTGGAGACCTAAAGGTCATTGCAATTCTCACGGGCATGCAGACTGTGTATACTAAATTTTGTTGCTTCCGATGTGAATGGGACAGCCACAACAGACAGGAACATTATGCAAGAAAGGTGTGGCCTATCCGGGATCGTATGCAGCTCGGGCATAAAAATGTAATACACGAGCCTTTAGTTAACAAAGACAGCTTCATTTTACCACTGTTACATATAAAGTTGGGGCTCATGAAGAATTTTGTAAAAGCGTTAGATAAAACGAGCAAAGCTTTCACTTATCTTCGAGAAAAGTTTCCGCAAGTTAGCGATGCAAAGATAAAGGAAGGTATCTTTGTAGGACCTCAGATTAGGAAAGTTATTGCAGACAAACAATTCGAGAACTTGTTACATGGTAGTGAACTTCGCGCATGGATGGCATTCAAATCGATCGTCGATAACTTTCTGGGAAATCACAAATCTGTCGACTATGTTGCATATTGTTAAGCAGTGCATAGATGCATACAGAATTATGGGCTGTAACATGTCCCTCAAAATCCATTTGCTCGATTCGCATCTTGACTTTTTCCCTGACAACCTTGGCGAAGTCAGCGATGAACATGGAGAACGATTCCATCAAGATATCGCCGTAATGGAGTCACGTTATCAAGGACGGTGGAGTGTGACCATGCTTGCCGATTATTGTTGGATGCTTTATCGCGATGTACCACATGCCATTCACCGACGAAAGTCGACTGCAAAGAAATTCCAGCCTACATAACTGTTATACTTCTTGTACGAATGATGTTGTAATACTGTATGCGTTGTTAAAAAACTTCAATTGCGTATTTCTAGAGATCCCGACCTGATAGAGAAAAACGGTTTGCAGATTTAAAAACAGCGCATTAAAATTGACCAGAAAAACATGGAAATATTAGAGAAAGAAAAAAAAAGTTTTTTTTTTTGTTAGTCAGTGTAACCTATTACACCACACTACATATCATAACCCTAGACACTTTACGTAGCCACATTCATTAAAAAAAAAATTAAGTGTGAGGTCGTAGTGGTAGCAAGAAAGGCCTTCTGACAAGTCACAACTACATTTTATCTCAGGAGCCTTCACAGCTGGCCTCATACAATTACATTTAGTAATATCACCATCATACAATACCATCAACACCACTACAGCCATCACGCCTAGTGGCGTATTGTAGGGCAGCAACAAAATTTCCTCACGTTGCTCGGTCGGTGGCCATCCTTCGTCCAGTGCCTCAACTCTGGTTCATAATTTGCATCTCGGCCTCCACAGTTTTCTCCAAATATGCAGAGCTAAAATAATGTGCTCTGGTTCTGAGCTGTCCCAAGATATGGTCTCGTCCAACACGGAGCCACTTTTCAGCTTCCCCTGCCTATCATGGGACCATAGTGAGATCTTCCTGCATGCAGTCAACCAGATAAAGGCCGCAGTTACGCCTCAGGCTCAAGTGACATCCTCCAAGCTTAGCGTGCAATGGTAAGGTCTCGATACGTTTCACCACGGGGGGAATCTCTATAAGTGTTTGAATGATTTCAAGACTCCACGAGGGTTTGGTGAGCCTCCCAGACAGGTTCACATCCTCATCTGTATACTATAACATTATGCTTAGCTGGTGGTCATAAAAGGATGACTCCAGATATGCCTCCATGCATAATAATGCACATAAATTGGTATGTCACTTCGTTATTTCTTACGAGTGCCTGCAGCATACCAATTTGTGTATCGTGAGTCGATATGGTCGTAAGTCGGAAATAACTACTTACTTACTCACTATATTACCAAAGGAAACATGTATATGTCTGTTTTGTTCTATGTTTAAACTAATTTTACTCATTTTTTTAGTTAAATAATACAATGTACAAGTTATAACATATTTAACGTAATAAAATATACAGATTGTAACAAAATAGAATTGATGCGTGTTAAGATCTTTTCTGTGGGCTAGAAAGGGACTTATGTTTGAAAGCTATTTGGCGCACATAAACACATCGATGCGTATTTATCTATGTGTGGTTGCTATGATGACTTTCCTTTGTTTGGTGTAGCAACGAAAGCATTGTGTACCCAACATCCTTATGGACTAGTCGGTGTGTTTGAGATCTCTGTGTTCATCTTATAAAGTATACAATAGTGTGATATTTCAGATCGAGTGTCAGTATAATCATATTACCGCGTGGCGTCGACCACTAGTTTTCGGAAGGACTGAATTAAATTCTAAAGGCATTGTCGTGAAATATTCTAATCCACATATATAAATTAAAAGGTAAATATAAAGCCTAACAAATAAATTCTAATAAAGAAAAGAGCAATGGTAAAATAACAGTGCTGTCACAAAGAATGTACTCGAAATCCCCCTTGTTTTCTACTTCGTCGGCAAATTGTAACGCTTTCACGTTGATAGTAAAAGCCTACTGTATTATTACCCGCGTTCTTCAATGAAACGTGTGCTGTATTTCTTGGAAAAACATTGAGATACCAAGCTGATCAATGACCTAATTTAAATATTTCATTCATTCCATTTTATACACGGCGTAACTAAAGACAGATGGACTAAAGGATAGAAAGAAGGGAGGGCTGAAAATCAGGAACGCATGCAAAATTGAACACGCGTCTCGCTATTAATGCCACCCCAACAAGCGTAACGCGATACACAATTACTACTATCACGCGTGTAAGGCCACATGCACAAATTTTTTTTCAGACGGACAGTGATAAATTCACTACCCTTCCCAGAGTTAGGTTTTAAAAAACCTGGAAAACGCTTATTAGAAAAGATGACAATAGATGGGTTTACGTTTGAAAACATTACAGTACCCAGACAGCACATCTTCGAAACAGGAGGTAGAAGGAATTGCATATTTTGAACGCAGCCACTTAGCTCTTTTAAATTGGTATATTTGGGTTCCTTAGGGCTTGCTGACAAAGAATATGTAAAACGTTACGCAAATAGTCTAGGAATTAACAAGTTATAGCCAAAATAAAATGATGGTGCTGTCAGACAACACCCAAAATCAGAATCGCTCAGTGGTAGATTTTTTAAACCTTCATTGTACGGGAAATGGGCCACAAGTTACATTTGAACTGATTGGCTGGAATGATATGTAAGGCTAAACACGATTAGTCGGACTATAAATGCTATCCTTGGTTGTTAGGGGAGACGTAGGAAGGTAAAATTTTTTTCAAACACTTGTCGAAACGTGGCTCCATTGGCCAGACTCGCTGATATAATCACTTAGGAGCGTTAGTTCGAGACCACTAGTTCAAATAAGCTTGATAAAGCAACAGTGCGTTGAAGCCAGCTCATAATTTTGCTAAATAAAAGCCTGGAACATAAGCAGATGGGAATTTGTGCCAGAATTCATTGCTAGTCAACGTATCTGTGTTTATTCTATGAATTGTGGTAAGCTTGAAACATTCAGTATCTTTTAATGAAAATTGAATGTGAATTGTTAATTTATGCCTGTATATATGTGTAGTTCAGTAGCAAACATGATGTAAAGCCTATAATGCTCCAGCCTGAACAGAAGGTGTCGGAGGGAAGTAAAACTGCATGGAATGGCCAAACAGTACACTGACACCTAGATGATTGACTAGAAAGAAATAATGCTGGAATTGCAGAGGCGTAGTAACCATTAAGGAGGTTAATACTGGTATAAAGTATTTCAGATGAAGCTGACAGTTGGCCTAACGCTCTGAACTCAATGTTTGTGATGTATTGTGCTCAGTGTAGAACTAGAGTATCAATTAGTTATGAAGTAGAAGGTACATCCTTCTTGTTTTCAGGGACCGTGGTCTTGATGGTATTGAGCAGCACCTGGTCAGAGCTTTGCTGAATCCAGAGTCGGACAGCATACTCCTTGGTCCATTTAGCTATCAGTGAGGTGTCTCCAGAGCACAGGGGAGAAATCGAGCAGAGGAGTCTTTTCCTGCCGCCATCACGCAAGATAAGCTGATGTGGCCAGCTGAGCTCAAAATTATGTACCCCCATCTTAAAATAACATTGTAACATAAGCTTAAGAGGGGAAGTAAATTGTTTTAATATCAGGAACTGAGAACATCTCCAATACTAGTTCCAATAAAGACAAACTATTGAAGTCATGATGACAAATACCAACAGAGCTTGAACAAAACAAAACCAGTATTACCTCATATTACTACTACACAACTGACACACATAGGATACTTTTAATAATATATGTCACTACAATATTCATATTGAGAAATTCTGTACATATAACTTGTAATTAAAATTGATTGTGATTCCTGGTTCCCTTTGTATTTGAATCAGGACACATATTCATTCATAACAGCAATGAATACATATTGTTATTTGAAAAGTTATCAGTGACTCCTTTAAGATATCCTTTAGAGTGTTATATGTATGTGAGTGTCACAGTGTTGTCAAGTGTGGTGAATAAATTAAATTGTTTATCTGTCTGTTGTTGTTATGACTTACACTTCATCATACACATACCCTAGACATACAACGTAGTCATCACACTATTCCAGAATAATTCTGACTGAGATATATATATATATGTGGCAGCAAGTAAGGTTATCTATAATACACTACTCTTATTAGATATAGATACCTTCACAGCTGATCTCAGTCAGTACACTAAGTCCCCTATAAATATTTATAACATCCCACTTCACCACAGGCATGAATGTAGATAGTTATTGGTGTGGATCGCGTCATGGTCAGTGTAATAAGAATTACACGTGATTGAAGTTGGACATTGAACAGTATATTATATGATTATATAGAAATGGATATGAATGCACATGAGTTGCAATCTGTTTTTCTTCATGATGTTTGCATGTGAGTCAATGGTATAAATAAATGTGCTTGTGGAAATGTTACACAGTCTTCAGGACTCTTAAAGTTCGAGGGGTCGTGTTTATCCACCTGTTAGTTTTATTTGGGCTGTATTGACTCACGTTGTCATAGTTTATTAATACTACGACCCACAGTATATTTAAAATTTTAACAATGCGGTGGCCGCCGTAAGTACGGGTGGTCGTAAGTCGCATACGTCGTAAGTCACATACGTCATAAGTGGAGGACAGTCTATGGCTGAGCATGGTTGGATCTAACAGTATTTTTTTCAGCGGTCTGTTTGGACTTATTTGTCTCTAGCTTCATGCAGATAATATGGCTTTAACTAGTTCATGCCCAGCCTTTCTGTCTGGCACCATCCATTTAAGGTCTCTCAATGCCTGCTTTATCTGACTTGTGTGTATCTAATTCTGTTCACTTTTGTATGTGTATGTGTGTGTGTGGAAAGGTGTGTTATTCTCCATTTTTTTAAACCCATGTCGCTCCAAAAAGAATGCTTTGTGATGCCGTTAACTGGCCTTTTCAACGTGTGTCCTATTCACTGGCAGCGTCTTATCTACACACCTCTTCCACTGGTATTTGTCTTGTCGTTGTCATAAATTGTATATATGTGATCCTGCCAAACATGTTTATTATTTCTTTCCTGTGGAATCGATCCGTGTAGTTCTCGGGAAGTTTCTGACACGGGAAGTTTCTGACTCGGGAAGTTTCTGACTCGGGAAGTTTCTGACTCGGGAAGTTTCTGAAGAGACAAGAAAATAATGGGACTACTGCTGCCTGAGGTATATAGTATGAGGTGATTGCTATCATGTTGAGGCTGGCACCTTCACCGTATAAAGTAAATTGCTACAAAAACAATTGCTGTAAGAGCAAATTAATGCTGGGGCGTACGCTCCCTACAAGGGACCAAGCTGCAGTGCTGGCCCAGTGCTCTGTAAGGAGCATCAAAGGAAACTAATGTGATAATGATGGTGTGTAAACCCGCGTAGGTCCAGATGACTGAAGAGACAAATCAAGATAAAGACGACTGCACTCTAAGGCTTGTCGTACAGTTCGACTGATAATTGGTTGTGCGTGAGGCTGACAATCATATCATGCAGAACAAATAACCACAGAAACCATTGCTGCTGTAAGAGCTTGTGAATGCTTGGTGTAGACTTCCTGCAAAGGGGACAATCTACAGTAGTCGCTCCATGCACCGTAAGGAGCGTAAGGGAAAAATAATCCTGTGAATGCATCAATTTAAAAAAGTCTAACATTTTTATTGCCTCTACTGTTGTTATGCTTTTTTTTATGCTTCAGAGCAATGTTTTACGACTGTCTTGACATCTGAGATGAAAGTTTACATTTCTGTAAAACGGTAAAGGATCCCGTTACACGTCCACTGAGGCATATTTAGGAATATGGTGTTAGAACCATATTTTCTTGATCATCGACACACTAGGTGTGATTTCAATGTCACGCCGGCCGCCTTAACCTTCCCAGAGTTGCTCTAGGACACAATCGAACTATGGATCACCGAGCTAGGTACCAGTGCGCTAACCACTGCGCCACCGTGGCTCCCTCTACATTTTTGTTTTGAACTTATTTTTTCCCGCCTTATCGTCTATGACTGATTCTGCTTTTACGGCAGTAAGTATCACAGTCTATAGCTCTTCCATAGCGCCGTACAGCACCCGTGGGTCTTCTTCGTAAACTCTCATACGTCTACATGAATATTTTCAAAGAAAGCAGTCGGAGTGGCTAAGAGGTATGGCGTCCGCTTCGAATTCTAAAGGTCTAATTCCCAGTCGAGGGAATACAATTTATGAAAATTTTTTTCAGAACCCGTGATCCTAATGTCATACCTACAATTTCCCCCCCCCCCCCCCCCCCCCGGTCTCTTGGGTAGTGAGATCGGATGCCTAGCCTTCTCGGATAACGGCCCAAAAAAAAAGTTAACCATTGCGCAGCCCTGGCAAAATTTAAAAAATTTGGAACCTACCCAAAACAAATATATTTATAAAATGTGTGATTCCTATATAAACACATTGGGATTCTTGCCGGTGCTACGGAGTTCGCGCACTGTGCTGAGATTGATGAAGGCCATATGTGCTTTCTATGTCTCAGAGGAAGTCTCGGGGAAGTCTCAGGGGAAGTCTTGGGGAAGTCTCAGGGGAAGCAAAGAAAGAATGAGACTACTACTCGCTTAGATTGTAGTAAAAGACGCTAATATGGCGTTGGGGATAGGGCTGACAACCATCAACAGGCAAAACTAATTTCTACAAAAACCACCCTTACATTAGCACTTGGGTATTTGAATGCAGACTTCCTTAAAGAGATCCGCTGCAGTCGCGGCTCTTTGTCCTTCAGTAGTGTTTCCTAGTACGTGGTAAGCCTGCACACAGGACAGTACAGTACGCGGAAGGATTCAAAGGTTACAGGGGAATTTCTTTCTTATATTTACATCACCATACTTTCCCCCCTCAAAGTGCCAACAAAAATATATAACAAAAGCATTTACGTCAAATTTAACACGACAGAGTTACATCGGTTAAAAACAACTCTCATAAGGGGTACGAGATTTGTGTAAGTTTATGAAACATTGTTCTAGAAGGTACAAAGAAGTTTTAGCAAAGACAGCTGTATATGGTACATGAGAATAAATTATAATACAGTAATGATTAATGACAGCGCTTTTATATGTTCTTGAAATTACAAGCTTTTGATCTAGCTTTAATTATATGTGAATTGAGCTCACTTATTTTCAACAGATTTCTTTCCCGTATGTAATCTCTAAAATCTTTATATTTTTTATATCAACTTTTTTCATTCTATATAATACATACGCTTTTATATCTAGATATAGCGTGGATGGATATGGAAAATAATTCAAAATTGGTGATTCGTCTTGCTAAGACGAAAACTCTCGCTTTAGGTCCTTTCCCTGACGAATGCCTTGTATCCGCAACGTTGGATTTATTTATTTATTTATTTTTTTTGGTTATCTTTTGTCTTACTAAGACGAATCACCCATTTTTGATTTTTTTTTTCACTTCCATCCACCCTATACCACGTCTTACTGCAGTATGTCTCATCTTCCTCACCTATATCTGGTCATGCACCCTAATGTAACCGACAGACATTGAGGTTAGGTTGAACGAGAGCATCTCGCCATAACGAGGCAAAACTCCTAAGACTGTATATATTCTACACATTATATGCATTGTCTGTACTCGATTCGTTCTCAGTATTATGCATTTGAGTATTTTTTTCCCCTATTATTTTTTTGTTCTGCTGACGCAGTGAAATCCAAACCCAAACTACATCTCTCTGAAAACAAACTTTGAGCTACTTTCATGCTATTGTCAACGGATATTAAGTGTCTACAGTGATTGAAGAACAAACATGAGGTACCTAATCTTAATATTATTCCAATTTTCAAACCGCACAAAAAGTTCACGGGCTTCATGTTTTAGCTGTTCATAAATTTGCCCGCCGAGGCATTACTTTCTGTTTGATTTGAGGTGTAAAGAATTACTGGACACAAAATGCGCCGAGCACGTATGAAAACTATACGGTTTATGTAATTTCAAACCGTGTGTGCCAAGATGGAAGAAAGGAGACAATTGAGCAAACACTTTCCGTATCTAAGGAACACAACAGAGTCCGTGAAGGTACATTTTTATGTGTGCACCAGACTGCCAGATGTACGGTGTCGATCTTTAATAACATCCCTTTCTTCCTTTCAGCGAGCACGCTCAAAATGACGCTAAACCTGCCAAGATGGTGTCGGATGTCGGTAGAAAGTGCCCGCTAATTTATTTTCAAACACCCTGGACAAAGTTGCTACACGACAGATCGCTGCCAAGTGTCCCAACGCAGAGATGAGGTTAGGAAAGAAATGTTACAGCTCTGAATTTGCACTGTCAACACAGGGCAGCTCACGTTGCGTTCTTGGACTTTTAGCAGTGCTATTGGGATCAGGTTCTCACATCGTGACAGCAAAAGGCCTGCCCTGCGAATTGACAAAGTCCCGCTTGAAAGAAAATGGGGTACCGAGCGAAAAGAAAAGAAACTTCAAAAAGGTATTCATTAGGTGTTCGACGTTGTAGCAGAAACAACATCCTTTGACCATAGTCTAACAAGAAAAAACTATTGTGTGTGAGATAGTGAAAGTACTCCTTCGCACCCGTGTGTACGTTGTGTGTGAGCTCGTGTATGGATACCGTAGGCCCCCTTATCTGTGCATATGGATATACTATGATGTGCTGTGAATGCGTGTATACAGACTAATACTAGAGGAGAGAGGGGTGTGACAAAACGTCTGAACGTGCTCTTTTGTTTGATCTCTAACACCTTCAACCCTACGACAGTATCCTTTCTTTTTCTTCATTTTTCTCACTCATCGCTTTTATTTGGCATAAATCATACCTTTTAATTCGTTATTTTTCACTATTTTGCTCTATGCTGGACATAGCATGGTGAATTCTCTAACACGCCACTCCCCTATGGCAGTATTTGCTATGGGAGTAATGCGTATCTTATTGTTTCACATTTCACTCCCAGACTGATGTTACAATTCGCCAGAGCGACCCCAGACCCCGACGGGAGTAGTGACGAGAAATGAGTGATGAATACATCACATGTGTCTAAAGTGTATAGAATCATGTTGTGAGATTTATATACCTTTTTTTAAATTGTGATTCAGGCAAATCATTATTCATGCACTCCAGACGCAATTCGTTAGTTGACACCCAGAAGGATATTGGTAAATTTTCATCATATTCCCTGAGTTACATTGTGTGCTTGGGAATATAATTCTTCTGAGAGGTTAACATTCGCGGGTGAAGCGCATGACAATACGCCTGTTAGTTTGCGGAGAACAAATGTACTGAGGCATTTGTTTCTTTCTAATTTGTCACATTTCGTGGTTACAAGACATCAGACTTAAGTACTGAAGTTCCTACGCCACTAGTGTGAGAGAAGAGTATCACCCCAACCGCCTACAGTGGACGAGTTGCGTGGAGAAGTGTACTCATCACCAAAAAGAAGTGACGGAAACCACAGCTACAGGACTGCAGCTGCAGCTAAGTTTTATATAACAGGCTACAGCAAAAATACGGACATTATTATTATTAACACCCTACCAAAACCTCAGTGAGGAAACTTTAATTTCAATTTTCACCAAATTTTCCATATTTATTTTCCCATGTTAAAGACTAATTGACTATTAAATTTGTTGTGTGTTATTTTAAACTAAACAATAATAGTTGATTCAGTTTATATGTACGAAAGCAAACGTATGAGCCAGTTTTTCTTGATATAAATATATCCCCCAGGTCTCAGCTCACTTCCGCGTTTTTTAACATGCCTTTCTTTGTATTACTCTGGTAAGATTAAGGCGGCCGGTGTGACGCTGACCGCACCACCCCTAGTGTGCCGATAGTCAAGAAAACATGAGCCTAACACCATATTCTTAATATGCCTCAATGGGCGTGTAACGGAATCCATTTTACCTTTACCTTTCTTTGTATTAGACCGTTGTTTACGACACTCAGCAGACCCAGTTAAACAACAACAAAACCTCTCGTCCCAAACAATGTGAAAAGGCCTGGGACTTTTCTCAGATATCGGATGACCTGCATGTGCATACTGTATATGTTGTCCATATTTCTTGTTGACGTTTTTGTGGCTTAAAATTTCTAATGAATGAGCTAGTGGTCCAATACCCTTTTTTACGATATGCATGGTAGATTACAAAAACTTCAACAAACATGGACAAGTCAAATAAAGAACATAAATCAACTCAGCCGCCCAAGACAGAAGAAGGTCCTCTGGAAAGGAGGCGCATGAAGCAACCTAGAGAAAGCCGAAAGGAGTCTGGGTTGCCGACTAACCTTTTTTCGTCTAAGAAAATCCCCAGGATTGGCACCTGGAATGTTCGCACTCTGTGTGAGCGAGGGAAAACTGCACAGGTAGCAGCAGAAAGGACTAATTACACAATTGATTTCCTGAGCCTCTGCGAGACTCGGTGGAAAGGGATAGAGAAGAGGAGATTGATCACAGGAGAAATGGTGTTGTCCTCAGGACATGAGGAGGAAAGAACCCACCACAGTGAAGGGGTGGCTCTAATGCTGTCCAAGGAAGCACAGAAGGCACTTATAGAATGGGAAGCAATGGGACCCCGAATTATAACAGCTCGGTTTAAATCAGCTAAACAGAAAGTAAATATAAACATCATGCAGTGTTATGCACCAACAAACGATAAAGAAGAATCTGTGAAAGAAGACTTTTACACCAGACTACAAAATGTCTTGGACAATAAGAAAAGAAAGGACATCACAAATTTGATGCAGGACCTAAATGCGAAAATAGGAACTGACAACACTGGCTTTGAAGAAATCTTAGGAAAGCATGGATTAGGTATGATGAACGAGAATGGGGAACTATTAGCAAACTTATGTGTTTCAAATCAACTAGCTATAGGAGGAAACTTATTTCCATATAAAAGAATACATAAAGCAGCATGGATATCATCAGACCACAGAACTGAGAATCAGATTGATCACAAATGCATAAGTAAGAAGTTTAGGTCATCATTGCATGATGTGAAAGTATGTAGAGGAGCAGATGTTGTATCAGACCACCATCTTCTGGTGGCTAAAACAAAATTAAAACTCAAGAAATTTACAACAGCATATAGCTATAGACAACAGTATAATGTGGGATATCTAAGAAATCAGGAAATAAGAGAAAAATTTTCAATCACAGTATCCAACAAATATCAAGTACTCCAACAGCTAAAAGATGAAGCAGATACGGAAGACCACTGGCAACAAGTAAACAATATATGGAATGAGACATGTGAAGAATACTGAGAAAAAGAGAACATCAGCACAAAGCATGGATAAGAACAGAAACCATTAGTAAGATAGAAGGCAGGAAAAACAAGAAAGCAGATTTAAACAGAAGCAAAACCAGAAGCTCCAAAGCCAAGGCTCATGAAGTGTACATAGAAGCAAACAAAGAAGTAAGAAGAAACATCAAAAGAGATAAGATGAAATATATTGATGATTTGGCAAGGGAAGCAGAGGAAGCTGCAGCCAAAAGAAATATGAGGGACCTGTACAACAACACAAAGAAGCTAACAGGGGAAATATAAGCAAGCAAATGGCCTCATAAAAGATAAGAATGGAAAATTGCTTAGTAATATACAAGAACAAATGAAGAGATGGACAGAACATTTTGAGGAACTTCTCAATAGACCATCTCCAACTAATCCCCCAGACATCTAGCCAGCAGAAGAGGAGCTACAAATCAGCTGATGTCAAAATTAGTCACGTGATTTTTACCCAATCGTGAGTCAGAAAAATTTAGAAGGGACGCGATTTTCCCCAGCAGCCTAGTTAGTTGGAAGGGACGCGTCTAGCTAGTAAGACAAGCAAGTTTGTGCTCATAACGCAGTGGTTTACTGCATGAAAGTTTATTCAAGTTGAAGAATTAGAAATTCCAGGGATGATGGCATGTTCTCTTCAAAGTGCATTTTTGTGTATTTAAACTCTATATTCGAAGTCTGTAAGTAGGAACTAATTACTATACAATTATTGACATGTCGAAATCGAATGATTGTTGCAGATTTAGAAAGGAAACAATGGCTGAAAGATTTCTTTTCAAATGTACATGCAGGATTGATTTGTTTTGATGAAGCAATAACATATCAGGAGGAGATATGGACTGAAGAAGCAGAGTAATCCCTATTGAACTAGACATACACTTACTTGAAAATATGGACCAGTCCTCTATAAATAGAAAACTTACAGCGGGATTTTGAAAAGAAAATATGCTCTGAAATAACATATGTGGTAAATTGATTTGTTTTGATGAAGCAATACAACAACTTAGATATCAGCAGGAGAATGGCTATAGTCAACTCTCTTACAGCCTAGCCACACATCTTTATATGTTGCCTAGTGACCAGTCCTCTACAAAAGAGCAGAAGAATTAACGAAACATGGAACTCAAGAGAAAATACCAACACCAAGAGTACAACAACAGCAGCAGGAAAACCAACCCGTATATACACAACCCTTACAGCCCACCGATTGACATGTTTAAGAAATATTTGCTGACGGGAAGTTACCCTATGCAGCATGAACCATTACTGTGTCAGAGCTTTGCCCATCAGTTCCCCTCCCCAAGTTTCTCCAACCCACGCCGCCCCTCTGACTCTGACAAGTGGAACAGTCGTTTGCTAACGGGAGGTTATCGCAAACGAGAATCCTTCACCAAGATGAATGCAGTAACAACACACGCGGACGCGGAAAGTTACTCTGTCGAAAAATTAAGAAACCTACGATACCCATGTCTACCAACACATCATACCGAGGAAACAGATAGTACGCTGTATCATTTTAACAGACGTGCTAAGAATCACTGGACGAGTTTAAATAGAAGAAATTGCCGCATCGCAGTCCGAAGCCTATTCACCAATGTCAAAAGTCATAGGACCTACGAAATAAAGAATCTCCATGCATCTGACAGGGAATGCATCGTCACCACAGATGAAGGTTTTCGTGCTGTTATAAAACCACTACCTCCATGGCGAAGACCATTTCTTGAACGTCAACAGGTCAGTTCTGTGAAAGTAAACACGACGCTATGTACCCCCATTTCAAATAGACTAACCCGAATCATGCACAAACAAGAAGAATTTATGAATGAACCAAAGACGACCTCTGTCGCGACACAAACAGACCTTCCTACGTCACCTTTTAACCACACTCGAACGACAGTAGCCACTCAAACCGAAATACTGAATGAGGATGAAACTGAACTGAAAATAATAGAACAACCCTTCGATCCTCATGCAGTGGTCCAAAACTCCAATGAACATGAAGACGACACAATGTCCTGTGTATCAGACTCAGATAGTGGTAGCGAGTCAATATTCAGCGCCCCACTTGTAGACAGCGCCACACTTTCAGAAGTCAACACCACGGTTGAATCGTTTTTTCCTGAGCCTCACGAATCGCCTCCTGTGGCCACATTTGTAGAACTGCCACAACCGCCAGTCATGTCACCTCTAGCCACACATTCCCAGGCTACATTGCCATCATCACTGATTTCCTTTGCGCCCCAACAATCAGTCAATGTCATGTCACCTCCAGCCACAGTACAACCATTGACGTTTGCTTCAGTTGCCCATCAACCTCTCAATGTCAACAATGCCATCTCCAGTGCTGTACCCGCTGTACAACCGGTCAATAATGATCCCAATTCGGCCTTCCTTATGGCACTGCGGGAATTGGATAAACAAATCAAGAAGCGGGCAGAGACTATGAGAAATACAGTTATAACTCCCTGGTACTGAGAAGCTATTCAAAAACACGCCCAGGTGTTTTATGTGTTCGCCACTCCGAACACGGTCGCCGCGAATGTGAAATTACTTTTTAACAATGTACTAACTTTCCCATGTACTCTATTTTCAGTTTTTGACAGTTCAAATGACTTGCTTCCAGACTAAGATGTCAAAGCCTCACTGAGAAAGTTATTTTTTTCCAGCCTCAGAATACTGATGCCCAGAGAACAAATCAAGACCAGCACACGGAGGATTTTCATTAGATAGTATAGTGTTGTGAAATAAAAATGACAAAACAATTGATAACACACGGTGTTACGAGTTTACAGACATTATTTAGTTACAGACATTTTCTTAATAATTAGAATGTTACACAACCTTACCTATAACACATGTGTCACACTATTCTGTTGTAACATTGATCTCTACTTTTGAAACTGATCATATTCCACGCTCCATTCACCAGACTTCTTGTCCTTGCAGTTCCAGAGTTCTGTAATTTCGCATCTTAGTGCATTTTCATGCAGACACTTTACACCAGTAGTTTTTCTTACCTCATACTAATATTTCTGTGATCTCATTTATGCTAAACTCCTTTATATCTATCACCTTGATCAATCATACTGTTCCTACTATGACATCTGTTAACAACATATAATTCATACCCAAAACTAGTATTGCATGTTATGCTATCTTTCTCCACAGGATTATTTATTTTTCCAATGTACATTATTATGTTAGACCCAGATGTATATTAGTACTGTCAAGATTTTAAAACATTCTCCAAGATTCCATATCCCAACCTTGACTCTCTATAGTAAGATTTTCTTCACTCCACTGTTACAACATCTTTAACTTACTATTTTTCCTTTCCACTATATTGAGACGACATTCTAGACTTGTGATCTTTTCAATCCCAATCATATTCATTCCTTGGAATTACAATCATGTTGTAATCAGGAGATCCTTGATGTACCCTTTCCTCGCCACTTATTGACAACAGACACTGCTACAATATTCATTCTGTTCTAACCTAAACTATTACTTGCAGCCCTATTGGTTAGGATTTACTATTAGGAATATTGATAGTATCTCTAGTTTAGTGAATTGATTTTTATCATTCTTTCGTACTTGTGATACAAACAGAAAAGAAATCACAAGAAAAGAAATCACAAGAAAAGAAATCACAAGAAAACAGAAAAGAAATGGAAAAAAGAAATGAAAAAGAAAAAAATGAAAAGAGACAAAACATAACAGAAAAATGAGAAGAGAAAAACAATTGGAATGTTTTTTTATAAGATGTATTATATGTTTATATGCCACCCTCACACATTTTGATGATGATAAGCCAATATTGTAAAACATTGACTGCCCTGAGGTTAGCAGCCGACATAAAAGAAAAAGGAGAAGAGAAAATAAATCACCATTTCAGAGTGAGAAATTAGTTTTTACTCCTACTGCCCATTACCAGTCATACCCCCACCAGCATGATCTCTGATACTCCAGCAGTATTTTGTTGATACTGCCTATGACAAGTACCCCAATGACATTTGCGCATGCTGATTTTTTGCAAATGAAAAATCCTTTGAGAGCATTAGTATATGCTAACCCCAGATTGAACAAATTGCACCTATTTGTTGATGATGCCTTTGCCCATGTTAAAGAAATAGCATTTGCACATGCTGACTTAGCAAATGAAATACCCCTCTACAGCATTTGTATATGCTGAACCCACATTGAACACCCATTACCGGATGATAGCCACTGATGGCACATGAGAGAATGAAGCAACTGTTTATTTATAATGAAGATGCAATTTTATATTATGGTGAAACCTTATGTTGTCACAGCTGAGATTTTGTTGTAATGTTTATGCACAAGATCCCCCACATTAACATTGGAGGAGCAATAATTTTAGTCTTTCGTGGTTACGAGATAAGACAAGGATATAATAGAATATTCAATGAATACCATGGACATGGAACAAATCAGAGCAGATGATTACTGCACATATGAGGACCATATTTGAAGTCATTATTGAAGGATTATCAGTAGACAAGAGACAAATAGATTATGATAATCCCATGGAACCACAGGTACTAAGGACACAAAATGGAGATTAAATAATGGAGAAAAAAAAAATAATGACTGAAATATTACTACGCCCAGAGGTAAGGGAAATAGAGATACATCCGCATTTTCGGAGAAGATATCTCTTTGATTTTTGCTCATTGCCTTTGTAATATGAACATTGTTGTATAACAAATGACTATTCCTTATCACAAATTACAGAATGTTGTAAGATAGTTGAAATAAATTGACAATGTACTATACTCATAACATACCCAGCATTACAGGAGAAAAATACATGATTGATGAAATTGGACGTACTGAGATCTGCTCACCCCGAGGATATTGAATAAAAATAATGTTATCCCAAGGACAGACATGTCACAGAGATATCATGGAGATATTAGGACATAAGAAAAGAATACCTAGATTGGAAATGCAGCAAACTTTGTCAAGGACACCATGAAATAGACCCCCGCCCCACACTTAAGATATAACTGATGGATGAGATTTTTGAATTATAAGTACCATAAGTCACCCATCTGGCTGTAGTCAGCGGATGTTACAGGCACCACACAACTCTGACTAACCCTCGACCTGCGAAGGCAGAGTTGGTGTCGAAATTTTGCACATATGTAAAAAGACATGTTTTTGTTCATGTTTTGGTAAAGTCTAGACATTTGTGTTAATGGTTCCATAAATGATTAGTTGATATATTGTTGATAAATATTCACAGATATAGTACATGGACAATTAATAAGGATGTATTTCCAGTACAGAATAAGAGGAATAGGAAGGATCCACATTTTAAATATTGGAGCACCATGAGCGATGAATTGGACTTATAAAGAAAATGGAAATGGTACACTGTATGCAAGGATAACCAGAAATAATATGGATAAATAGTAGTCAGAGTGCCAGGAACTTTGTCTTATAAGAATATTGTAGATTCCTCACGATCAATTGAATATTTTTTCTTCCTTTCTATGTCACATTTTTTGAGTGATGACCCAAAATTTTTTTTTCATCTCATATTGTCAAAAGTTCTTACATCTCAGTTGATTGTTCCATAAATAATTGTTTGATGTGTTTTTGATAAATGTATTGCTAGATAAGGTACATAGGGAGTTACTAAGGATGAATTCTCAAGATAACAGGAGGACAAGAATAGATACAATGATATTGGAACACCATAAATGATACATTGGTGTTATGAAAAAAAAAGGAGACAAATATAAACGGTATACAAGGATGCCTTGAGAGTGACAACATGGATACATATTGTCAAGAGTATAAGCAGTTGTCTTAACAGAGAAAATAAAGTAATACGGAACCCAATGTAGAAAATTCATGATGATTTGAAACTATATTTTCCTTTTCCCTTATATTTCATAATATGATAGTAACACATTCGTCTGTTGGTTGCTGAATAATTTGATGTTTGAAAATTGATGTATGGTAAGTCAAAGAAGATCTTTGAAAAAAAAAAATATATATATATAAAATAATATTTCTAGGAAAGAGTTCACAGAAAAAAATACTGTGTTGACAGAAAAGAAGGAATGATTAGAAATAACTGACTAATGGACAGGATCACCACCAGACGTACGGATATTGGAGACAAACATCACATATTTAAAAAAAAAAAAAAAAAAAAAGGAATGTAATATAGAACATTCTTTACAGTGATGGACTTGGAACGAATTTATACACTTACCATTTGGAAAATGTCAATAACAAGGAAACATTCAGATAAATAAATAAGGATAAGCCATGAGGTTTTAATGCTTTTATTGTGAAAAATGATTACTTATAAAAATGATGCTGGTTATATTATCGTCTGATAAAATATGCATATTATGTCTAGAGATGTTTTCTACATGTAATAATGAGCAAGTGGCTCATTCACTAAAAAAAAAAAAAAAAAAAGAAGGACGTGATGAGTACCCATGAGAACATTGGCTATTTTATGAAAGTGGATTGCCATTACCATAGGAATTGGAGATTTTGGACATTTCTTGGAATATTGCAGAGTACTTGGAAAATAGAATAAATAAGTACGCCAGGAAGAAAAAAGATTTTTTAAGTACTTGCAGGCTTTTAATATGGAGCAAATAACAGGAACAGAAAAGAGATAACACCCCCCACCATATCTAAGAGAATGTAATCAACTATATTTTTGAATGAAATGTAATAGATTATGATAATGCAGCCAAGTTCTGCAAATAAGATATTTTATTGTTCATTTCCCAGTGTTGCCACTCGTCACATTCTTTTGAGTGCTGACCTTATGATTGTTTTTAGGATTTTGTTGGTCAGTGTTGCCAATTTGTAAATTTGGTTGAAATATGTATTGATGTGAAAGATAGTTTGCAATTTTTGGAGATGATGTCCATCTATAAGGCCCCTTTATAGACGACAGTCCCATATAGACATAGGAGCTCAGATGTAGGAATTTCGTTAAATTTTCTGAAATATTTTTGGACTTAGAAAATTTTTGAACTTGAAAATTTTTTTTTTCAAAAATTTTTTTAGACTTAGAAAATTTTTGGGGATGAATTTTTGTTATTGATAGTACTCAAATGTCTCCCTACGGGATACATTTGCGGAGCCCCGGGATCTATATGTAGCCGTGTACATAGTTGTTCCTTTGGAAACAGGCTATAAAAACCAGATTAGCATATAAATTTCTACTTTCCGAGAAACAGATTAAATTTTAATTAGGATAGAGTCGCGTTACATGTCAAAATTAGTCACGTGATTTTTACCCAATCGTGAGCTCAGAAAAATTTAGAAGGGACGCGATTTTCCCCAGCAGCCTAGTTAGTTGGAAGGGACGCGTCTAGCTAGGAGACAAGCAAGTTTGTGCTCATAACGCAGTGGTTTACTGCATGATAGTTATTCAAGTTGAAGAATTAGAAATTCCAGGGATGATGGCATGTTCTCTTCAAAGTGCATTTTTGTGTATTTAAACTCTATATTCGAAGTCTGTAAGTAGGAACTAATTACTATACAATTATTGACATGTCGAAATCGAATGATTGTTGCAGATTTAGAAAGGAAACAATGGCTGAAAGATTTCTTTTCAAATGTACATGCAGGATTGATTTGTTTTGATGAAGCAATAACATATCAGGAGGAGATATGGCAATTTTATATCCTGAAGAAGCAGAGTAATCCCTATTGAACTACTGACATACACTTACTTGAAAATATGGCATTATGAACAAGAAAGAATTTCCTAAGAATAGAACCAGAATGGTTATAATGAAGCTAGAAACTCATACAGCGGGATTTTGAAAAGAAATATGCTCTGAAGAATAATTGTCATATGTGTCTTATGAAGTTTTGCCATGTCGACTTGTAATTACGTTATAATTAAATAAAAGTCACGTTTATACTAAAGGCAGGTCGTCACTCATTTGCTTTGCCATACATTCATGAGAGGAAGGAAGGAAATATAAATGAACCATAACTGCTCTTGCTGGTAAATCATATAAATAAAACACATCTGCTCTAATACAACACCTTAGAGGATAGTCCCCGAACCTGGTAAAATCCCGTAAGACTGTAAGGGAGAAATTGCGAACTCTAGCGGTCAAGCTAGTAAATCTAGATCTAACACTCTCTGCAATAAAACAGCAACCCCCAATTCCCTACCCGGCCACACATCTTTATATGTTGCCTAGTGACCAGTCCTCTACAAAAGAGCAGAAGTATTAACGAAACATGGAACTCAAGAGAAAATACCAACACCAAGAGTACAACAACAGCAGCAGGAAAACCAACCCGTATATACACAACCATTACAGCCCACCGATTGACATGTTTAAGAAATATTTGCTGACGGGAAGTTACCCTATGCAGCATGAACCATTACTGTGTCAGAGCTTTGCCCATCAGTTCCCCTCCCCAAGTTTCTCCAACCCACGCCGCCCCTCTGACTCTGACAAGTGGAACAGTCGTTTGCTAACGGGAGGTTATCCCAAACGAAAATCCTTCACCTTACGTCCTAATATTCACGGGGAAGCCTCATATGCCAAGAGGAATGCAGTAACAACACACGCGGACGCGGAAAGTTACTCTGTCGAAAAATTAAGAAACCTCCGATACCCATGTCTACCTACACATCATAACGAGGACACAGATAGTACGCGGTATCATTTTAACAGGCGTGCTAAGAATCACTGGACGAGTTTAAATAGAAGAAATTGCCGCATCGCAGTCCGAAGCCTATTCACCAATGTCAAAGGTCATAGGACCTACGAGATAAAGAATCTCCATGCATCTGACAGGGAATGCATCGTCACCACAGATGAAGGTTTTCGTGCTGTTATAAAACCACTACATCCATGGCGAAGACCATTTCTTGAACGTCAACAGGTCAGTTCTGTGAAAGTAAACACGACGCTACATACCCCCTTTCATAATAGACCAACCCCAATCAAACAACATCAAGACACATTTATGAATGAACCAAGAATGACCTCGGTGGCAACACAAACAGACCTTCCGACGTCACCTTTTAACCACACTCGAACGACAGTAGCCACTCAAACCGAAATACTGAATGAGGATGAAACTGAACTGAAAATAATAGAACAACACTTCGATCCTCATACAGTGGTCCAAAACTCCAATGAACATGAAGACGACACAATGTCCTGTGTATCAGACTCAGATAGTGGTATCGAGTCAATATTCAGCGCCCCACTTGTAGACAGCGCCACACTTTCAGAAGTCAACACCACAGTTGAATCGTTTTTTCCTGAGCCTCACGAATCGCCTCCTGTGGCCACATTTGTAGAACTGCCACAACCGCCAGTCATGTCACCTCTAGCCACACATTCCCAGGCTACATTGCCATCATCACTGATTTCCTTTGCGCCCCAACAATCAGTCAATGTCATGTCACCTCCAGCCACAGTACAACCATTGACGTTTGCTTCAGTTGCCCATCAACCTCTCAATGTCAACAATGCCATCTCCAGTGCTGTACCCGCTGTACAACCGGTCAACAATGATCCCAATTCGGCCTTCCTTATGGCACTGCGGGAATTGGAGAAACAAATCAACAAGCGGGCAGAGACTATGCGAAATACAGTTATAACTCCCTGGTACTGAGAAGCTATTCTAAAACACGCCCAGGTGTTTTATGTGTTCGCCACTCCGAACACGGTCGCCGCGAATGTGAAATTACTTTTTAACAATGTACTAACTTTCCCATGTACTCTATTTTCAGTTTTGACAGTTCAAATGACTTGCTTCCAGACTAAGATGTCAAAGCCCCACTGAGAAACTTTTTTCCAGCCTTAAAATACTGATGCCCAGAGAACAATCAAGACCAGCACACGGAGGATTTTCATTAGATAGTATAGTTTTGTGAAATAAAAATGACAAAACAATTGATAACACACGGTGTTACGAGTTTACAGACATTATTTAGTTACAGACATTTTCTTAATATTTTAGAATGTTACACAACCTTACCTATAACACATGTGTCACACTATTCTGTTGTAACTTTCATCTCTACTTTCAAACTGATCATATTCCACGCTCCATTCACCAGACGTCTTGTCCTTGCAGTTCCAGAGTTCTGTAATTTCGCATCTTAGTGCATTTTCATGCAGACACTTTACACCAGTAGTTTTTCTTACCTCATACTAATATTTCTGTGATCTCATTTACGCTAAACTCCTTTATTCTATCACCTTGATCAATCATACTGTTCCCATTATGACATCTGTTAACAACATATAATTCATTACCCAAAAACTAGTATTGCATGTTATGCTATCTTTCTCCACAGGAATATTTATTTTTCCAATGTACATTATTATGTTAGACCCAGATGTATATTAGTACTGTCAAGATTTTAAAACATTCTCCAAGATTCCATATCCCAACCCTGACTCTCTATAGTAAGATTTCCTTCACCCCACTGTTACAACATCTTTAACTTACTATTTTTCCTTTCCACTATATTGAGACGACATTCTAGACTTGTGATCTTTTCATTCCCAATCATATTCATTCCTTGGAATTACAATCATGTTGTAATCAGGAGATCCTTGATGTACCCTTTCCTCGCCACTTATAGACAACAGACACTGCTACAATATTCATTCTGTTCTAACCTAAACTATTACTTGCAGCCCTATTGGTTAGGATTTACTATTAGGAATATTGATAGTATCTCTAGTGTTTAGTGAATTGATTTTTATCATTCTTTCATACTTGTGATACAAACAGAAAAGAAATCACAAGAAAACAGAAAAGAAATGGAAAAGAGAAATGGAAAAAAAAAGAAAAAAAAAGAAAAAAAAAATGAAAAGAGACAAAACATAACAGAAAAATGAGAAGAGAAAAACAATTGGAATGTTTTTTTTTTATAAGATGTATTATATGTTTATATGCCACCCTCACACATTTTGATGATGATAAGCCAATATTGTAAAACATTGACTGCCCTGAGGTTAGCAGCCGACATAAAAGAAAAGAATAAGAGAAAATAAATCACCATTTCAGAGTGAGAAATTAGTTTTTACTCCTACTGCCCATTACCAGTCATACCCCCACCAGCATGATCTCTGATACGCCAGCAGTATTTTGTTGATACTGCCTATGACAAGTACCCCAATGACATTTGCGCATGCTGATTTTTTGCAAATGAAAAATCCTTTGAGAGCATTAGTATATGCTGACCCCACATTGAACAAATTACAACTATTTGTTGATGATGCCTTTGCCCATGTTGAAGAAATAGCATTTGCACATGCTGACTTAGCAAATGAAATACCCCTCTACAGCATTTGTATATGCTGAACCCACATTGAACACCCATTACCGGATGATAGCCACTGATGGCACATGAGAGAATGAAGCAACTGTTTATGTATGATGAAGATGCAATTTTATATTATGGTGAAACCTTATGTTGTCACAGCTGAGATTTTGTTGTAATGTTTATGCACAAGATCCCCCACATTAACATTGGAGGAGCAATAATTTTAGTCTTTCGTGGTTACGAGATAAGACAAGGATATAATAGAATATTCAATGAATACCATGGACATGGAACAAATCAGAGCAGATGATTACTGCACATATGAGGACCATATTTGAAGTCATTATTGAAGGATTATCAGTAGACAAGAGACAAATAGATTATGATAATCCCATGGAACCACAGGTACTAAGGACACAAAATGGAGATTAAATAATGGAGGAAAAAAATAATGACTGAAATATTACTACGCCCAGAGGTAAGGGAAATAGAGATACATCCGCATTTTCGGAGAAGATATCTCTTTGATTTTTGCTCATTGCCTTTGTAATATGAACATTGTTGTATAACAAATGACTATTCCTTATCACAAATTACAGAATGTTGTAAGATAGTTGAAATAAATTGACAATGTACTATACTCATAACATACCCAGCATTACAGGAGAAAAATACATGATTGATGAAATTGGACGTACTGAGATCTGCTCACCCCGAGGATATTGGATAAAAATAATGTTATCCCAAGGACAGACATGTCACAGATATATCATGAAGATATTAGGACATAAGAAAAGAATACCTAGATTGGAAATGCAGCAAACTTTGTCAAGGACACCATGAAATAGACCCCCGCCCCACACTTAAGATATAACTGATGGATGAGATTTTTTGAATTATAAGTACCATAAGTCACCCATCTGGCTGTAGTCAGCGGATGTTACAGGCACCACACAACTCTGACTAACCCTCGACCTGCGAAGGCAGAGTTGGTGTCGAAATTTTGCACATATGTAAAAAGACATGTTTTTGTTCATGTTTTGGTAAAGTCTAGACATTTGTGTTAATGGTTCCATAAATGATTAGTTGATATATTGTTGATAAATATTCACAGATATAGTACATGGACAATTAATAAGGATGTATTTCCAGTACAGAATAAGAGGAATAGGAAGGATCCACATTTTAAATATTGGAGCACCATGAGCAATGAATTGGACTTATAAAGAAAATGGAAATGGTACACTGTATGCAAGGATAACCAGAAATAATATGGATAAATAGTAGTCAGAGTGCCAGGAACTTTGTCTTATAAGAATATTGTAGATTCCTCACGATCAATTGAATATTTTTTCTTCCTTTCTATGTCACATTTTTTGAGTGATGACCCCAAAATTTTTTTATCTCATATTGTCAAACAGTTCTTACATCTCAGTTGATTGTTCCATAAATAATTGTTTGATGTGTTTTTGATAAATGTATTGCTAGATAAGGTACATAGGGAGTTACTAAGGATGAATTCTCAAGATAACATGAGGACAAGAATAGATACAATGATATTGGAACACCATAAATGATACATTGGTGTTATGAAAAAAAAAGGAGACAAATATAAACGGTATACAAGGATGCCTTGAGAGTGACAACATGGATACGTATTGTCAAGAGTATAAGCAGTTGTCTTAACAGAGAAAATAAAGTAATACGGAACCCAACGTAGAAAATTCATGATGATTTGAAACTATATTTTCCTTTTCCCTTATATTTCATAATATGATAGTAACACATTCGTCTGTTGGTTGCTGAATAATTTGATGTTTGAAAATTGATGTATGGTAAGTCAAAGAAGATCTTTGAAAAAAAAAATATATATAAAATAATATTTCTAGGAAAGAGTTCACAGAAAAAAAATACTGTGTTGACAGAAAAGAAGGAATGATTAGAAATAACTGACTAATGGACAGGATCACCACCAGACGTACGGATATTGGAGACAAACATCACATATTTAAAAAAAAAAAAAAAAAAAAAAGGAATATAATATAGAACATTCTTTACAGTGATGGACTTGGAACGAATTTATACAATTACCATTTGGAAAATGTCAATAACAAGGAAACATTCAGATAAATAAATAAGGATAAGCCATGAGGTTTTAATGCTTTTATTGTGAAAAATGATTACTTATAAAAATGATGCTGGTTATATTATCGTCTGATAAAATATGCATATTATGTCTAGAGATGTTTTCTACATGTAATAATGAGCAAGTGGCTCATTCACTAAAAAAAAAAAAAAAAAAAAGAAGGACGTGATGAGTACCCATGAGAACATTGGCTATTTTATGAAAGTGGATTGCCATTACCATAGGAATTGGAGATTTTGGACATCTCTTGGAATATTGCAGAGTACTTGGAAAATAGAATAAATAAGTACGCCAGGAAGAAAAAAGATTTTTTAAGTACTTGCAGGCCTTTAATATGGAGCAAATAACAGGAACAGAGAAGAGATAACACCCCCCACCATATCTAAGAGAATGTAATCAACTATATTTTTGAATGAAATGTAATAGATTATGATAATGCAGCCAAGTTCTGCAAATAAGATAGTTTATTGTTCATTTCCCAGTGTTGCCACTCGTCACATTCTTTTGAGTGCTGACCTTATGATTGTTTTTAGGATTTTGTTGGTCAGTGTTGCCAATTTGTAAATTTGGTTGAAATATGTATTGATGTGAAAGATAGTTTGCAATTTTTGGAGATGATGTCCATCTATAAGGCCCCTTTATAGACGACAGTCCCATATAGACATAGGAGCTCAGATGTAGGAATTTCGTTAAATTTTCTGAAATATTTTTGGACTTAGAAAATTTTTGAACTTGAAAATTTTTTTTTTTCAAAATATTTTTAGACTTAGAAAATTTTTGGGGATGAATTTTTGTTATTGATAGTACTCAAATGTCTCCCTACGGGATACATTTGCGGAGCCCCGGGATCTATATGTAGCCGTGTACATAGTTGTTCCTTTGGAAACAGGCTATAAAAACCAGATTAGCATATAAATTTCTACTTTCCGAGAAACAGATTAAATTTTAATTAGGATAGAGTCGCGTTACATGTCAAAATTAGTCACGTGATTTTTACCCAATCGTGAGCTCAGAAAAATTTAGAAGGGACGCGATTTTCCCCAGCAGCCTAGTTAGTTGGAAGGGACGCGTCTAGCTAGGAAGACAAGCAAGTTTGTGCTCATAACGCAGTGGTTTACTGCATGATAGTTATTCAAGTTGAAGAATTAGAAATTCCAGGGATGATGGCATGTTCTCTTCAAAGTGCATTTTTGTGTATTTAAACTCTATATTCGAAGTCTGTAAGTAGGAACTAATTACTATACAATTATTGACATGTCGAAATCGAATGATTGTTGCAGATTTAGAAAGGAAACAATGGCTGAAAGATTTCTTTTCAAATGTACATGCAGGATTGATTTGTTTTGATGAAGCAATAACATATCAGGAGGAGATATGGCAATTTTATATCCTGAAGAAGCAGAGTAATCCCTATTGAACTACTTGTTACGTGCAGTCTTTGATATCTTACAATATTATACATTTGGTATTCTTGTTATGTTCGCAAATATTTTGTAAACAAAATAGTGCTTAAGGGAAAGTCATTATTGAGTTACTTCCCTTGAAAGTTGTGCCGTCTCTTCGATCGAACTCCGCGGATGAATCCATTTTACTGCGATTTATTCGTTGTTTGGGAAATAATAGATTGTTCTTGCTTCAGAATATCTATGGCCTGAATTTATGTGTATTGTTTGTCTGAGTAGGACGAGTCTGTCTTATATCTGTATATCTTTACATATCTAAGTCGAACTATATGTTCTGTTGTCTCTAGAGAGGTCAAAGGCTATTCGGCGGATGTGTCGCTAGAGTGTGGTGTGATTTGGCTTCGTCCCGATAGGGACTGTTTTTTCTATGTCGGCTTGTCGCCGGGAAAAAGTGATCTCAGTATTGGTGGGGAAAGTGATAGTCGTCTAGACCTATCGTGTATGCTTTGCCCCAGTGTTTATTTGTATTGCCAAGGAATGGCATTTTCATATTTCTGATACCAAGGTAATAATAGACACTCTCATGAACTCTCGTACGAAGCCACCATTTTCGATAGGTACGATTTGAATGTCTAAGAGAATATATTTGACTCGATGAAAACGACTTCGATTCCTAGCAGCACTATTTCCTGTAGATTGCAGTCAATTGTTCATGATCAAATCTACAGAGCAATGAAATGTTTTATGAATGACTAACTTTAGGACAGATTCATTATCTGTATCCAAACGTGAGTGACAGCTCACGAGTGAAGCCATCTTGGAACCAAAACATGTAGTGACTTTCAAGAAGAGAAAAGGGATGCCCGTATTATCGCTTGATTAGTCCAGAGATCACTGCTACACATGAGAACCCATTGCTAGCGGTTCAATATTATTATATGGAAAAATATGTGCTGGACATTATGTTGGAGAATCGTCGCTAAACGAGATTAGGTTTAGAAGCCATCTGAAATATTATTTATAAGCTGACGTGCTCAGTCAGTGAAGTCAGTTGATATATATGTATGGGCGATACTGAGTGCTTGGCTACTGACAGTCCATTATACAATTATTCTACATGAGTGCCCATGTAACATTGCAAGACCATTTATCCACTGTACTATGATGTATTATGCCAACCTGTGATTTGTCACTATCTGTGCTGTCGAGTGTGTACGTCCAATTAAACTTTAGAAAAGGTACACAGTCGTTGGTGTCGATGACTTCCAGCCATACATGAGTGTGAGAAAAGAACATTTGTCAACACCACGAACCCTTATTAACATTCGCACATTATACACTCAATCCATGTCTACACACCACTGCGTAGGTCAAGTTGACATTCCATACACTACAGTGGAGCAAACAACACCATAGAGATCTTATCAACTGATGATGATGATGATGATGTCTGCTTCCATCCACTTATATCTATCTTTTGGTGGATATCATTAACTGGAATAAATTATCCAACTTTATCAACCTTATCAACTGGTGGACCAGCTTTCTGGGTTTGACCTCGCAGAAGTTCAGAAGTCAACAGATTACCGATACCAGACCGTTTCCTGTGGCTGATACGACACACTTGCAGTATTGGTTTGCTCTTTGTCAACACTTCGTCACGTGACCTGTCAAGTGAATGCAGTATGTAGGTCAGCGTTGTTGACATTTTTACATTAGACATTACAGAGTTTCACAGAACAGTTGGATCAATTCTTGTCAATATTAACAGGAAGACAGTATTTGTGAACTAAGAAGTCCTATTTTCATCGATGGATCTTCTTGTTTTCCATATATGAACTTTAATATTTAAGGCCAGAATGTTTAATTGAATAAAGTGGCAGTTTGTTTATTTTCATAAAAATAACTTTGCCATTACTGTAAAACTGAGCCTATTTTTGCAACACATACTATCATACACATAATTTATATATATTTATGTTTACATGTTATTTGTTTGTATAGTATGTTAGTTTCTATGTCAGCGGGTTGTGTTTAAGGTTGGGCGGCGTCCTCACAACAGAATATCCCACGTCATAGAGGGTCCGTTGTGGGCGTTTTCTATAGGTGCAATTTTCTTGATTGAAAATTTGCTGCGACAACTGTTGCTTTTGTGTTAGCTGTGAAGTCTGTAATTATTGTTATTTTTGTAATATTTCTTTGTTCTTTAGTTTTGTTTTGATTTGTTTGTAATTTGTTGGTCTAACCTTTTCTATCTTTCAGTTCTATTCTCAATTTATATTCATATATTGTGACGTCATTTGTGTTGTTATTCTTTGCAGATTCAGTGATTATTTTCATTGATTTCCCTATTTGATTTATTTTGATTTCTGCAAACGTTCTTGTATTGTCAGTCCTATTTGTACTTTATGTATTCTGTTGGTTGACATATGTTTTATATAGGTATATTTCTTAAGACACAATTGCCTGTGCACTGCACTTGGATTATGGTATAAACCAGTACCTGATTATTATTACTATTATACAAGACCTTATTAAAGGCTTGTGACCCACAGATATTGGGATAGTATACTGATTAATCAAGTCATTGAGAACTTGTGGTATTATTATTATTTCAGGTGATTAGTATTATTGTTAGACATCATGTCTACATTGGAATACTTCATTACACAAGGGAAAGCCCTTGATAAGACTGGTCAACAATTAGAACAATGGGCTGTTGCTCAATATGACAAAGCATTAGCTGCAGAAGAGAGAAGAGCTATGGCAGAAGAGAAAAGATTAGAAAGAGAAGCTGAGGCTGCTGCTGAACAAAAGAAATTGCAGATGCAGGTGGAGGAAAGGAGATTTGAAGCTGAACAAAAAAAAATTAGAAAGAGAAGCTGCTGCGGAACAAAAAAGATTAGACAGTGAAGCTGAACAAAAAAGATTAGACAGGGAAGCTGAACAAAAAAGATTAGACAGGGAGGCTGAACAAAAAAGATTAGATGCTGAAGAGAAAAAAGCAATAAGAGAACATGAATTTGAGTTAGAGAAATTGAGATTGACAATTATGAGTAATGTTAATCAGGCATCTAGTGGTAATGGTAAACCTTCTACTTACAAGGTTAAGGTTCCACCGTTCAATCAGTCCAGTGACGATATTACATTCTGGCTGGATAGATTTGAACGTTCTTGTCGTACACATAATGTGGATAAATCACAATACGCTAATCAATTATCAGAAAACTTGAAAGGTGAATCTTTGACTAGATTATGCCTTGTAGGAGAAGCAGATAAGGATAATTATGATGTCATTAGGGCGGCTTTGATAAAAAAATATCAGCTAAGTGAGGAAGGCTATCGCCTTTTATTTAAAACGATGGTGCCTGAGACGGGTGTAGAATTCTCAGAATTCACTGCAAAGGCACGTCTCACAGTTGATCGTTGGATTGAGCTTTCCAAAACAGAAAAAACGTATGAAGGACTTATGGATTTGTTGCTCAGAGATAAGATTATGTCATGTGTGAACAAACCTTTCCTTGAATTTATACATGAGCGTAAACCCAAATCTCTAAAAGAAATGGAAGAATATTGTTCCCAATATGTCACTGCACACCCCGACGTGACTTTTGGCAACACTAAGATTAAGGAGAGTATGCCAGTTGCTTCAGCAACACCATACAATCCCAATTATTCACACAGATTTCAGGGACCTCAAAACAGATTTGATAAAAAAGGTAACCATAATAGTTATCAAAACCAAGGTAACCAATCATTTCAGGGTTCTTCTTCAAAGAACTGGAGACGAGCTGATAGCTCTCGACACAGGGGTGGTCATAATTATAGGAATTTCCGTAGAGGAAGTAATTATAGAAACTATCAGGGTTATCCGTCTTGGAGTCAACAAGATCATAATTACAGAGATACTCATTATAATGAATATGATAATGGTAACCAAGGGAACTATGACTCAAACCCAAATAGGGGTTACAATAGAGGTAACAATAACTACAGAGGTGATAATAACCGAGGTAGATCTCAATACAAAAGACATAAACCACATTTTCAGGCAAACTCTGCACAACAAGAGTCCAATGAAGCCTATAAACAGAGTAAAGATAATAATGATGCTAGTAATATGGCATGTGCCGCTTTTGATTTTGGGAGAGCATCTCAGTGCCCCCAATGCAAAACGTTATTTGAGCCAACCACAGTGTCTACTTTAAGCTGTGGCCATCCTCTTCCTGCTCTTCCGGCATCAGTCGCGCATGATGGAAGAGGTTCTCTTGTCTTACATAAGGGTTTAGTGAATAACAATCCAGTCTCTGTGCTATTTGATTCTGGATGCACCACAATTGGTGTTAGGCAGTCACTCGTAGATCCTTCTCGTGCCACTGGACAAGTAGTCAAATGTGTAACATTTGGCGGCACATTAGAGAAATACTCTACTGCTATCATTAGGATTGCTACTCCTTTCTTTACAGGAGATGTACACGCATGTCTTCTTCCGAATCCGATCGCTGACCTCATCATCGGTCGCATTCATGGAGTCAAAGAATGCACTCCGCAACAAATTTCCACGTGGGAAAGGCAAAACATGCAGATTGCTAACGCTGTAGTCACTAGAGCTCAGGCTCTTAAGATGCCTCAAACTTCATCTACTGAAGATAATGAAGTGCATAACCAAGATAATCCCTTGGTAATTTCTCGTGACTCGTTTATAAAACAGCAAGAAGATGATCCCACTCTGAAGAAATTCTTCATTCTTGCAACTAAAGGTGATCCGAATAAAGACACAAGTCGTAAATCGTGGATTACAAAGAAGAATGGCGTACTTGTACGTATGGTTCAAGACTCCATTACGTCAAGTCATTCTCAAATCCTGGTTCCCAAGAATTTGAGAGTTAAAATTTTGCAGCACGCTCACGACTCTCAGTGTGCTGGACACATGGGTTTTTCCCGTACTAAGTCAAGAGTCCTTGCGGCTTTCTTTTGGCCATTGGTAAACAAGGACATACGGATTTATTGTCGATCTTGTAAAGTATGTCAGGAAGTTAAATCCAAAGGTCCACGGCATGCTGCACCCATTCAGGCGGCGGACATTCCTATTCGGCCGTTCCAAAAAATGGCCATAGACATAATTGGTCCATTTAAGATCAAGTCTGCCAGAGGACATCAGTTTATCTTGACGTGTGTTGATATGTGCACACGTTGGCCAGAGGCTATTCCTCTGAAGAGCATTACTACTGCTGATATTGCAGATGCTCTTTGGCTTATATTTTCTCGTCTGGGGTTCCCCGGAGAGATATTGTCAGACCATGGCACCCAACTAATATCAGATACCATGTCTCAAGTAATGTCTACTCTGCAGATAGATAGATCTTTAAGTAGTATCTACCATCCAATGTCTAATGGTATGGTCGAACGCCTTAATAGAACACTTAAAAACTTACTGGGGAAGATAACTGAGGATCATCCTCAAGACTGGGACAGAGTTTTACCTGCGGCCCTCTTCGCTTACAGAGAGGTACCCGATGAACATACGGGATTTTCTCCCTTTGAACTCGTCTTTGGCGCGCGTCCGCGTGGCCCTATGTCGTTGCTTCACGATCTCATTACATCTGACAATATTGACGATGACACAAAGTCATCCTACGAATATGTCATCGCGTTGAGACAAGAGATTATCGAAGCATGCAAATTAGCAACTTCTTCTTCTGAATTTGCGAAACAGAAGGCAAGGCAATTTGCCAATAAGAAGAGATGCTTACGACAACTTTGTCCTGGTGACAAAGCATTTGTATTACTACCTTGTAGGGAAAACAGATTACTTATTTCTTGGAAAGGTCCGTACGATATAATATCGAAAATTTCCGATGTCGACTATATTGTCGATATTGATGGGAAGCATAAAACCTTCCACATCAATATGCTTACTGAATTCCATGAACGTCCGGATTATTTGCAACACATTTTCCAAGCAACGGACAATTCTCCAGTACAACATGGTCATTACTCATCACTGTCCGTGATACAGGATGAGGAAACAAGTTTTTCAGATGTAAATCTTCCTCTTCCAATGATCCCACTTCATTCTAGTGAATCATGGAAGAACGTTACTGTCTCTCCTGATTTGTCTCTAGGAGAACAGCGACAAGTTTCAACTATGTTGCAAACATTTCAGGATGTACTCACTGACATCCCTGGACAAACGCATGTCATTGAACATGACATTGTTCTAACTGACCATACTCCTATTAGGATTAGACCTTATCCTATACCTATACATTTTCAAGCACAGGTCGAGAAGGAGTTGGATGAGATGATAGATTTGAAAATAATCGAACCATCCACCTCTGCATATTCTTCGCCGATGGTTATTGTTCGTAAAAAAGACAATAACATACGTCTTTGCGTTGACTATCGAAAATTGAATCAAGTAACGAAGTTCGATGCCGAACCTATGCCTTTACTGGAAGAGCTACTTACTCGACTCTCCAAATCTCATTTTTTCACTAAACTTGATTTGTCTAAAGGATATTGGCAAGTTCCTTTATCTGAACGCGCCAAACCTCTCACGGCTTTTTCAACACCTAGAGGTTTGTTCCAATGGAATTTTATGCCTTTCGGTCTTATGAACGCACCAACTACATTCGTACGCATGATGCGCCGAATCCTATCTTATCGGTCAGATGTCATTGCATATCTAGACGACATCTGTCTTTTCAGCGATACTTGGGAAGATCACTATTCAGGGTTAGATGAATTGCTGTCTACTTTGCGTGAGCACAACCTGACAGCGAAACCCTCTAAAGCCTATATTGGTTTTAGCGAAATTTCTTTCCTAGGCCACCGAGTTGGTCATGGTTTCCTAAAGACAGAGGACCATAATACTAGTAAGATACTTAACA
Organism: Oreohelix idahoensis; assembly: GCA_024509875.1. Taxonomy (NCBI): domain Eukaryota; kingdom Metazoa; phylum Mollusca; class Gastropoda; order Stylommatophora; family Oreohelicidae; genus Oreohelix; species Oreohelix idahoensis. The sequence goes on from JAMPIV010022603.1 coordinate 508,689, forward strand.
TCTCAATCCCTAAGACTAAAAAACAGGTGAGAAGTCTGTTAGGTCTTATTCAATTTTATGGCAGATTCATTCAGAATCTATCCTCTATCATGGCACCTCTCTCAACACTTCTAAAGAAAGGTTCGCCTAATGTGGTCCACTGGTCTCAGGAATGCCAATGCTCTCTGGATAAGATTAAAACATTGTTTTCAACACTACCTATTTTAGTGCTACCTACTAAAAGATAAGACATTCGTTCTTCGTAGTGACGCTTCATCCACTGGGATTGGAGCGGCACTAATGCAAGAGTACTCTGGAACTCTGCATCCTGTAATGTATATTTCCAGAAAACTTAATGCGGCAGAAAGGAATTATTCGGTTTTAGACCGTGAGCTATTAGCTATGGTTTGGTCGATCCTCAAACTACAGAGATTCCTTCTAGGCGCACATTTCATAGTAGAAAACCGACCAAAAAGCTCTTACTGCTATACAGAGTAAGAATTTGAAGAGCTCGAGGTCTACTCGATATGCAATTGCTCTTCAACCTTTTCATTTCTCTGTGCGAGCTATTCGTGGATCAGATAATGTGATGGCAGACATTCTATCAAGATGCCCACATGATTCCACATAACTATTAGGGCTTAGACTTCTTGATATGTCTAGTTCTATAGTAGTTCCTTTTCTATATCATGATAGATACACATTTGTAATTTAATAATATAATGATTGTATCACTACATAGCGGTTCATTGATGTTTATTCACCGCTGTGCTTTGATGATTTTTTTCTTCATAAATCATAAATTTAAGATATCTAATGCGAAATGATGATATGAATTTTTTAGGCATTGTGTAATTGCCAGAATTGTATTATACTTTGATGACACCTTCCTGGAAAAATATACTTGTAGAGAAATAATTTCTCTCAGTTTATGAGACACATTCTCACCAGTCGCTCCATAAGTCGACTTAGCCTCATATTAGGCGTTATAGGTATTCCTGATATTTTCATCTGCGCATTATTCATGCGTTGTGAGCCTATTGTACGTTGCTCCTAGATGTATTTCAAAAAAAAAAAAAAAAGTTCCATTTTTTTTCCCCGGGAGGTGTGGTAAGACTGTTACGTGCAGTCTTTGATATCTTACAATATTATACATTTGGTATACTTGTTATGTTCGCAAATATTTTGTAAACAAAATAGTGCTTAAGGGAAAGTCATTATTGAGTTACTTCCCTTGAAAGTTGTGCCGTCTCTTCGATCGAACTCCGCGGATGAATCCATTTTACTGCGATTTATTCGTTGTTTGGGTAATAATAGATTGTTCTTGCTTCAGAATATCTATGGCCTGAATTTATGTGTATTGTTTGTCTGAGTAGGACGAGTCTGTCTTATATCTGTATATCTTTACATATCTAAGTCGAACTATATGTTCTGTTGTCTCTAGAGAGGTCAAAGGCTATTCGGCGGATGTGTCGCTAGAGTGTGGTGTGATTTGGCTTCGTCCCGATAGGGACTGTGTTTTCTATGTCGGCTTGTCGCCGGGGAAAAAGTGATCTCAGTATTGGTGGGGAAAGTGATAGTCGTCTAGACCTATCGTGTATGCTTTGCCCCAGTGTTTATTTGTATTGCCAAGGAATGGCATTTTCATATTTCTGATACCAAGGTAATAATAGACACTCTCATGAACTCTCGTACGAAGCCACCATTTTCGATAGGTACGATTTGAATGTCTAAGAGAATATATTTGACTCGATGAAAACGACTTCGATTCCTAGCAGCACTATTTCCTGTAGATTGCAGTCAATTGTTCATGATCAAATCTACAGAGCAATGAAATGTTTTATGAATGACTAACTTTAGGACAGATTCATTATCTGTATCCAAACGTGAGTGACAGCTCACGAGTGAAGCCATCTTGGAACCAAAACATGTAGTGACTTTCAAGAAGAGAAAAAGGATGCCCGTATTATCGCTTGATTAGTCCAGAGATCACTGCTACACATGAGAACCCATTGCTAGCGGTTCAATATTATTATATGAAAATATGTGCTGGACATTATGTTGGAGAATCGTCGCTAAACGAGATTAGGTTTAGAAGCCATCTGAAATATTATTTATAAGCTGACGTGCTCAGTCAGTGAAGTCAGTTGATATATATGTATGGGCGATACTGAGTGCTTGGCTACTGACAGTCCATTATACAATTATTCTACATGAGTGCCCATGTAACATTGCAAGACCATTTATCCACTGTACTATGATGTATTATGCCAACCTGTGATTTGTCACTATCTGTGCTGTCGAGTGTGTACGTCCAATTAAACTTTAGAAAAGGTACACAGTCGTTGGTGTCGATGACTTCCAGCCATACATGAGTGTGAGAAAAGAACATTTGTCAACACCACGAACCCTTATTAACATTCGCACATTATACACTCAATCCATGTCTACACACCACTGCGTAGGTCAAGTTGACATTCCATACACTACAGTGGAGCAAACAACACCATAGAGATCTTATCAACTGATGATGATGATGATGTCTGCTTCCATCCACTTATATCTATCTTTTGGTGGATATCATTAACTGGAATAAATTATCCAACTTTATCAACCTTATCACTACTGACATACACTTACTTGAAAATATGGCATTATGAACAAGAAAGAATTTCCTAAGAATAGAACCAGAATGGTTATAATGAAGCTAGAAACTCATACAGCGGGATTTTGAAAAGAAATATGCTCTGAAGAATAATTGTCATATGTGTCTTATGAAGTTTTGCCATGTCGACTTGTAATTACGTTATAATTAAATAAAAGTCACGTTTATACTAAAGGCAGGTCGTCACTCATTTGCTTTGCCATACATTCATGAGAGGAAGGAAGGAAATATAAATGAACCATAACTGCTCTTGCTGGTAAATCATATAAATAAAACACATCTGCTCTAATACAACACCTTAGAGGATAGTCCCCGAACCTGGTAAAATCCCGTAAGACTGTAAGGGAGAAATTGCGAACTCTAGCGGTCAAGCTAGTAAATCTAGATCTAACACTCTCTGCAATAAAACAGCAACCCCCAATTCCCTACCCGGCCACATAGGCTTGGGCACTTGTATTTTGTTAAGGCGTTGACTGCGTCTTTCGTTGAATTTGAACATTGGCCACAGATATGCTGGAGCATTCTGTGACAGAATTTTGTGAACAAATTTAGCATTGTTGAACAGAAAGCGCTTTCTTAGAGGCAGTATTCTGAGATCTTTATATAGATTTACACACTGTGTTTGGCAGTTGTCAGAAACTAGACGCACTGCACGCTTTTGTAGTGAATGGAGTCTTTTTGTGTTGGACATAGAACAACCATCCCAGATTGTGGAGCAATAGTCAAGGTTTGTTTGTATGTGAGATATATAGAACAATTTTCGTGGATCTTCTTCTAGGAAATGTTTGATTTTAGATAACTGGTAAACTTTCTGTGCCGTTTGCTTGGTCAGTGCATGAACATGTGAGTTCCAATTTAGATGCTGGTCAACGACTATTCCTAGAGTTTTATGTTCATTAACGTTTTCAATTGGTGAGGTACCAATATAGATCTGAAGTGTTGTTTTCTCTGAATTTTGTAATTTTTGTCTAGTTGATATTAACATGCACTTTGTTTTAATTATATTAATTAGCATGTGATTTCCGATGCTCCACTTAATCAGATTGTCTGTATCTTTTTTGTAACGATAATTCGAGTGTGTTGCAACTTGTATCACTCGTATAGACAGTACAGTCGTCAGCAAATAGGTCACAGGATGATTGCTCGACGTGTAGTGGAAGGTCATTAATGTATATGGCAAAAAGTAGAGGCCCAAGAATAGAGCCATGAGGAACGCCGGTATTTATTACGGTTGGGTTTGAGCAAGAGTTATTGTAAGAAACTACATGTTTTCTGTCTGACAGGAATGATTTAATTATCGTCACTAGTTACAGGTTTACTTTTGTTGTTTCTAGTTTTCTAATTAAAATAGCGTGATCTATCATATCAAATGCTTTTTTAAAGTCTACAAAAACTGCCCCACATATGTTATCGTTATTAATATTTAAGTGCCAGTTGTCAATCATCTTAGTTAGAGCTGTGTGACATGAATGTTTAGGTCTAAACCCCGACTGACTATAGATTAGCAAGCCGTTGTTAACTAGGTGTTGTAGTGTTACATTATGTATGTGTTTTTCTAGTGGTTTGGATAGCGATGATATTAAGGAGATTGGCCTATAGTTACCAAGGTTATTATTGTCGGAAGAGCCAGGTTTTAAGAGAGGATATACCTTAGCGACATTAAAGTGCCACGGAAAGTAACTCCGTGCGATACATTGATTGTATATGTATGTAAGCGAATCACTAAGAGGAAATACCAGCAGAATGGAAGGAAGGTTATCTGGTCAAGTTGCCTAAGAAGGGAAATTTACAAGAGTGCACAAATTATAGAGGAATAATGTTACCATCAGTGCCAGCAAAAGTATTGAACAAAATCATCCTTGAGAGATTAAAAGAGTCCATAAACAAGCAACTGAGAGATGAACAAGCAGGTTTTCGACAAAACAGATCCTGTACAGACCAGATAGCCACATTGGGAATAATAGTTGAACAAAGTCTGGAATGGAATTCACCGCTATACATCGAATTCGTTGACTATGAAAAGTCATTTGACAGTGTAGACAGAGAATCGGTTTGGAAATTGATGAGGCATTATGGAGTTCCCATGAAGATCATTAACTTAATAAAGAAGACATATGAAGACATGACATGCAGAGTTCTTCATGAAGGAGAACTTATAGAACCGTTTAGGATTAGAACGGGAGTGAGACAGGGATGCTTCTTGTCTCCATTTCTTTGCTTACGAGCAATAGATTGGGTTATGAAAACATCGACATCACACAACATACATGGAATCCAGTGGAATATGACTAAACAGCTTGATGATCGGGATTTTGCAGATGACTTGGCTCTTCTGTCCCATAACCATAATCAGATGCAAGAGAAAATGAATATTCTCGATGAGAGGTCACAACAAGTGAGCCTGAAAATACACAGGGAAAAGACAAAGATTATGAGAATAAATGCAAGAAACGATAATAAAGTTGAACTTGAAGAAACACCACCAAAAGATGTAGAATCGTATACATATATTGGAAGTAATATAGACAAAGTTGGAGGGACAGACAGTGATATCAAAATAAGAATACAAAAAGCAAGAGGAGCTTTCATTGCATTGGGACGCATATGGAGAACAAGATAAATCAAGTTAAACACAAAAATAAGAATCTTTAACTCAAATGTGAAGTAACTTGTCAAGGAGAGCAGCACTCTCTCTAGGTGGAACTTCAAGAAGGCAGACTGGACAATCTACCAGCATCGTACCAGTATACTGGCTAGAGATCTGACCATGACGTATAATGGAAATATAGATACAGTAATCTGACAGCTTTTGCTTTCCCATTTAGTGTCTACCATGGGCTAAGCCAAACCACGCAATTTTCTGTTTGTATGACTCACCTTTGAATCCACTCCCTTTTTCTGGGAACATAACAACAGAGTTGTTTACCAACTATTCGCAACCTGCCAGTCTTAGCAGGGGAGCGAATCACGTTTGTTTACCTGAGTTTCTCACGCGAGCTGATTTGCCAATTATCGGTCATTAGACAGATGCGCGTGGAAATAACGGACTGTTTGAAGAGATACACGGGCGACAATATTTTCCCGACCACCTTAGATGTTCGTACGTTTCAGGGGGAGGTAAATGTTTGATCTGCGAAAGGGGACGTAATCTAAGAGAGGCCCGTTGCACGGCCAAGTCTTCTGATGTCGGTCAGCATCGCTGTGTAGAATGAACGAACAAACCTTTGATCCGGGAAACGCAGTTTCCTGATTTCTCTGCTATGCAGAATGTGTGAATTATAGCATCCTCTAGTGATAATAACACCTTGATCTGTATATATACCGAGCTCTCTCCAATTCAGTTATCAGATATACTGGCCGAATGACTCAACACTAAACTCAAAGCTATATGGAGTTAAAGAGGAACTTCAAACAACAGTCGAATTCATCATGAGAACTCGTCTGACGGTGTAATCATCAAAGATGCGATCGCAAGAAGAAGAAGAAGTTATCAGAGTCGCTCAGAAATTCTTGGGAATCTAAACACGCCAGACTAGAACCATTATTTGCTAAATGTGTTAAATTGTCTCGTGGGGATTTCATGTTCTGATTTGTGGTAATATAAATTGTGCTTAAGTGTTAAAATGTTTTAAGTTTACCATTTTAATTCACTGTAATTCCCTAGCGTTAAAACTAGAGAAATAACATAATGCGTACATATTTTCTTGCCAGTTGTTCAGTAATGTAAATTCCATCACCCCACTTTCTTACACAAGAAGATACGGTTTAGCTGACTGAGATTATTACGCGTGACGGATGAGTGACAGAATACAATTCGCATTATATTTCATTGTGTGCAATTAAATAAGTGACTAGTGTTAATATCATGTGACGAAACAACAGACGCCGACAAATAGCTAATAGTGACAGGCGATTTTTGTTAAAGTGCGCGTATGGATAAATTAAAAAATAATTGACTTTGTGCGCTGTTCATTTGCTCGCGGGCAATAACGGGGGAGGGCGCATACCCTTTTTCCCGACATGCCATAGCGGAAAACGTACGTGTGCATAGGATAGTAGCAGTTTTTTCATAAATGTTCTTTTCCTCCTAATATAGCACCTGATCAAAACCAACGGCCAGCGGTCTTAGTCTTATTCTTATTTTGGGTCTTCGATGTTTTGGGCTAGTTCGGTCCTCTTTCTTCATTCAGTAAAGGATTAATGGTGTCTTCTTCGTGGCTACAAGTCCGAAGTTCCTTCGTGAGCCGGTTGGGCCCAAGAGACAAATAAACATTAATATTAAATCTTAACTGGACTGTACCTTACCCAGAATTATTTATTCAATTTTTGCAGCCCACTGGACATAAGAAAGAACATATATTCCTGACGATTGATAGCCGTAGCAACGGAGTGATCCAGAAAAACTACGCTGTTTCAAAATCGGCACTCCCCATAGACCCAGCCGATAGGATTTACCATCAACATTTTTACCTATTGTAACATTTTTCTTAGCAACCAGATGTTTTGCAATACTGGAATTACTTTTCTCCTTTTGCAACTGTGGACGTCCACTGCACGTCAGTAGTATACAATGTCCAAAACAGGTAGATTTCAGGAGGCGCGACTTGACTTTTATATAAGGAAATACTCCGGCTCGATTCGGCAGGTGGCGCGGCAGGTGGCGCCGCATGACTTTTTATATAGCGATATACTTTAGAAGGGGTGACTTTCTCTGACGATCAGCTTGCGTCCTGTTGTCCTAGAATAGTTCGATAATGGCGGGCGTGTAGGTATTGTGTTGTTGTGTTGTTGTGTGCAGGTTGTTTATACAAAATAGTTATATGACAACAATTAGACAATATTTATATTACAACAGTTAGACTATATATTTACATATATTACAATATAAATTACAATAGTTGTTATATATATATATATATATATATATATACATATATATATATATATATATATATATATATATATATATATATATATATATATATATATATATATATATATATATATATATTATATATATATATATATATATATATATATATATATATATATATATATATATATATATATATATATATATATATATATATATATATATATATATATATATATATATATAATATATATATATATATATATATATATATATATATATATATATATATATATATATATATATATATATATATATATATATATATATATATATATATATATATATATATATATATATATATATATATATATATATATATAAAAGAAAAAACACTAGATACATTTTATATATTTATTGACAAAATTAGTTGGTCTAATAGTGGTGTAGGGTGACGTCTAACCTCACTACTACGGTTGTGCCGGCCATACGCCTAGGAGCTCTCAGAGCACAGTCGGTTCGGATTACTTGGTGAGTCTGTCACTTCTTCGTGTACACCCAGTTGGTGGGTGCGGGGGTAGTCATGTGAGGGGTGAGTGTTTATGAAGGAAAAATGTGTCCAGTCTTGTGGCGAGCTAGCCAGGGTCTCACTAGTCGAAAAACTAATCGATCGTTGGCGTGTTGTCTAGCCGAAAAGGGTAGTAGGACGCGCTGCATAGTACCACCGCGAGCTTTGACCAATACGAAATAAATGGCGTAGAGGCCACAAACGTTGGTAACTACATCTTGTAAATGTCTAGCGTTGTAGTTAATAGGTCGGTTAGAGTTTCTCGCTATAAAATTAACCAGGTCCGGGTGTCTAGGGGGTAGTCCAAAAGAATCAAAATATTCAAAAGTTCCAAATCCATTATAATAAAGAGCGACCCAGTGGTCACCGGGTCGATAGCTAGGGTCAGTGTTGATGACGAAAGCAGCCGTCTGGTTCGGATCGATACGTAGAGGTAATTGGTCGCGAGCTAAAACTTTAACGAGCCCTGTTCGTTTAACAAATATATCCGACATGAGGATGGTCCGTATCTCGTCTGTATTCATCGTCTAAGTGGTGTAGTCTGTCAAAACTTGGCGCGATTTCGAGATCTCCAAGATCGAGTCTTGCTCGGAGTAGACGAGGACCTGTAATGGTTCGGGTGTGATCTCGGCGAATTTAAGTTCTACTGAGACAGGGCCTGACTTGGCCATCTCAAACTGGTCACCGTTCAGTAGACTGGGGGTGAGGTCAAAGGCGTATAAGGCGTACCCATTCTTAAAATGCCTATTCTCGAGGTCTTTGCAGGCGTCTTTACCAATCAGTCCCATGGTTAGATTCGTCCCGAAGAAGGCTCTCACGTACTGGTTGTGCTCATAATCCATTGACAAAGGCTTGCCACTGACTGTTCTCCCAGCCGCGCTGACATTTAAATATATCAGACCAAAGTAGCGAAATTGAACGGATTAACCGTATACGACCCGCTAAAAGCGGTCGAAGTGATTAGGCCAATCACTATACGGTTCGGGGTTTGACTGAGAAATAGATTATCCTGCATGTGCGATAGCATGCCTCTAGGAATAGAGAAAGTTTTTAGCACAACTCGTTTCAAGGGGTACTTGGCATTACCTCGCACCAAGGTTTTCTCGTGGGCTAGAGAGACGGCTGGGTTTAATTTGGTTTTCCGTACAACCAGGGCCGCATAAGTTATAATAAATTTATAACCACCAGCGTGGTCGTGTCCCAGCACGTTGAACGCATCTTTAGAGGGCGTGAGTTTTACTTTAACTGTCACACCGTTTAACATATAGCGATCTTGGGCGAAAATATCTGAATGTAACCGACCCATCATATTGATGTCCCGATAACCAGCCGCTATATGTCGACGCAGTCTTAGTCCGTTGTTATTATCGCCACTTGTTTCCTCAATAAAGTTTGGCGTGTCTTTGTAAAACAGAGCCGCTGTCATATGGCCTCGCTTGGCTTCCTCCCCGTAATTCAACGTGGCTTCCAGGTAAGCTCTATAAGGGTAGGTGTTCTCGCTGGGTGTAATCAGCGTGTCGTTTAGGGAAACGTCGACTTGGGAGAATAAACTGTGCAAGTAATAGTTGACCGGGACCACCTCTGCATCAGTGGGTGATTTGTCGCCATTAGCTAACGTGATTTTTGCGCGCACGTGCAGAAAAATATTGAACAAATCTAAATATTCTTCACTGTTTCCCGATATTACAAATTCCACCGGGGCTCCAGGGGCTAAGGCGGCAAACGGATGTATCTCCACAAATTGACCCTCTTCTACGGCTGTCTGCGTTGGTGGTACGCTAAACAAATCTAGACCACTGTGAAGACATTCGCACGAGCTGGGGTGAATAAGCGCCATCATTCAAATATATCAGAGTACCGTTGCTTGTTCTGGTGGGAATGAGAAAGGCGAGCTCAGTTACTTCGTTTTATTCTTTTCGGCTCGCCAGGTGGGGCAGCTCTCGTTTTTCTTTTTCTTCTAAGCCCGCTACCCGATTGGTTAGTGGTGAGGTGGTCAACTGCTCCCTGTAATAAACGCTGACCTGATTCTTTGGCTCGTTCACGAAATGACTCACCAATATTTCTGCCGGCTAACGCGTCGCTCGCGACCTGTAGACCGGTGCCAACCCCTTCTCTGAGTAAAGCTTTGCCTCCAGTTTTTAACCACGGGAGAACCATGCGATTGAGCCCGCTGAAAAAACTACCCAAGCCATGTCCTCTTTGACTTCTGACCATTCTTCTATTCAAAATCAAAACGTCTGTGAGTTCGGAAGTGGAGAGTCAACACCGAAGCTCCGCTAGTGAATGGGATAGTCTTAATCTGGTCATTAGTTAAAAGGATTTCCACAGCATCAAACGAAAAACGGCTCAGGGGTACGTAGTGGGGTTTGTCGTAAATCCTAAAAACCGAAGCGGTAGTCCTGTCCAATATAGGGACAATCCGTAACAAAGGGACAGAGGCATCCCCAACCGGTCTCGCCGCTACGAGGTCGCAGTACACGTATACATTTTTCATGTCGCTATCCATTTGTACTTCAGTCTCTCCTCGTAGTATTGGGTCGGTGTCTGTGGCGATTGAGGCGGGCAAGCCTAACATGTGTTTCAACGTCTCCCCAATTCTAACTTCAGCCCCCGGTTCATACAGATTCATGGTGGCCTTATTTTTGTTAAAATGAATTCTAACTCGGGCTTTTTCATTCACATCCGTGCCTAAAAGCAAACGATTCAACTCATCGATCAGCGTGTCGGGTGACGTGTATAGACCGGCGGGTAACGTGAGTATTATAGACTCATCGTCTTTGCTGGGAAAGTAATGTATCCATACTTCATCCTCTAGCACGTTATAATAACTTTTGGGAAATTGAATCTCAAACAATCCAACCTTGTATCGCGAAGTCAAGTCTATAGTCTGTGGCAATTTGACGAAAAAGTGACCGGCGTTATTGTTTGGGTATATTTTCACCGAGGCATTGCTGGGTAAATTCACGTAAAAACTCATCCTATCTTAGGGTTAGGTAACATGTAACCCAGACAACTGCTCATTAAGGCGATCCAAAACTTGCCGTCCGGTCCCTCGGCGTTGTTCCGACTCAGATTAAATAACGAGACCCCGATGACGACATATATAACGATCATCTGACAGAAGAAAACGATCTCTAGCCGCGGGACTAGTTTCCCAAAAAAGGCCAGAACGAGGTTCTCGTGGCCTTGGGAGGGGTTGACCGCAAAACTGGGGTACTCACTTCTTCCATCTCCATCAGTCTCGATATCTCGCTAGTTGTTTGGAGGAGATCCAGCTGTTGAATGACGAGTTATAACCGAACCATTTGACTAAATACTCTTTAACACCCCTGACACCTCGCCGTTCTTGCAAAATGGACTCGATTCGATAAACTATTTTGTCACCGACCCGCTGCAGTTCTTCTTGGTAAAAAGAACCTTTCAGTTCCTCACCCGAATCATCTTTAAGGACGTACGTGACCGGTCTTGTTTGGTTTAGTCGGCTGACCGTAAACAGTTCTTCTGTCCACGCCGGCATATAATCATTTTTAAAAGTTTGTCTGGCTTGCGCGATCCGCACGCGATCATCGGCTTTAAAATAGACTTTTCTTCCGACGACGTCAGGGGTCGAATACAACGTATGTCATACCTCTTCTTGATTGATCGGGGTAACTTCCAACGGCGCCATCTTAATACTCCGATGATATGAATAGTTGTAGTTGTGGACCAGTTGCTTTATCACGTCGACGTAGCGAAGACTGTTGGTTTTGGTAAAGTAACGCCACGTTTTTTCTTTGAGGGTTCGATTAAACCTCTCCACTATAGCTGCCTTAGTATCTTCATTCTCCGTAGTGAAGAAATGGACCCCCTCTTCTTTAAGAAACTTTAAGAATATTTTGTTGACGAACTCACTGCCTTTGTCTGTTTGAAAATTTATAGGTTTGCGACTGGTAAAAATGGTCTTCACAGCTGCTACTAAAGCTTTCCCAGTTTTGTTTTTCAACGGAACAGCCCATGCGAATTTACTAAACACATCGATACACGTCACTAGATAGGAAAACCCATCGTTGAATTTTTTTAAACCCCGCAAGTCTATTAAATCAGCCTGGAACTGTTGATCGATACCACCAGCGATGATCGCGCGTCTTTTAAATTTTCTACGCACCGGTTTGTGTAAGGTGTACGTATACTGATGACCTAACCACTCTTCAATTTTTTTTACGAGTAAGTTTGGAACTACGTTGCAAGGCACCGACTCCGCCATAAGACCCAGGTAGTTTCGGCTCGTAGTAATGTTGTTTTAAAATCTTATTCCCTTCTTTGGCCATGCTTCCCACTTTGGAGTTTGTCTTTTTCCTTCTTCTGAGCGAATACGACGCTGTTTCTCGCGATTTACTGGCAATTACCTTTTTCGATTAGTTGGTGTGACTTGTTCGGGTGGGGACTGAGGAGTTTTGTCCACGACCTCGTCTTTAAGTACAGTGGGTGAACCTGGCTAGTCGGTAGTTTGTGTTGGTTGTTTAATGTCCACGAGGCCTAGAGGCACGTGACTGTACTGTTCTAGACGAGTCAAATAACGCTGCAGTGTTCGCTGATATAATCTAGCTTTGTCACCCACTGGTAAGTCTTCTCGCTCCAAGACTAGTTGCATTTGAGTGTTCAATTCTCCCAAGTTATCCCTCAGAGCGTCGGGGTTCTATAAGGTTTTTGAGTCTCTAACAAACGAGGGTCCATCAAAATAATTTTCTTGGCCATCTACACGCCCAAGACCCCTCTTAGCACGGTTAGTAGGGCGGTTAACAGGGCGTCCAAAAAAACGCCGGTTTGTAAAAGTTGTTTCCGTCTTATGAGCGATAATATCTTCTTGGTGAGCGCTCTCAGGGTGTTTTTGTAACGACGCATACGCCTCTTCTGAGGGAGTGTCAGTGAAACGTTACCTTTTAATACGTTGTGACAACATTCGCAGAGTGTTCCTCCGAGATCGGGTGACGCTGTTTTCATAACAGCCTTGATAGCCGGGGGTTTGGCCCTACCTAGAAATTTCAGCATGTCAGCATGCCGTCTCACCTTGTCCCACATCTCGTTATTTGGGGACGTAAACGACTTGTTGTTCGTGTGGAAATATCTGACTACGTAATCTTAAAGCGTTGGGTGTTGCCTGACGAAGGTCGATTAGCAAATAACCGTGTGGGGCCGACGTCGCGTCTTTAAAACTTTCTTGGACATAGGCAGTACGACCTGGATACATCTGCTTGGCTAGATTAATAATCTGCGAACCATCGCGTGGATTTTTGAAAAGCACTATATAATGAGAATTCAAGCTAATGGTTCTGTGTTCTTTGTTCTTGTCAAATAAATTTTGCACAATGTACATTACGCTACTATTCCTATGATGGCTTCCTTTCGTGAATAGTTTCGTTATTCTATCATCCGTCTCACTCATCAGATCATCTATAACGAGCAGGCGTTTCTTATCACCTGACCACTGATCAATGTCCTGTAGTCCTTCAATAAAGTGGACTCCGGTCATCGAATTATGCATGGACTGCCACTCTCCATAACCCCATATAATTTCGTCTGGGATAGGTACCATCATGTCTCAGGTATGTTGTAAAAACCTTTGTATAAAGATAGTTTTGCCACTTCCAGTGGGCCCGGCTATCAGCACGGTAAAGTGATGAGTCCATCTTGGATCCATTTCTAGTAATGATAAATTACACTCATACGCAGTTATTTTATTCACCAACGTGAGATCCCATATTTTCAACAATGTGAGACTCCCTGCGACGTGTTAAAAATCAACAACGTGAGAACCACTCTCTTCGTTATTCACTCAGTCACGTGAAGTTTTTTAACCATTAAAAACAAATGTCACTCATACTTGGTTGTTTGCAACATTGTTATTCATGTTTTAGTCATCAGACCATAAATATATAAATATATAAATATAATATAAATATATAAATATATACATATATAAATATATACATATATAAATATATATATAAATAAATATATATATATATATATATATATATATATATATATATATATAATATATATATATAATATATATATATATATATATATATATATATATATATATATATATATATATATATATATATATATATATATATATATATATATATATATATATATATATATATATATATATATATATATATATATATATATATATATATATATATATATATATATATATATATATATATATATATATATATATATATATATATATATATATATATATATAAATAAAAACACGAAATGTGTGTAGTATCACATTTGCTTTTTAAAGGTTGCTTTTTAAAGATAGCGTTTAATATACAATATCATTGTTTTACAAGCTTTACCATGTTCTGTATATACATACTGTCACACTAACGAACGGACACCCAAAATATCTAGTTTGACAATATATACATACAGCACTAACAAACAGACAAACGGACAAACGAACACTGTCACGGACACACACAAATTCGCACTGGGGACACTTAGTTATATCTTAACTAAAAAACATAGTTCTATTTTGTAAATGTCCTCCTTTGTTAAACAGTTCGATCGTAAAACGCCATTAACTCTTTCCGACCAGAGACCAATTAATTTTTCATGAGCACCTGAACCCAATTAAAGAAACTTCGTGTAACGAAAATGCTGAACATAATCGATAACGGGCTTCCATACTTTTGTGGAACATTGTGACAAAGCCGCGCGAGCTCTGAAATTATCGATTCTACGCATGCGCACAGCGCATGCGAGAGACAAGCCTTTGTCTTAATTTAATCAGAAATTATTTTAGATTCTAACATTCCTTAACCAGAGCTCGACGAGTAAAGACCAGACCTCGAGACCAGCCTTCTGAAAAACCACCCACTGAAACCAGACTACCAAAAACGTATGTTATTCTTTTTTATATATTTATGTTCGTGGTGGGTGTTCGTTTATTTTTTTCGGTATTCGTGTTTTGTATTAGGGAGTTTAAAAAATACATATCTCTGTCGTTTCTCTAAACCAAAATATTTTTTTTTTATATGGCTGTGTGTTTGTTTCTGTATTCGTTTTGTTTTTCAGTAGGACGTTAAAGAAAACCCCACGCAAAGTTTTTTTTTCTAAATATAAACTCGGTATATGTATATGTGTGTGGGTATTCGTTTGTTTTTCGGTAGGAAGTGTTGCTAAAAGTTAATCTTTTTCAAATTATTATTTTATTTGTCTAGAAAGATACACTAATACCAGCAGGTATTTAAAAAATATATGTTTTTATCTGTTTGCTTGTTAAATCCTACCCATTCTTACATGTCATTTAAAAAAAAATGTGTATATGTACTAGACAGTGTTAAACGTCTTGGTTCTGAAAAAATTTCCTTAGTTTAAAACTTATCACATATTGTTAAGCAAGTGTAAAATTCAAAAATCACCCCTTGCTCTGTTCATTGTCTGCAAACAGGATGAATCATTCATCGATTGCCTCATCAGAGTGTAATACTTTCTGACAAAAACAGACAAATCGATGCTTGTACGAGACTAGCTATTTCAAATAATTGGTTGGGTGTGGGAGAAAAGAAAGGTTGAAAATCAATATCATTTGGTCTCGCGAACAATAATTACAAAACAACAGAGGGCAAAATCAATAACCATAAAGCGGGAAATAATTACACCAGGTGTCTGCTATCAAAAAATAGACAAAGCAACAGTCTGTCGTTGCTGGTCCCAAAAAAAAGCAATCTCGAACGTTTAAAAATTCACATGGATCTGATGAAAAATTCATAGTTGGTTATGGTTCAGCTGCACGTGGACACACCTGCACGTGAACCAAATGACATTATTCACGATTGGAATAATTACCAATCTATTCTCGTGAAATAAAAGGCACTTGCCAACTTTGCGCGTTTCTCATAAAAGAGAGTGGGGGAATCAATATCTTTGTCTTTGCTTTCACGTCGCTACATCACGGGTCGGGCCATTTTAATATCACAACAATTGTCAAACCATGTAAAACACAAAGAATCCTTCATAAACACAAGCGTTAATAACTAACATATAAAAAATAAATAAGGACCCGAGTCAGTACAAACTGATAAAAGTTACAGATACATACAGAGTAATCGTCCAGTGGAAATTAAAAACACATACTAGCTTAGAAATCAGCGTTTTTGGATTTAAAAAAACAATGCTGAACTACACAAGGAAACATAGAGATAACATAAAATAAAGACAAACAACATATATTACATTAAAGGGCAGACGCCCTGCTATAACCAACAACCATGGTTGAAAGTTGCTTGGTACAAACTAGCAAACACGTTAATAACAAACTTATATTTTCGTTATTTTAAAAGAAAGGGCAGATCAACTGGTCATTGTCTCGCGAACATGCTGGGTTTTAAATCAATATTATAAATGGTCTGAGATCAGACAAAGGTGGAACATTTCTGATATGTTAACATCGCACATAGAGATGCACTCTGGTTATAACTAAGAGTGTGCATGTGAGTGTGTGTGTGTATGTGTGTGTACCTGTCTGTCTATAAGCCTGGTATTTTATTCTCTCTCTCTCTCGCTCTCTCTCTCTATCTATCTATCAGTTTGTCTGTTTTGTCTAGGTTACCTGATTGTTACATGTATTTGTTTCTTCTTCTTCTTCCTCGTTCGCCCTGAAAAGGACGGTGGTTGCGTTGTGTCTGTTTACGCCAAAGCTGAGATTTCTGCACCTTTTGGTCGACACATCCAACTTCAGCACGGCATTTTTTAAGGACCGGGTTTGCCTTCCCATTGCGATCCGCACTCGCTCAGCCAGACTGCACTGCTGCAGACTGTTTCCAGGACCACCACGTGGAGGTGGAGTGCGGTCTTGACCAGCTCTGGTTCGCTGGTCCTGATGCAGGCAGTACAGCTATGGGTCGCTGACTGCATTCACTATTGCTGCATCTTGGGGTCCCATGTATTTGTCTAATTTGTCTAACTTCTTTTGTTTCTCTTTCTCAGATGTCTACACCTCAAGGATATGCATGCTCGGACTGCAATCGTTCTTTTACCTGGGACCGTGATCTCACTCGTCATATGGGCACAGTGCATAGGAAGCAGAGATACGCTTGTTCTCTATATAGTAAAAACTTCACAATAGCGGCTAACCTTCAACGCCACACAGAGCTCGAGCATGGGTCCGGTTCCAGCGCGGAACAAACAGACACTACATCAGTGGTACAAAACAACATAATATGTACCCGCTGTGGACAGACTTTCACCAGACATGACGCTCTATTGCGCCACATAAAGACAGCACACTCACTGACTCTATTTACCTGTGAGATCTGCGGGAAAAACTTTACACGAGCTGATAATCTACGTTGTCCACCTAAGACAACAACACCCCACTGCCCCTACACCGATTCCAACATCAACACAGAATCCAGCAGCATCAGGTGCCACAGCAACGCCAGACTCATCATCATCATCATCATCATCATCATCAGGTGCCAAAATCTTTACAATACCAGCACCTGTAACATCGGCGCACTACTATCAACCATCATCATCAGGTGCCACAGCAACTCCAGCAACTTCGAGAATGCCAGCATCATCATCAGCACCTGTAACATCAGCGCACCACAATGAACACACACTAGCATCAGGTGCCACAGCAACACCAGTATCTTCCAGAATACCTTCATCAGCACCATCGGCGAACCAACAGACACCCGGCCTCAGCCTGGATCACCCATACTCTTCAACGATTTCCCCCACCCCATCTCACCCACCACCAGCTGCAGGCCAGACTAACCCATTCAAACGTCCAATGTCCAGTTACAAAACCCTAAATAAAAAACCTCGTCTGTCCTCTGAACAAGACAGTTTACGAGACATACCGTCTGACGTTAGAGAGATATATATTAAGAATTGGAGTTCCATAAAAACCCACAAGAACATCCACAAATATTTATCCACTTTCACTTTCTTTCATAGTCCAGAAAAAAACACATCCCATAGACTCTTTCTCTAATTTGCTCCCCGTCTTTACACAACAAACAAAACGCTTCAAAATTAATTATAGTCATCATTCCATTTTGAGAAACAGAGAAAACAATGACCTCCGTTTCTACCACGCCTCACACAACAACGCCTGTGTATTAGAACATCCTCATCTAGTCAACAACATTACAGATTTCAAGTCTTTTGTCTCAAACTTACACGACAGCGACATTCTTACACACGCACAAGTAAACAGACCCAACACAAAATATTATGTTGAAGCGATCCCGGCCACATCCTTCTATCTCTATCATATTCAAGACCACCCAATCGGCTGTTTTTTACAAGACATACCAAGTTACATCTCCGATAATAAGCACATTAATACATTACAACACGACTCACGCTCACAACCTTACAGTGATAACTTTTGTTTCTTTAGATGTTTAGCCGTTTTTAGGGGTGCGCCCGTTAAGGATGTTAGAAAAAAACACGCGCCGGCTCGTACAACAGTGGCAAACACAGCAGGGACTAGAGTCCCTCATAGATTTTCCCGGCGTTAATTTAACCGACACTCCCGCGTTAGAAAAGTGTTTTAAAATAAATATAGACATTTTTGAGTTTGACGATACGCAAACCCTGACCCCCAAACTTAGAGGTAGCGATAGTTTTCCAGATACGTTACAACTTTTAATGTATAAAAATCATTTTATGTACATAGTTGATATTGATAGGGCGAGCCACTCGTTTTCGTGTCTGAAATGCGGCAAGTTATGGAAGATTTTTAAGTTTATGGCGCGCCATGAGAAGACCTGTGCCGGCGATAAGCACGTGGAAATATTTAAAGGTGGGGTGTATACCCTACCAGATACCGTTTGGGAATCGATCGCGGCGCAGGGTATAGATGTCGATACAAAATTCGTCTTTCCCTACCGGGCCACCTTTGACTACGAGTGTTATTTCGATACCTCTGTAGGGTCCAGTGGTAGCGCAACTACCTACACAGCTAAACACGTGCCCCTGTCCTGCTCGGTGGCCTCTAATGTCCCCTTGTTTGAGGAACCAGTTTGTTTTATCACAAGGGGGATCCACAAGACCTTGTCAATAGGATGCTGGATCATCTGACCCAAATTGCCGAGGCGTCTTACGCTCTTTTGCGTGGGCGTTTTGATGAGGTATACACTCAACTCGGTGATTTGGAGGGGCTCATTGAGAGACTCGATGAGTATTTGCACGAGCTGCCAGTGTTAGGATTCAACTCGGGAAAGTACGATGTCAATGTGATAAAACCCTATCTCATCAAATATTTCCTTGACCAAAATTTTAAGTATTTAGTCAAGAGAAACAATAATTTTATGTGTATCGCCACCCCCCTTCCCCCCCCCCCCCCCCCAGTTAAAATTTTTAGATATCATCAATTACTTAGCCCCCGGTTTTAGTTATAGTAAGTATCTGGCCGCTTATAAAGTGACAGAAACCAAAGGGTTTTTCTGTTACGAGTACATAACCGATTTAGACAAATTAAACGAAACGGCGCTACCACCCCACTCGGCTTTTTTTCCGCCCTAAAAGATTCTAACCTTTCTAGTGACGAGTACGCTGAATGTCAGAGAGTTTGGGTCGATAACCGTATGGCCATGTTGCGCGATTTTCTGACGTGGTACAGTAACAAAGACGTGGTCCCCTTCTTAGCGGCGTTAGAACAACAGATTAGTTTTTACGCAGGCCTATTTGTAGATATGTTTAAAGATGCGATTTCGGTGCCCGGTGTCATGTTAAAATATCTCTTCAAAACTCTCCCGTCAAACGTCTCTTTTTCGTTATGCTCGAAGCGGGAGCAAGATTTACACAATACGTTGCGACAAAATATAGTGGTGGGACCTACCATTATCTTTCACAGCATTAGAGGGGACAAAATGGTTCAATGCATTAAAGGTTTTGATGCCAACGCTCTTTATTTGTGGGCGCTTATGCAGAAAATGCCAACTGACTTTCCCGTTAGACGAAACAGGGAGGATGGTTTCAGGTACCACAAGGTCAATAAATACACCGTGCAGTGTCGCGACTGGTTGACGTGGGTGTCGCACCAAAATAATGTGGTTTTAAAAACCCAGTTTAACGGCCGTGAGATGTAGTTGGGTCATAGACACATTAGGGTAGATGGCTGGGACAAAGATTCTCGCACCGTCTACCAGTTCCATGGCTGTCTATTCCACGGGCATCATAACTGCCCACTAACTACCGGTCGTGACGTTAATCCAGTCAATAAAAAACCTTTGACTGAGTTGTATGAAAAGACACGGGAAATTGGTGCCTATTTGAAGACCGAGTATGACGTCATCTTGGTCGAAATGTGGGAATGTGAGTGGCAAAACTTGAAGCAAACCGATCGATCAATCCGTCGCTTTCTGAGCGCCACCTTCCCGACCCTGAAACCATCTTATACCAAATGTCGGTACCCGCTAACGGAGCAACAGATTCTCGCCTCTGTGCTAGACGAAACCTTATTTGGTTTAGTCGAGTGTGACATTCATGTCCCCGACCACTTGAAAGAGCATTTCTCTGAGATGACGCCCATTTTCAAAAATGTCGACGTCACGAGAGATGATATTGGGCCTTTCATGCGGGAATACGCCGAAAAACATAAACTCCTGACTACCCCCAGAAGGACGTTGATCGGCGGTTATGTGGGTAAAAAGATTCTGTTGGCGACGCATTTGCTTCGCTGGTACCTGGCCAAAGGCTTAGAAGTCATCTGTATATACCAGGTGATTGAATATACGCCTGCGACGTGTTTTAATCAGTTTGGGGATACTGTTTCCGACGCGCGCCGCCAGGGTGATACAGATCCTGCCTACGCGATAATCAGCGAAACCATGAAACTGTTAGGTAACGCCACCTATGGTAAAACGTTGACCAATAAGGCGAAGCATGTAGATGTCTCGTACACGACGGGAGAGGGTACTTCTAAATTAATAAACTGCCCCCGCTTTAGAAAAATGACTTTAGTGACTGACGACACATTCGAAGTAGAAATGGTTAAAAAGAAAATTAGTTGGGACCTGCCCGCGCAGATAGGTTTTTTCGTTTACCAGTCCGCTAAATTGAGAATGTTAGAGTTTTATTATGACTGTTAAGATAAATTTGTAGATAGGGCAGATTTTCAGTTATGTGAGACAGACACAGACAGTCTTTACTTGGTCCTTAGCGCGAGTAACTTAGCGGACGTTGTTAAGCCCGCTATGCGACGTGAATTTTATAGCTCCTACGACCAGTGGTTCCCCGCCGAAGTGTGTCCCGACCATCGTTCCGTTTTCGTAGCTAGTGAGGGTAAGACGCGCCTACTTTGTCAAAAATGTCGCGAGCAAAAATTAAACGACAAACGGACACCGGGCCTTTTTAAATTAGAGTACGAAGGCAGTGGGATGGTTTCCCTCTGCAGCAAAACGTATCACTGTTTTGGCAATTATGACAAGACTACCACTAAAGGCCTCAACAAACACCACAACAAAATAGACAAAAACACGTTTTTAGAGGTTCTCAACACACAACAAGCACAGGGAGGGAAAAATGTCGGGTACAGAAAACACAACTCCGCCATATACATATACGAACAACACAGAAATGCCCTGTCTTATTTTTACATCAAAAGACAGGTGCATCCTGACAATGTCACCACGTCACCCCTCAACATCTAAAATTTCTCTCTTCCACCCCCACATACACGTGCACAGATACCTAGGTATATACACACGCATGCACAATACAACACACACCCCCAATACAATACAACACATAAACTCCCTACCCCCAAAAAAAATATTTCTCTGCCACCCTGTACACCCAACACAATACAACACATACACGTGCACGCACCTCTCTGTCCTATTTTTACGACGCGACGACTCCCCTCCCTCAAGTTCTGGTCCACAGCCTAGAACATAACTGTCATATATTTATTAAAGACCCTTTGCTACTGTGATTTTACCTTTTATGTCCTCCAATATGTACCCCGTTTTACCATATAAATACTGTACACAACTCTTGCCAATATAAATAAATATATATATATATATATATATATATATATATATATATATATATATATATATATATATATATATATATATATATATATATATATATATATATATATATATATATTCCTATGTGTTATCATATGAATACTGCACAATACCACTATATATACTCCCATGGGTTACTGCTGATTGATAATATTGTACAATACCAATATATGCTCCCATATGTTTGTTATTTGACAAACAGTATTTGAAAAATAAAATATATTATTTTAAAGAACCTTTGTTACCTATGCTGTCTAAATATTGTATGTATAAATATCGTATTTATATTGTCTACCTGTTGTAACATATGTCTAAATATATATATATGTATAACTAAATATTGTCTAACTGTTGTTTATATATATATATATATATATATATATATATATATATATATATATATATATATATATATATATATATATATGTGTGTGTGTGTGTGTGTGTGTGTGTGTGTGTGTGTATGTATGTATGTATATATATATATATATATATATATATATATATATATATATATATATATATATATATATATATATATATATATATATATATATATATATATAATCTAACTGATGTAATATATGTCTAAATATATGTATAAATATTGTAAACATAAACAACACACTACCAAGACAACAGGACGCAAGCTGATCGTCAGAGGAAGTCACCCCGTCTAAAATATATCGCTGTATAAAAAGTCTTGCGGCGCCACCTGCCGCGCCACCTGCCGAATCGAGCCGGAGTATTTCCTTATATAAAAGTCATGTCGCGCCACCTGAAATCTACCTGTTTTGGACATTGTATACTACTCACGTCTTGCTTCAGTAGCTATTCGCGTTAACACTTATTTCATACAGGGAAAATTAAACCACCAAATTTGGCGACCACCTTGTAATTATTATTCGATATATAGGCTGGACTGGGGCTAATTTGGCAACCCACCTGACAGTATAGGTTCAGGAACTATTGTATTTTTTCAAGGGATATCAACACCAAAAGTGGGTAAGCGAGATTGTTTGTGGCCACGTATGAGAGAGAGAGAGAGAGAGAGAGAGAGAGAGAGAGAGAGAGAGAGAGAGAGAGAGAGAGAGAGAGAAAGAGAGAGAATATTTTCCTTTGTTACAATCATTGTGCTAACTTTTTTTTTATTTCGCTAAACTTGTGTACTTTATTGAGTAGTAATTTATTGGGGAACTTGTTCTTCATAGTCTATTCTGTAACCTAGTGCTTATCTTTGATCTTTGGGTTATTAACTTCTTTTGGGATCCTTTCTCAACAAGGGGGAGGGCACTTATTCGGTTATTTTCAAATGTCTGTAAACATGATTTATTGATTTCTCTATATGTTTTGATGTTGTAAAAAGTTTAATGATAATAAACAACAAAAAAGAACTTAACTTTGTGTGTTGGTCAGACCCATACCCAATTAACCATAGTTTTTCACGTTTGTGTGTCTTGTTGTCACATAATTGTGGGTGGGTGTGTTTAGTTTAACTTATATTTCTAGATATAAGGGGTTGCAAGATTGTCTTACACTAAATTATAGTCGTATAGATAGGCTGAACTAGAGAAACTATTCAGTCCAGAGACAAATCTTCTCCTTAACTATTCACTCATGAAATCTATTTCTTACACCCTTATTCTCACATATTTACCACTATCACCTCTGCTCAGACGGGACCTTAAATATCTTCTAACCTATCTAAAATTTACGACTCTGACTGTAGACAAAGACATCAATAAGCTAGTCGATGATTTCAGCAGATGCATATTACAGGCTGCTCGTGAAACAATACCTAGAGGTTCTCGAAAGAACTACAAACCATGTTGGAATAGTGAACTAGAGCAGCTGCACAACGACGTGGAAACATCTCGAAAGCAGGCAGAGACCAGTCCATGCCAAGAACACCACAATAACTACCAGCAAGCTAAGGCCAAATTTCACAGAGCCAAGTTGCAGGCCAGGCGGAGAAGCTGAAAGGAGAAAACAGAGTCCTTGAACTTCGAAAGAGATACAAGGAAACTGTGGAAGCTGGTAAAACAATTTAACGATGAGGGTACAGGGAGAAACTCAAAGATTGCACTGTACAAAGATGGAAACATCCTCATGGGAAAACAGACAGCTGATCACTTTGCAGACTCCTTTGCTAAAGACAACAACATCGAAGTTAGCCCAGAGAAGCAACAGGAGACTCGTGAGAAACAACAATACGCAGGACGAGATGGAACCATACCTGATGTTATGGAGGCACCAATCACATTCAGAGAACTGGAGCTTGCAATATCCAAATTGAAAATGAGAAAGTCACCAGGAGTTGATGGAGTGTCCAATGAACTGATTAATAACTTGGGAACCGCAGCAAAAACAAAGCTGCTGCAGATCTTCAATATCTGTTGGAACTCAGGCAGAGTTCCACAGACCTGGAGGGAAGCAATCATGATACCACTCCTAAAACCAGGAAAAGACAAGTCCACGGCCTCCAGCTACAGACCAATCAGCCTTGCAAGCTGTCTCTGCAAAACAATGGAACGTATCATCAACCTCAGGCTACAGTGAGTGGTACCTTGAAAGTGAAAACCTTCTTGTACCACAGCAGGTGGGCTTTAGGCAGAGCTACTCTACCGAAGATCAGGCAACTTACCTTTCCCAAGAGATTGAGTATGCGTTCCAAGATAAGAAACTGGTACTAGCAGCATGGATAGATCTAAGAAAAGCATTTGACAAGGTTTGGAAAGAAGGGCTTCTGAAGAAACTGAGAAATTGTAGAGTGAATGGTAGGATGTACAAATGAGTGAAAGCATACTTGCATAACAGAAGAGCCCGAGTACAACTAGATGGCATCAAGAGTAAGAAAATTCTACTGCGTCATGGCGTCTCTCAGGGAGGGGTTCTGTCCCTCACACTTTTCCTAGTCTACATCAACGACCTGGTTGCTGAACTACCACATGGAATGAAAGTGGCAATGTACGCTGATGACCTGGTAATATGGTGCACAGATGAGCATGCAACAGTGGCCACCAAACTGCTACAAAGAGCTATAGATGCCTTAACCTCATGGGCAAATAGATGGTGTGTCAGCATCAACACAGACAAGTGCAGCACTACGCTCTTCACCCTCTCCCCCAAACAAAAAGCTGGTGTCATCAAGATAAACGAAGAGCTCCTGAGAGAAGATAAACAACCCACCTATCTCGGAGTTACATTCGATGATAGGCTGACATGGAAGCAACACGTCAACAAGGCAGCAACAAAAGCCAGGAGGAAGTTAGCCATCCTGAGAAAACAAAGTGGGACCACATAAGGAGCCAGCGGGAACATACTTAGTAAAGTTTATCAGCAGGGCATGCGACCACACCTGGAATATGGGTCAGTTGCGTGGTGTCCATCATCAAACACCACATTACAAGAGCTAGATAAGGTGCAAAACCAGGCGCTTCGGGTCATCACGCGTGCAATGAAATCAACGCCTATAGTGGAGATGGAGAAAATGGGGAGGATACAAGCACTGAGAGAACGCAAAGACACGGAAGTGCTAACACAGGCAAAAAAGTTCCTCTGTATGCCGAGCCATCCAATGAAGGACAGATTCCAAAACCTAGCAATGGGACGATTGAGAAGAAGCAGCTTTATCCACCAGGCGAAACGATTTCGTAGACAAACCTCATACCTGCCTGAAGTTAACAGCCCCCTAAAGTCTGTGCCAGAACAAACCCCTTGGAGAGAGAGCCTGGACTACCAGTACACATCCAGACAAAAGTGAAAGGAATATTCGACAGGGATGAACAGAACAGCGTGCAACGTAGGACAGGTACTCTCAGTTTCCTGGATGATGAATACCCACAGGACCTCTGGGTCCGAGTATACACGGATGGGTCAGCACAGAATGCAGTAAAGAATGGAGGAGCAGGAGTGTACACAGAATACCCAAACAACACGGGGGATACGGTCAGAGTACCAACGGGGAAATTCTTAACAACTGTGATGCAGAAATCCAAGCAATCAAGGTGGCAACTGAGAAACTGTTGAACACCAATCTCGGTCCACAGCCTGTAGCATTCCTGACAGATGCAAGATCAGCACTCCAAGCACTTCAGTCCAGAAAACGTGAGGTGGAGTAGGGTCTTGGTCAGCTCTGGTTCGCTGACCCTGACGCAGGCAGTCAAGCTATGGGACGCTTACTGCATTCCTCACTTTTAGTGCGTCTCATATCTAAACGATTTCTGGCCTTCATTTTTATATTTACAAGTGAGGAAAATCCCATCTCACACAAGTACACGGTAGTGAATTGCATAAGAATATGCAGTGCTCTCTTTGCTAATTGTGGAAATTGTTCTAGTTGAGCACACCAGAAATCGTCTAATTTCATTTGTTTGAACTTTAGAATGCGGCTACTTGCTTGTAATTCATTGAACAAGGCTTAGATCAAATTAATTTTTTTTTTGCACACATGCGTACATAGATATAAAATATTATATAATGATGTCCAGCCTGTAAAATATTTTTGCCGCAATATTAATTTACAGTGTTATTTAGAATTATAATATTACAACATAACAAGTAATCGTCTACTTGTGGTTTCCTGCAACTGTACAGTAAGTGATATGTGTTATCATCCCGCCTCGCACCCCCAGGAGGAGCTTCTCTGACCCCTGGTTAAGAACCACTGGTCTAGTTGATTGCTTCAATTATGTTGTGTAGAGCACTTGCACGAAAGTAGCACCTCAGATAACAGGTCGTTCTGGGTAGTGAGTCATAAACTACTGTCATAGCATTCTTCTTAACGGAAATTAAATTAATCAATTTTGAGTACAGAAGTAAATACTACCGGAGTAAGTAAACTCGTTTTTCCGGGCGTCCATAAACTCAGATAATGTCATGACCTATCATGTACAAACAGCTCGCTGGACACAAGCCCATGTGCAGACTCTCAAATAAGCTTATTCACACATAACACGCGTGTGTGAGAAAAACGTCAAGGATTTGTTAGCACATCTGCGCTATCTTCGTGTCTCTAACACGTGATTGTAGGTATTGGCGCACGCTATCTTCGTGTCTCTGACACGTGATTGTAGGTATTGGCGCATGCTATCTTCGTGTCTCTGACAAGTGATTGTAGGTATTGGCGCACGCTATCTTCGTGTCTCTGACACGTGATTGTAGGTATTGGCGCATGCTATCTTCGTGTCTCTGACACGTGATTGTAGGTATTGGCGCACGCTATCTTCGTGTCCCTGACACGTGATTGTAGATATTGGCGCACGCTATCTTCGTGTCTCTGACACGTGATTGTAGGTATTGGCATGTACAAGGTAAAGGTAATCCCCATAGCAGATATTGCAGCAGGGAAGTGAAGTGTTAGAGAAGGGCATTTTGTGTTACACTTCAACATACTAGGTCTGGTATCGAAACGTACGGTTATCAGTTCCATTCTTCGCTGCCTTTCCTTCCCTAACTCAGGTACCCGATTTACAGCTGGGCAGACTGGAGCGTGTCGATATCGTGAATCGAACCAGACATCTTTTCCTCGAGAGACCAGCGCTCTAATCACTGTCAGTCTGGCGCTCTGTATTTGTATATATTTATTAAAGTGATGACTTCTGTGTAATACCAAACGTTTGCGCACAGCTATTTCCTTTCCCACCATAAGGTTCGCGGGGTAGTCACAGTTAAGACGCTAAAAATATATTTTTTAAATGCTGTTTATAGCTGTGATCAATCCATTCTTATTAATGGGGGGGATTTGGTTTTTTTTTTTTTAACAGTAAGGTTTTCTTCGCTCTGGTGAGGTGCGTTCCCTTGAGCCCAGATACAAGGTCTATTAGTTACATTAGGTGACACGTTCAATTTTTTTTTCTTTTAAACTTGTTTTCGCATTATTTTGCAAACATCATATGTATGTTACATTGTTCAACAACAAGATTCAATGAAAATACAAATTCGTTTATTCCTTCCTTCATTTCCCTTCAAATCCCTAAGGAGCATAGGCCCCAGGGATTGTGCAACACGGACTGCCTTGTAATGCTATAAAAAGTGTACTCAGTGTGCGTCCTGTCAATCTCCAGCGTCCTTTTCTTCTTCCTTGTTCCACTGGTATTTGCCTGGTTCTTAGCATTGTCACGGGTTGCCTCCCCTTGCTCCGCAGTGATGGTCCAACAACGGTCAAAACTTAGAGTATATAATGTGGGTCTTCAAAGGTATCAACTTGCGCACAAGATTTCTCTTGGCAGAGGTACAGATAGAAGGATGATGTTGCTTCTACCTCGAGGGAGTTTCACAAGATATTTCAGAAGTCAAGAATAATGCTGAATGTGTCTTAGTAATGTTGTGATGTTCGCCATGTTCAGAGCCATACAATAGGACTAACGTGACATTTGAATTGATTCTGATTTTTATGTTGTGGTACTTAGGTAGGTAGGTGGGCAGGTAAGTATGTAGGTATTTAGGTAAGTAGACAAATAAGTAGGTAGACAGGTAGGTAGTCTGACAGTCAGGTAGGTTTGTAGATAAGTATGCCGCCAGGCAATCAGGTAAGTAGGTAGGTAGGTAAACAGGTAGGTAGGTAGGAAAGTTAGTTTTAATCTCGATATATTTCTTTGATCTCGTCAGACTGTTGTCACGATGATACCTTTTTTTAATCCAATTTTAAACAGCACAATCTATTTAGTCTTCATTTCGTTTTCTAGGGTATGTATTACACTATTTTATAAAAGAAATTTATAATTAATAGCAATTTAAACCAGTTTAAAGTTGTAACAACTATCCGATATTTCAGCTGAGATTATATTAACTAGTTAATATATCAGTCAAAATAATGACCGGGAAAGAGCTAAAGCTAACGTCTTAACCTTTCAGCATCTGCAGCAGATTTAGAAGACTGGGAAACTCATTGTGTTGATTCTGAAAGAAGTTATTCCCCCCATGTTTGTAATGTTTTGAAGAAAAAAAAAGTATCTGGTTTTTTTGGGGGTTTTTTTTTTTTTTTGTCAAGGGATGTAATTTATCTTCTTCCCTGTCAAAGGGAAATAGTCAAACGGTAAAAATAAAAATACAAACAACTAGTAAATACGTCCGTCAAAATAATGACGAGGAAAGAACTACAGCTAACATGTTAACATTTCATGGTCTGCAGCATGTTTAGAAGACTGCGGAACTCAATTAGTGATTCTGAGTAAAGTTATTTTACCAACGTTTGTAAAGTTTTTGAAAAAAAAAATTGTTGTCTGTTTTGTTTTTTTCAAGGGATGTAATGTATCCTCTTCCTTGTCACGGGGAAATAATCAAACTAAAAAAGGTAATAACAATAATATATATTGTAGATTGTCGACACTTTACTGTGTGTTTTTTATTTATTATTTAAAAGATAGTCGAAACTTTTTTGAGAAAAAAGATGCACATTGAACGTCGTGCAGTTCAGTACAAAGGCCAGAAGCGCACGACTTTTATATATTTTCCAGACTACAACTTTGGTAGGAAAGAGTTTTGTGACTGACATCCGTGATGACACGCCTGAGAGAATTAAAGATATAGGAGATATAAGTCGTCCACGAGGGAGTTGTTATCTATTACAGTAAAAAGTTCACAAATACAGATAAAAATTAACTATAGCGGATAAAAGTAGCGATATCATTTATGTAAGAAGCATGTATGACTCTTATTTTTGTGTGTCACATTTTTTCCACACCCACCACCGCCATCGTCACAAGTCACAACATTTTAACCCCTCTCACCCCCCCCCCCCCGCCCCTTTTTTTAAAAACTGCGGGACGTCATATGCACAAAACTCCTTTCTTCTCACTTCCCCTTGCTCGTTTGCCTTCAACTCTTCATTCTATTATGATCGTCTGTAAGATGGTATGTTTTTTTTAGATGGTCAAACTATTTTTAAGATAAAATACGTTTACCTAAATAAAAATTGTATAATAGAATTGTAATTCAAACTGAAATGACAGTTTTAGAGTGTTGCCACATTTTACGGTTCAGTAACATTTGGAATGTATGAAAGAAAATTAAGATGATAAGAAAACGCTGGTGATGAATAGGAGACACTTAAGGAACCTGTTGATATCATTACAAGGCAGTCAGTGTTCGGGAATGCACAAGGTAAGTTAGATATAGGGAAGCGGGAAACACAAGGGGAAGACAACACTTGAATGAAATGATTTAGATAAAGAAGACACGGACAGAAGTTGAGAGAATGGCACAGGTCAGTGAGACCTGGCATACATTTGTTGGACGTCTATGCTTCTTGTGGAGCTGATGGATACTGGTGATGATGATGATGATGATGATGATGATGATGATGATGATGATGATGATAATGATGATGATGATGATAATGATGATGATGATGATGAAATAAGAGTCAGCTTATTTGGCATTATCTTGTGTGATGTCAAGAAAGAAGGCTCAATACCTTCCATTTGCGGTGTCTACGCCGCATCCTCGGCATCTCGTGGAAAGATAAAGTGACAAATGCCGAGGTGTTGTCACGTGCTGGCCTTCAAAGTATGTATACGCTTCTTAGACAGCGCAGACTTCGCTGGCTTGGCCATGTTCGCCGCATGGAAGATGGTCGCATCCCAAAAGATATCTTCTACGGACAATTAGCAGATGGCAAGAGAACAGTTGGGCGACCACAGCTGAGGTTCAAAGATGTGTGCAAGAGAGATATGAGGGCACTGGACATGGATCCAGCAACATGGGAGGATGAAGCTGCCGATCGCACTAAGTGGCGATGCTATTTACGGCGCCACCTCAGATTGGGCGAAGAGAGGCTCACACAAGAAGCAGAGGTGAGGAGAAAACGTCGAAAGGAGCACCAGGAAAATAAGCAGCTGAGGGCTGTCACCTCAGGGGCGCATTCCCATAGTCAGTTATGACTGAAGGGGCTATTACAGTATTACAGTGTGTGATGTAATTCCCAGATGGAAATACAAGCTAGGCAAGAATGAACGGGTTAGTAATGTAGGTGTGCTCTCGTTGTGGCTGGTGGTAACCTTTACAGGTGAGTGAAAAATCACTTCCTATGTTTCCATTTTTATATCATATACGTAACACAATGGGCGATGACTGGCATTTGACTAATACGTTTCATTGTTTGTTTTGTTGTTTTTTTTTAATCCCAGAAAGTAAATAAAACAAAATGAAATCCAAAATGGTCGATATACTGTCGTTACAAGAGACGGCGGAAGTTGCTGCCTTCCGTGAAATCCCGTGTAGATCAAACAGGATCTCAAGCTGAGTTGCAATGCGAATGTGACATAACAATTTATTTAATAATATAGCAGTTAATTATCTTTGTTTTGAGATGTAATTATTATGAATTATTTGGATTGGAGTGAAGAAACTTTAATTTAAAAATAGGACGTTACGTGTCAATCACCCTGTCTAAATAGGTCAGGAACACCAGGTTGTTTGAAATTGTTTGTAAATCTTCCCACTGAGACATGATCACCTACGCTATCAGGCATGGTGTTTGAAGAAGAAGAAGAAGAAGAAGAAGAAGAAGAACAAGAACAAGAAGAAGAAGAAGAAGAAGAAGAAGAAGAAGAAGAAGAAGAAGAAGAAGAAGAAGAACAAGAAGAAGAAGAAGAAGAAGAAGAAGAAGAAGAAGAAGAAGAAGAAGAAGAAGAAGAAGAAGAAGAAGAAGAACAAGAAGAAGAAGAAGAAGAAGAAGAAGAAGAAGAAGAAGAAGAAGAAGAACAAGAAGAAGAAGAAGAAGAAGAAGAAGAAGAAGAAGAAGAAGAAGAAGAAGAAGAAGAAGAAGAAGAACAAGAACAAGAACAAGAAGAAGAAGAAGAAGAAGAAGAAGAAGAAGAAGAAGAAGAAGAAGAAGAAGAAGAAGAAGAAGAAGAAGAAGAAGAAGAAGAAGAAGAAGAAGAAGAAGAAGAAGAAGAAGAAGAAGAAGAAGAAGAAGAAGAAGAAGAAGAATAAGAAGAAGAAGAAGAAGAAGAATAAGAAGAAGAAGAAGAAGAAGAAGAAGAAGAAGTCTTCCTAGAGATGTTGCCTTGTGCATAAAACTGTTTTTAATTATTAGCGCCTCAGTTTCACAGAAGTATATTAGTTATCCATAAACAGACCAAAAAATAAACAACACCAAACAGACAGATGACAGACAGGAAAGCAGGCAGGCAGCCACAGAAGTTGGCAGATGGATACGTAGGTACGCATAATATAGGTACGTAGGTAGGTTAGGTAGAAAAAAAATTAAATGCATATAGGTAGATATTTAAGGAGGCAGTTAGATAACTATGTAGGTATTTCGGTAGGTAGGTAGGTAGGTAGGTAGGCAGGTAAGTATGTAGGTATTAAGGTAAGTAGACACATAATTAGCTAGATAGGTAAGCAGTCAGACAGGCAGGTAGGTAGGTAGATAGGTAGGAAAGTAGGCGGGCAGGTAATCATATAAGTAGGTAGGTACGTAGGAAAGTTAGGTAGGTAGGTACGTCGGTAGGTAGGAAAGAACGAACGAACGAACTTTATTTTCAAAGGTTTGAGGATTGGGCACGCAGGCCCGTCTGACATTCTGCCCTTGCTTTCTCTCGTAGGTAGGTAGGTAGGTAGATAGGTAGGTAGGTAGGTAGGTAGGTAGGTAGGTAGGTAGGTAGGTAGGTAGGTAGGCAGGCAGGCAGGCAGGCAGGCAGGCAGGCAGACATGTTTATTGATTGCCTGAAATATGCTTTCATTCAACAGTAGAATGATTTCATTAGAGAAGATGAACTCAACAATAATTAAATTAACCTTCAGAACATCTTAATATTCCATCGTTTTATTATTGTAAACATTGCAACATGTACTGAATATGCAAGTTAATTATATATTCCAAGTGATGAACATTAACATGAAGCAGTTAGTGTGAGCACTAACAGAAATAAAGTGTAAAAAAATAGGAGGTAGATAAAGAAGGAGGTTGCAAGACAGAGGAGGTTAGGTCAACTACAAAAAAGAGTAAGAGGTTGGAACATTGTCCTGTCATGTTTGGTTGAACATACAGACAGGTAGTCAGACAGGCAAGCAGGCAGGCAGACAGGTGGACAGGCAGGAGGCGGGCAGACAGACAGACATGCAAGCAGACATATAGGCGGGCAGGCAGGCAGACAGACTGGCAGACAGACAGGCAGACATGCAGGCAGACATATAGGCGGGCAGGCAGGCAGACAGGTAGGTAGGCAGACAGGAAGACAGGCAGACAGGCGGGCAGGCAGACAGACACAGGCAGACAGGTAGAAATACAGGCAGGCAGGCAGATAGATAGATAGATAGATAGATAGATAGATAGATAGATAGATAGATAGATAGATAGATAGATAGATAGATAGATAGATAGATAGATAGATAGATAGATAGATAGATAGATAGATAGATAGATAGATAGATAGATAGATAGATAGATAGATAGATAGATAGATATTCGTGATACCATTCAGAAAGAAGTAACCCTAAAATTACAAAGGAACCAGTTCATCGCGTGCATATCAGTGTGTTAACATTGGCGACACAATTTTATGCGAGTCCTCGTTTGTTCCAGTGAATGGTCTGAGAAGATGGGGATACAAGTTCAAAGCCGAGCTCGCTCCATCAAGACTAGACGATGAGTCATTTTCCACCTTTCTGTGAACAGAAGCGGCAGCAGCGACCCCTGAGTTGAAAGACAATCCGGAAGATTTTGAACAAAATTGACCGAAGCCAGGTATGACAAAGGCTGCTGGATGTATGGAACTTGCCAGACTTGTATACGGTGAGTGAGGAATTTGTCTAAGAGGGCTGGTCACATGAGGTACTCTGGAGGTACCTGGAGGAGATCGGGACATTGATGGAGATGACAATGCTGCTGCTGCCGCTGATAATGCCGCTGTTGGAGATGTCATCCCATGAAATAATAGTTTTTCGATGCCAGGAAGTCTGGCCATTGCCGCAGCCGCGGAATTACCGTTGTCCATAAAACCTGCTCCCGGAGGTAAAAAGTTATGCCCAATGTAGGAATACATTCCAGGATGTTTAATCATGCCTGGTAACGAATAAAATGATGAAAAAGGCAAATGTGCTGGATGTCCGTCTCTAAGGAAACCCGGAAAACCCATATAAGGAAAACCCGCACGTCCGAATGCGAGCCGACTCCTGGCGGAATGAGACGATCGTCTACGAAGTTTGCCAGTCGTTCCGCCTATGAACACATCGTCACATGAAGGGTCGAGCATCCAGTAGTTTCCTTTTCCAGGATCATCGTAATGTCGGGGCACCTAAGAGAAATAGAAAACAAAATATTATAATAAGTCAGCAAGCAGCCACGTATCAAATAAATTATTTCAGAATGTATTACACTATAATAGATTGATATGATAAAGCAGTCGTTTTGAGACGTGTTCGTTGGACATAGGTTAGAAACTGACTTTAACATTTCTAGATAAGGTCAAGCCGTCCCAAAGCAGATACCGCCGTAGGAGAGTGACGTGTTAAAGACTTCACTAAAGTAGGACCAGCTTCGAGAAGTGGGATGGCCATTTCCCTTCCTCGCTGCTTTTGCCTTCATTAACTCTAGAGCAGAGTCAGGTATCCATTTACAGCTCGGTAGACTGGAGTGCGGCCGTGATTCGAACCCGTTACCTTTGCCGCGAGACGCCTGCGATCTAATCACTCTGCCAATATGATGATCTGAAAATGTCTATACTTTAGAAAACCGGAAAATGGATTAATGTGTCATGTTATTTTGTGTGTGTGTGTGTGTGTGTGCTTCATTTCGCTCCAATAAGTCACAACAGCTGCTCCATTTGGAGGAACCTGCATCAAAGAATTTAAATGATTTTGCTGTCGTGGTTTCTGTAACAATTTATATTAAATGATGAGGTTGGCAGCCTCACGCACAACCTCACGTTACTTACAACATATCTGAGGTAGTCCTATTCTTTACCTCCTTATAGCACCGGGGAACACCTGTATGATTAATATTACCTCTTAAAAAATGTGGTGGGTTTTCCCTTAGTTTGACGCACATAATTTTCTCTTATTTTGAGTTTTCCTGTAGTGTTTTTATAGGGTCGGTTCTTGTCAAGGTATTGTAAATGTATATTAGTAGTATATAAAGTTGCAAAGGAAATTTAATGAGGATTAATAAAATATTTAATTGGGATAAAATGAAACAAAAATTGAGTTTAAAAATTCTGGCCCTGAATACTGGCCTCTTGTCCGTTTAGAGTTAAAATAATTATATTTATGAAAATAATATTAAGATAACTTAATACTTAAAAAAAACTCCAAAGAGAAATATACTGCACATGTTGAGAGAAGAACGTTCTTAAACCTCAGAAAGAACTCCATACACTTGAGAGAACAGTTTACTCATTTCTGGAACTAACCATTAGATAAATCATCACTATCGAAGTTTCCCTTTGTGTTTCTTTATGAAGCATGCGACACCCCTACAGCTGGTCTCTTTACACGAAGCCTACACGAAATTATTTATGTACTGTTGCAGTAAACGTTTCTGCGCATTTTATGGCTGCCGGCCGCATGCGCAATCTCGTGAGGAATGCAGTCAGCGACCCATCTCTGAATGCTTGCGTCAGGGTCAGCAAACCAGAGCTGACCAAGACCCTACTCCACCTCCAAGTGGTGGTCCTGAAAACAGGCTGCATCACTGCAGTCTGGCTGAGTGAGTAGGGATCGAAGAGGGAAGGCTAACCCGGTCCCAAGAATGCCGTGCTGAAGTCGGATGTGTCGGCCGAAAGGCGCAAATATCGCAGCTTCGATGTAAACGGACACAACGCAACCAACGTCCTTTTCAGGACGAACGAAGAAGAAGTATTGGTTCTTTCTTATGGCCATATATGCGTTCTCTGTTGCTCACATGTTGGGCAACTTTGAAGCAGTTGTTCAGCAGTCATTTTATCGGTGCCATAGTTGCACTCATCAGTAGTTCCTATCTTTACCTTGTTGAATAGATGGTATCCCAATCTGTTGTTGTCCTTGCGTAGTCTGAAGTTTACCACTTGTTCTGTTCTGCTGAGCTGGTAATATACATCATTGTTTGTGGGACCTTGATGCTCTGAATCCTATCTGTTCCTGTATCTGCTTCTGATAAAAATATTTGCCTCTTCGAAAGTTATATTTGTGCCAGGCTGAGGTAGATTTCCGCCTTCCTTTGCCAATCTACCAGTTTCATTGCCGGCACCCAGCTGTAAATGGGTACCTGACTTTGCTCTTGAGTTAGGGAAGGAATGGCAGCGAGGAAGGGAACTGGTCACCCACCCTCTCAATGCTTGACATAGTATAGCGACGTCTCTAACACTTCACTCCCCTACGACTGTATCTGCTATGGGACTACCTTTTTACCATTGCTGGAAAAACTCTGTAGGAATACAAAAAGCCTGGACCTGAGCACTGCTTTCATTGAAATATTCAAGTTGACGTCTGAGAGTGTACGAAGAAGAAGAAGTAGTTCCTTCTTATGACACGTCTTGGGGAGTAGTTATCCTATTCAGAGACTTCCGGGAACTACACAAGGAACTTGTTAGATACAGCAATATAATAACCTATTTGTATAATAAATTAAATGAAAAACTAGAAAGAAACCATCCTAGTTGGAATATGTGGGGGACAAATATAGGCACCACCTGGAAAAAATGGATGATTAGATACAGATGAGGATTGTGCGTTTGGCATTTTGTGGCTCTGCCGGAGGGCTCAGAGCTGAAATTTAGAATTTAGAGGCGGTAATCAATGTTGAACAGTAATCAGGGGTCAATGACCCTTATTTGACCCGTAGCCCGAGCGCTGTCAATCCGCTCTTGATTAGATGTGACAAAGAACTTTAAATAAAACCATTAAGACGCTTACTCGATAAATATAAACAAAATAGTACGTCTATAAGGAATCCTACAACATGTACGATAAATTAGAAACGAAAAAAAAAAACAGAATTTTTTTTTTTTTTTTTTTTTTAATACGCAAAGCAAATAAAATTGACAAGTACCAGAGCGACAAAGTTTATTATTTGAGCTACACAATTTATTATTGGAGCGAAATCAGTCAATCCCCTTGACCTTTGGAGTGCGCAATTACAATTAGAGCAGGTCGATCAATCAACGTTGTCATCACTCTTGCTTGCGTAAATCAGCGTACACACGCTTCCATTGATTCTCACCTCTGTCACTCTCTGTCTCTCTCTCCATCTTTCTTCGCGCGAATTTCTCCAACGAACAGCTCTATACGCCCCGTCAGTTCCCGGGAGTTTAGAAGAAAACAATAACAAATAGTTTAAACAAATAAGGTGAAACCCGAGGCCTGTAAACAGTGAATAAATAAATAAACAGCCTATCACTTCTGTTGTTTTTCTGTTGTTTAGTCTTCCACTTCTTTATTTCTCACGAGTGTCTGAAACATTAGGTAATGTTCACCCTGAGCGCCGTCAAGATCATATCGTAAGTTTAGTTTACTTTGTACTTGTGTGGTAATGTTCACCCTGAGCGCCGTCCAGATCATATCGTAAGTTTAGTTTACTTTGTACTTGTGCGGTAATGTTCACCCTGAGCGCCGTCCAGATCATATCGTAACTTTAGTTTACTTTGTACTTGTGTGGTAATGTTCACCCTGAGCGCCGTCCAGATCATATCGTAACTTTAGTTTACTTTGTACTTGTGTGGTAATGTTCACCCTGAGCGCCGTCCAGATCATATCGTAACTTTAGTTTACTTTGTACTTGTGTGGTAATGTTCACCCTGAGCGCCGTCCAGATCATATCGTAACTTTAGTTTACTTTGTACTTGTGTGGTAATGTTCACCCTGAGCGCCGTCCAGATCATATTGTAACTTTAGTTTACTTTGTACTTGTATGGTAATGTTCACCCTGAGCGCCGTCCAGATCATTCGTAACTTTAGTTTACTTTGTACTTGTGTGGTAATGTTCACCCTGAGCGCCGTCCAGATCATAACGTAACTTTAGTTTACTTTGTACTTGGTATCGGAGTTTAATGTTTCATGCCGGAGCGTTTTAACTTTATTGGATACGCCGATCGAGCACATAATTCCGAATAAATCCTCAGAATAGGTGTCCATCGCCGAAGGAGGCCGTTTGTGCATCAAATGATGATTCCTACTTTCTTGTTAACTCCGATACCAAGTACAACGTAAAGGAAAGTCTTAGACGTCGCTCAGGGTGAACATTACCTACATTTGTGTATTATTTATTTCATCATCATCATGTGACATATTCTTTCCAGAACGTTGTCTCCATTACAGCTGCTCTGAACGCATCACGATTCTGGGCAAGTCGACCTGCATCAGCCAAAGACAAGTTCAGACTCTCTGTGATGTCCTGGGTCCACCGTCGTCTAGGTCGACCCCTTCCCCTTTTTCCAGGGACCATGCCTTCCATCACTGTTTTTTTCCAGACTATTATGTCTTTTTATATGACCGAAAAATTTCAGCTTCCTTATTGCGATGGTATTTAGGAGCCAATGTTCCTGTACGTTTAGTGAGTGCAGTACTTCTCTGTTGGTCTTTTTTTTCTGTCCAGGGTATTCTCAACATCCTTCTGTAGCATTTCATTTCGAATGATGTAATCTTTTTTGCAACTGTTTTATTGAGTGTCCAAGTCTCGCAGCCGTATGTTCTACTGGGAATATACATGCTCTGATCAGTTGTAACTTTGTTTCTTTGCTTGTGCCTTGCCATAGGTTTTTCATCTGTATTAGCTTATGTGAAGCAATTGCAAGTCTTCTTTTAATTTCTACTGCACAGTCGCCAGAGCTGTTAATGATTGATCCTAAGTATTCGAATTCATTGACACTTTCCAGTTCTTCGTTATCAATTTCAATTTCTGGTTTGGTCTTTACTTTGTCTGTTGTCAATACTTTGGTCTTCTTGGTGTTTAGGTATAGATTCTGGGCCTCGCTGTGTTTTTTGGTGGACAGAAGTAATATTATTTATTTATTTATTTATTTACACGAACAGGTAAGGCTACTGTTTCCTTAAAGGACCAATATGTTGTTGAGCAAGTGGCTGGCAAGGTCATCATGCAAAACTAATTGCAACAGAAAGCACTTCTTCAAAAGAATGCCTAAATGCTTTGATGGTGGCTTCCGGCAGGTGGCGAGCTGTAGCGATGACTTCATGGCCCATAAGGTAAAGATAGTCACATGGCATAAACTGACGTAGGGAAGTGAAGTGTTAGAGACTTTAATATACTAGGTCCAGCATCGAGAGGTGGGGGGTGACCAGTTCCCTTCCTCACTGCCTTTTCCTTCCCTAACTCAAATGCAAAGTCAGGTACCCATTTACAGTTGGGTAGACTGAAGCGTGTCGATACCGTGAAGCGAACCCGACACCTTTGCCGTGAGAGACCAGTGCTCTAACCACTCTGCCATTCGGACGCTTTCATGCACCATAGGCAGCGAAAATAGAAGTGAGAGAACGAACGAACGAACGAACGAACTTTATTTTCAAAGGGTTGAGAATTGGACTCGCAGGCCCGTCTGACATTCTGCCCTTCCTTTCTCTCGTCTTTTATACTGATTTCATTTATTCTCACATGCATTTTACATATCAATTTCAAGGAATTCAACGTTGTAAAGTAAAATGAAATAGCACACTCATATTAACATTAACTACTTATAAGCATGAAATAAAATATGTTGAAAAGTACAAACTAAGTATTACCATGAAACAAAATATGTTGAAAAGCACTATAATCATCATTAAACCTACATTCGATATTATATCATTTGTTCGGAAAAATAATCACATTAGGGGGGCAGATAATCAGAACTCATAAAGTATTCGAAAAGTTTACGATTGTATGAATAGGGACTGAGGTTGTTATCTTTTAGATAATGTGGAAGATAGTTCCAGAGATGAGCAGCAGAGTAAGCTAAGCTTTTCTTGAATAAGTCAAGCCTAGGCTTGGGCACTTGTATTTTGTTAAGGCGTTGACTTCGTCTTTCATTGTATTTGAACATTGGCCACAGATATATTGGAGCATTCTTCTTCTTCTTCCGTCCTTAGCCACCGACCGTCAAAGCAGTCAGTGGCCATTACGCCTAGTGGCGTCTTAGGGCAACAGCAGATAGGTTTTCTTTGCCATTGTTTCCCATCACACCTATTGGCGTCTTTAGGGCAACGGCAAATCAATCCATTTGCTGTTGTTTCCGTAATCGAAGTGACTGGCAAACGGGTGATCAGCCCGTTGGTGTTGGAGCATTCTGTGACAGGATTTTGTGAACAAATTTAGCTTTGTTGAACAGAAAGCGCTTTCTTAGAGGCAGTATTTTGAGATCTTTATATAGATCTACACACTGAAATACTAACACACACACACACACACACACACACACACACACACACACACACACACACACACACACACCCACACAAAAACAACCAAAAGTGAGCTTTGAGACGTCCCGTCATTGTATCTACAAAAAGTCACTCTTGTCACAGCCGGAACCAGGCTGACGTATTCTGATGGAAATTTTGTAATATAACGTTCTCAGTTATCAATGATTTCGTCTGAAATTCGCTTATAAAAATAATCCTTACAAAGTTTTATATCCAACATTTTTTTTTTTAAATGAAGCTTTTGTAGGCCCATGACGGGACAATGAAAGGATTAGCCCACTGTTGCCTCAAACATAGAGTAAAATACAACTAATATGAAGTTGTGCGGCATATATGGCTGGCTAACAACCTCATCAATATAAACCAAATTGCAACAGAAACAGCCACCGTCAGAAAACATGAATGATTGGTTCGGTGAAGGCTTCCTGCAAATGAACAAGCTGTAGTTGTGGTTCTATGCTCTATAAAAAAGGAAAAGGTAAGTGAATGAAGGAAGGAATATTGAATATGCTCTTTGGCAGTTGTCTGAATACCATTATGAAATAAGCAACAGGACTAGGTATTTCTTGTAAAGTTTTTATATTTTATTAAAGATAAAAACATGTACTGTATCAAGAAAGCATTACGTACGTAGATATCCACAAGATTGAAAAATTTAGCATATGTTTGGGCGAAAATAAAGCTGGCCAGCATAGAAACATTAAACATAGGAGGAAGGCAAAGAAGTGAGTGACACCAGTTCAGCACAGTTACTGGAGAAAACAGACACATCTAATCGGAGACATAAAGAGGCTAGAAGATTTAAACAACTGACCAGACCAAAGGGTCTTTTATATTTGAGTATGCCCTAACATAACCGACATACTTTGTTCTAGGTTGACGGGTGTGCAACTCGCAAAAAAAAAAAGAGGGAAACTCTTTGTTTTTAAAAGTTACCAGGAAAATGCGCATAAAAGTCTATAAACTAATAAAAACTTAAAGATAGGAAAGACAGAAAA
Source organism: Oreohelix idahoensis (assembly GCA_024509875.1). Classification (NCBI taxonomy): domain Eukaryota; kingdom Metazoa; phylum Mollusca; class Gastropoda; order Stylommatophora; family Oreohelicidae; genus Oreohelix; species Oreohelix idahoensis. The sequence continues at coordinate 550,165 of JAMPIV010022603.1, forward strand.
AAATAAGTGTTTAATTAAGTATTCCAAAAAATAGAAACAATGGTAATAAAACGAAAGAAAAAAAACGCCGACAGGAGATACGGTAGGACGTTACATCGGCTGCTGAACCCCAATAACAATGTGTTGGAAGATGTCTAACAACAATTTAAAAGGAAACAAAACACAGGAAGAACTACCTAAGCTAAAGCAAGAATAACGAGATACTAACAATCAAAGTAACAACAAGAATGATATCAAAAGAAGAATACATTTTCACTGAAAATTAGGAAATGAATAGAAATCAACAGAAATTAAGTCCAATATAATAAATCCGAATTTTCAATCCTATTGTATAAACACTAAAACGTGGAGTAAACAAAAATGACAACCAGAAAGATAGTAAGAAAAAACAGACTTTCATAAATGGATGTTTGTAGTGAATAGAAGTATTAAAATTATAGGACAAGATGAAATAATATCGAACTGACGGAAAGAAGCAGACATACACCTCTGGAGCAGCAGGTGAGGTGAATATGCTATGCTGGTTTATTTTAAATGCCCTGAAGTGTGTCGAGATTATATAACAAAAATATGTAGTTATGCCGAACTTGGAAACCGAACTGGTACAGGTTACAAAAATACAGAGGAAACAGTCTATCAGAGTGCACCATAGGAAACAGTCTATCAGAGTGCACCATAGGAAACAGTCTATCATAGTGCACTATCAAAACAAGAGACAGAATACGTTGGAGATCCATTACAGCCGATCTCCGACGTGAAGATGTCACATGATGGTGATGAATATCCTTACAAAATATGCACAGCAGAGTAAAACTGACTTTAGACTAAACAGTGAAGTAAATCGTATTTATCTGCCTTTTACGCCACACTAACACTCAAGATTTCATGCACTATCACTAACTGCTTGGAAAGGGTTGTTCTGGGACAATGACTGCCTTGTGATGCTAGCATATGACATCAGTAGTTGACATCTCTGTCAACAAATGTGAAGTTACACAACCATAATATACAGATGCGCTGTTATATGTTGTATATCGAATGCCTGTCACATAAGTGTTTTATTTTTACACCTTTATTATCTATGCCCCATGTCGGTCACATACATACATTTTTAAAATAATAATATTTCGGTTTTTATCCCGTGACATATCTGCACCACAATTATATCTTTTTAAAAATTTTTTATCTATTTTGTTTCGATCTCAGTCGGACTCATAAGTATGTTTTTGAAAAATAATTGTTATTTATTTCTTGTCTTCAAATTCCGTATTCAATTTTTAAAACCACTGTTGGCATATATATATATATCAGCGTGTTTGGGTGCGTCATATTTTAAAATGTCGACGTTTAAGGCAATGTTTAACAGCATTCATGTGCGCTGAATAAATAGATTCCAATATCCCGCTTTTTTAAAAAAATTAACTTTTCTCTAATAAATGAAATAATGCGTATAAAGGAAATGGTGTTCAATTTGTTTAAAATATATTTGACAGTAGGGCATTGTCCGATTGTCACTAAATTAAGAAAATTAATGTCCTATTTTCTCAGAACTGCATCAATTTACAAATCAGGAATGGCCAACTATGATCCAATTGGGAGTCAGCTGTTTAATAATGACATTGCCCAGACCTTAAAGGTCTTTTATATTTGGACATGCGCCCTAATATAACCGACTACGCTGAACGGGACGCGCCTCGCCAAAACGAGGCAAAATTTTATTTAAAAAAAAAAAAAAAAAATACTGGAGAACAATTTTGAAAGAGCCATGCATGTATTTTTAGGCGAAAAATTAAAAAAAAAGTAAAAAAAAAGGGGTGTAAACGATTACGCCTATTTAGGTCATTGAAATATTGTACTAAAACAAATGTGTCCCATATGGGGTACAATTTCCCTGCAGAATATATTTTCTTATAAACTGTAAATGTATAAAATTCTAAGGTCTAAGAGGGCTCACAAATATCTTAAAATAATTATAAATGAATGTTTTAGCCAAAAATAATATTAAAATGCTGAAAAATATAGTAATTGTAGTTTATGTCATTATTTAAAAAAGCATATATGGTATACTTCCGTTGAAGATGATAGTGGATGCAGAGGCATCCCTAAAGTACTTAGCACCCGGGGCGGATCTTACCTCTGACACCCACTCCCTCAGTAAAAAAAACACACAAGTAAGTAACATTTTAACTATAAGTACTATACTAACAGTATAGTCCAAAAACTAAAATTCGAGCAAATAACCACGTCTTAATCTATATGTCCATTTTTTTAAAATGTTCTTTTAAATTTAATTGTCACTCGTATCTGACCTTCCTAGTCCAAGTTTTAATAGTATCCCAATGATAACAACAAAATTACCAGCCAGTCCTTGTTGTGGAAACACCAGGGGAATAGAGGTAGATGAAGACGAAGATATACATAGAGAAGAGAAATGGAGACAGAATGAAGGGCATGAAGTAGACTAGTAAAGACTTTAGCACGGAACACGAAGACGGGGCATCAGTTTGTTGAAGGTCTATGATCCTTGGGGGACGGGTGATAAAGGGGTGATGTGTGAATGAATGGATAATAACAATATAACATAATTTTTATTTTTGAACATTATTCATAGTTATTCAGCAAAATATTAACAATTTCGGGTACGTCACGAGAACCGCTCCACAATAAGCATTCCACAAGTTCGCAAGCCACGCTGCAGCCACACGAGTTTCATGTTCTCTTTCTAGTATACTTTAATTTCAGGAAAATTCTTCGAATCTTTTGGCCGAATGTCATCACCAGCCTAGAACTGCTTACTCGGAGCAAGCAAGAGGATATGCACACCATCATAGCTGGCAGACGCTGGCGTTGGGTTGGCCATGTCCTCAGAAGAGACCCTGATGCCATCACAAGAACAGCTATGCTATGGACCCCTGAAGGAAAGCGAAAGAGATGCCGACCAAAAACTTGCCGGAGAACTGTGAAGGCCAAGAGGCAAAAAATGAAATAGAGCTGGGGCACTGCACGAAGGATGGCCGCCGATCGAGCACAGTGGAAGCAGTTTGCTGCTGCCCTACAAGACGCCACCAGGCGTGATGGCCACTGACTGCTTTGACCGTCGACGTCTAAGGATTAAAGAAGAAGAATCATCAGCCTCATAGCTTCTGCCTCAGCTCTACACCCTCTGGCCAGCGGTGGCCATACATAAAACTGTATGTATAACATGAACAAACATTAATATTTTACATGTAGTAACAAACATAATAGTAATAACAATATTTAATAACAGATATTAAGATTTGTGAAATAAAATATGACAATCGTAAATACAGCAAAAGTAAATATTAGTAAATAATAGAATGTCAACAGAGAAGAAATATATCTAGTATGCATTCATTCATTCATAACCCTCCACTCCCAAAGGAGCATAGGCCTTCAACAAACACCTGCCAAGTCCTCCTTGGACTTGTGTTACCGGGGCCCGAAAGGGGAGCAAAGAATAGTAACTGTTCCCTGCCATGCATGTCGTAGAAAGCGACTAAGAAGGGTTGGGCATGGGGCTGGTTACCCCATCCTGTAAAAAATTTAAACCACAAAAAACTTCAACAAACATATCTAATATTATAGGCCTTTTAATTTATCGATCCTTGCGATCACACACTCACATAATTCTTTTCACTTTTTACGTACTCATTTCTTTGTTTTGATTTTAATTAACTAAACAATATGTATTTAAAATGTATTAAAAATAAGTATACACACACTTTTTAATCTACTTTTGTACAGTAAGGAAGAAATTATATAAACGAAAGTCACCAGTAAGCGAATGACAGGTTTTGATTACATTATCTAAAGTTATTGACACTATATACCCTAATTATAATTTATTTTATAATTTATTTTTAATGTATGTACTAATTTATATATTTATACTCTAATTATAACCCAGGTTGAACATTATATTTCTACCCATTAGTACATTTTTTTTTTTCATTTTTTTTTTAAAAAAACCTTTTTTTTAAAATGACCTTGCATGAATTATCAGTTTTTTGACACAATGATTCTCCCGAAACGCCCTTTTATAAAATGTTATTTATATTTAATTTTATTTGTTTATTTATTTTAGTTATTCCAGTAACTGTTGTTTCAGAATTTAGACACAATCCTCATTTTGTGTGGGCACATACATACGTACAAGCACATACAACAATCGCAAAACACTCTGGCACTGTGAAGTAAATAAACAAGAAACTATAGCAACTGTCATGTTAATCAATTACGTAAAATAAAAGATTATGTGTGTGTGTGTGTGGTGTGTGTGTGTGTGTGTGTGTGTGTGTGTGTGTGTGTGTGTGTGTGTGTGTGTGTGTGTGTGTGTGTGTGTGTGTGTGTGTGTGTGTTAACTAGTTATTATTATAATAATAAAAAAGGCAGATAAAAACTGTGACTTACAGTAAACGTTGCTGCCTAACAGACTGTGACGAAACATTAGCCAGTGGTACTCTGATCAAGGAGATTAAAGAGGACACAAAGGATCCACTGATTCTTACAAATAAACCCAAAAAAAGAAACAAAACAAACAACAAACAAAATAAAGCTATGCTAAAAAGTAATAGTAATAACTTTGTACAATATAAAAAACGCAGTAAAAATATGTTTCTATTCTGTTGCTTTTTCTGTTAGTGTCCTTTATATATACTGAAGCACATTAAAAACGCACCACTATTATATATACTGATGCCGAGAAGCTGGCAAAAAAAAGTGTGGGAATGGATTTTCCCCGTGTTTGCCATGCGGTAGAGAGCGAATGGCTACTGGAATGGAAAGTGCAAGATTCAACCCATGGGTGTGTGTACAGACTACATGAAAACGATGAAAGTTACACGTGCAACACGATTCTCAACGTCACCCTAAGGAATTGACTCTCCCCGGCATGGGGGACATGGGGAAGTCTCTCGAATGACAGTCATACGACGACTCAGAGATACAGGCCTTACTGCAAGACGACCTTATGTTGGGCCAAACTTGACTCGCAGACATCGTTAGCAGCGCCTGCAATGGGCAGAGCAACATATCAGATGGACTAGACTGCAGTTGAATGCTGTCCTATTCACAGACGAGAACAGATTCAACATATCCTTTGCAGATGGACGTATGCGGATTTAGCGACGGTGTGAAGAGCGCTTTGCAGATTGCTGTGTCAACCGATTTCGAGGTGGCAGTATTCACATTTGGGGAGTATTCAGTTTTCACCATCGCTTGCCTCTTCACGTCTTTCGTGGAAATGTTAATGCTGTGACATATCGAGATGAGGTTCTGGATGCACTGTCTGCTCCTGCGTTCACAATTTATCCAGACTTGCAGCTTCTCCAGCAGGATAACGCACGTGCATTTTTTTGTATTTTTGGTTATCTGTCCTTTTTTGTTGTTACACTTTTTCTCCCTTGCCTGCACAGAATATATGTAAACTTGTACACACTTATATTTACATTTCACACTCTGTTCCTGGATTATACAGGTGGTGCGTTTTTTTAATGTGCTTCAGTATATATATATATATATATATATATATATATATATTATATATATATATATATATATATATATATATATATATATATATATATATATATATATATATATATATAAGGCATTTTTATTAATAGGCACTATTTATCCCTGATTCTTAGTAATATTTAAGTCACATGACACATAAGACTAATAGTGAAGAGGTTTCACATTCGATCTCTTCAGATTTCTCCAACTAATCTATAAATATAGATTTTTGGTAGATCACCATGTATATTTCCGTTGTTATTGCTGTCATTCCACAATTTAGTTATCTCTTTCTTTTCCAAATTCTCCCATAGCCTCTTCCTTTACGGTGACATTGTGTGGTCCAGGGCCCTTGCCTTTCATATATTAAATCCATCTTTTATCACGTTCTTGACCCATTGATATTGTTTCTTTATTATTATTATTATTATTTTTTTGTTCCAACAGCCAGCAGTGTTTTTCTTCTGCCTGTTACCTCATTTATTTGCTTGATCATTGATTTGTGACTTTTCTGTGCTGCATTTACAGCTCTCTGAATATCTGGTTTGGCTAGAGCCCTTTTGCTTTCTTACATTCTTTATTTAGTCTTCGTTAACTTGCTTCATCTTTTTTTTTTTTTTTGTCCATCAACTGCAAGATGTCAAGTATCATTCAGTTCTAACTTGCAGCTCTTTTATTAGTAGCATGGTTTCTATTGATGTTTGATGTATAAATTTCATTAGCCTTTCCCTCGTCTATCTTTGTATTTCGTATATGGTATTGTATTAGTCTCGCCCGTGTGTTACCGGGGCCCGAAAGGGGAGCAAAGAATAGTAACATTGTACCCTACCATGAATGGGTTTGAAAAAAAAATCGAAAAAAGGTGATTCGTCTTACGAGGACAAAAGACAAAGAAAATAGTCTACGTTACGGCCACAAGGCCTTTGTCAGGAAAGGAAAGAAAGTGAAGGCTAGATAGGACACATAAGAACTTAAATAAATATAAAAATAAAACCTAGGTACTTCCCTGAAGGCAATGCATCGAAATCCTATCACTATTTGCTGTCCGCTGATGAACAGCGTGGCTGAAAAGGAAGTGACTTCCGCCACCGGATGTACACAATACATACTAAGAAACTAAAAACTAAAAAACGAAACTGAACAATAAACTACCCAAACGTAATAAAAGTGGGGACTGGAAATAGAAGAGGACAGAATGAGTGGGAGATAAATAAATATGAAATAAACAATCAAGACAAATTAGAAACAGTGTATATTCATACATATTATGGAGGGTGGCATAAAAAATTGAAGAATAGGATAAGAGTGGAAAGAGTCAAAATAGAGCAAGAGAGGAAAGGGTGACCTCAGACAAAGGTGTGGAAAGTGTTGAGACTGGCTGGTTTTAGACACCCCATGCGGTGGATAAGACGGTTCTCAAGCTGTTCTCGGCTGGCAGTGTCAGAGGAGCAGGATCGGATCGCTGTGACCTGGATGTCGATGGGACCATGGTGGTCAGGACCATTGAAGTGTATGGCAACTGGTGTGGACTTTTGCTGAGAGATGTCATTTAAGTGCTGGCTGAATCTGTCCCCAAGTCGTTTGCCTGTTTGGCCAATATAGGTTTTGCAGCAACGTTTACATATGATCGTATAAATGACATTGCGCGATTCACACGTGAAGCTACTAGTGATGGTGTACGTAGCCTTAGGAAAGGACACCTTCTGGGTTGAAATGACATACTTAGACGTGTTGCATCGTGTCCGACCACAGGGTAGTGTGCCAAAGTGAGTGGCATTCTCCTTTGGGAGACGGCTGTGAACAAGAAGATCCTTCCAGTTCTTGTCGCGTCTATATGCCACCAAAGGTGCGTCACCGAATACTTCTTGGGTCACAGGCTCTGCTTGGAGGATAGGGAGGTGGCGGAAAAGGATCTGACCATACCATGCATGTCGTAAAAAGCGACTAAGGAGGGTTGAGCATGGGGCTGGTTACCCCATCCCGTAAAAAAATTGTTTACCAAAAAACTTCAACAAACATGGACACGTCAAATACAGATTATAAATAATTGTATTAGTATGTATTTTAATTCTATACAACACTCACATTTCCTTCACTGATTTCAGTTTGTGAAGTTCTCTTCACTTTTGTCAGTTTTATTGTAAGTTTTCCTGTTACCGGTACATCGCAGCTGCTACATTTTGCTCCTGGTCTAATTTTCAAGAATACCAATCTGCTTCTAAATCTCCCGCATATCTGTATGTGGTCAATTTTATTATGTACATTTTTTTTCTTGGGCATTTGCACGCCCTAAGGCGTTTAAGGGTATTATCTAAAACCAGGCATTTCCTATTATCATACCATGTTGTTACGGGGTTGAGTGTTGCGTGATCAATAATTCAACTTCGATGTACAATTGAACAATACCAAGACTTCAAAACTTGGCCACGGTGAAAACGTCTAAGGATTGAACTCAATTTTCTCGTAACAAGCACAGTGCCATTTATTTTCTGCTTTGGCTTCTATTAACTTGCTGCACAGAAATATAAATAAGTATCATATGTTTATCATTCGTCCTGACAAGTCATTCAAATATTTTGTACTCATGTAGCCTACATATTCTCAATCAAATGTATTGTTTACATTACGTAACACTTGTCCATTTGTGTGGCGTTATTTTAATATTCCTTAAGTCATAGTAGCGGAGACACATCGTTTCTTACTTATCATCAGCACATGTTACGTTATACAAGTACACAATCAGTGAATACTTCCAAGTATATCAAGTACACCCTTCCAAACACTAGGGTCCCCACAAACACATAAACACCTTGTCCCACTGGACGCTGAGCATAAACTTAACTGTTGCTATACCAAACAAAGATTCGTCATTCCAAAACCACACATTCGCACCGACACCTTTGTTCACACCATATAGCATTCAAATACAAGTCTCAATCTAGTGCGTAAAAATGGTCGTAACACGTGTTCTTGTCCACTCAATCAAAATATGTTTCTCTCATTCATTTCTAACATACCATAAATGAATTAAAACTTCCATTTTATTATGAACATCATGTGCACTGAAGTCTCTAAGTAATGCAGTTGTCGTTTGAAATAGGCGCTGTGCCATAAGCATGTCAAGTTCACTGTAGAAAGTGTCAATATTTTCTTCCGTAGGCCCTTACTACTCGATACTTGTACGCATGTATGTGTCAAAAATTGATATCTAGTGGTCTGCAATGCAATTTAACTAACAGAATTCGATCTGTTATTGTCCAAAACCCATGAAAATTCTTGAGCTATCTGTATTTAAAATCATACCAGCCCCATTTTCTTGTTCATTTTTCATCCGGATTAAAAAAGAAAAACAAAAAAAAAGCTCAAACATATAGAAATTCTTGGAACATCTCAAATATTAAAACATAACTACAAGTTAGATCATAAACGACGTAACTGACCGTCTCGGAAATTGAAATAACAAAGTGATCGAAAGTCCCGATGCGCCTATCAATACCACATCAAATACATATTCTTACTGATCCAAGAGTTACTATGTACCTACCATTAATTTTCTTTTTTAAATTAAATACGTTGTGTGCCCTACGACTTGATATTAAAACTCCTTCGTAATTCTTCCCCGGATTGGTTGGTACACAGTGACTTTTCACCAACCTACATAAATATTGACATCGTTACATTACGGACATGTGATCCGTCTTAGATATCTGATTGGACGACGTAGTAACGGGATAGTTACTGTACAAGTTGCTTTTAAAAAAAAACAAAACAAGCACCTACCTTCAGAAAGCACTTATTCAAACTGAGGTTATGCCGGATGGAATTCTGCCATCCCTGTTTGTTGTCCTTGTAGTAAGGAAAGTTCTTTGTAATGAACTCGTAAATTTGGCTCAAAGTCATTCTCTTCTCAGGGCTACTTCTGATGGCCATCATGATAAGAGCATTATAACTAAAAGGAGGCTTCTCGTTTTTCTTATCTTCTTCGGATTTTGAATTATTTTCACCCTTATCACTACTTTCTTTCTTTTCAGAGTCTTTGTCATGATCAGAATTCGTCGTTCTGTCCCCACAGTCGTTTATTTTGCTGTAGTCCAAGTTTTCTGCATCGTCGGCATCATCATCAATATCAATATCTGTGTTATTATTCTGGTCTTCTTTGTCAAAGACGGAATCGTCAAACGAAGCCGGGGAGCTACAGTAACTTCCGTGTTCTAATGTGTCTGTGATGTCTTCACATTTCTGATGCCGGTGGCCTTGGGAAGAATGATTGTGAAGAAAATTGTCAGGTAAATCAGTCAAATCGCGTCCACACACATCTACATTATCGTTTTCGTGACTATCCTTCGGTGATCCCCCATCAGAACCAGGCCTTGTTAACGTGTCTTTATTATTTCCATTATCCAAACTTGCTGGTGACATTCGGCTATTATTTAGTTGAGTTTCTGTTCTTTTTTCTGACTTGCCGCTGGGGATATTAGATGACGATACAGTAGACGCCAACGACTCTGTATGACAGTCCACGAAACGGCAAATGCCGTTATTATGTGAAAACGACATTTGATCTAAGGCACGCTTGTGACTGTTATTACTGAATGCCGAATGCAGTTGAAAAGCACTTTGTGAACATGAAATTTCGTTAACTGAATCCGGCGAAATCTTGGAATTTGTAGAGATCACAGGAATAGTATGTCTTAAATTTTTCCCAAAATCGTCTGCCAGGACTCTGCTAATGCTAAATGGATTTCCCGACTTTGGTTTCTCCATCTTCGACTCTTGCAACATAATTTTGTTTTGTTTATGCGTAATTTATAACACAAAACACTTTGCTAAACACATATTTTCTTATCAGCACCTTCCTTATACGGCAAAATTACCGATCATGTCTGGATTTTCAAATATTACCCAGCTCACGCAGAATAGAATAGGCCTACTTTCAGAAAAGCGAAATATTCCAGAATACAAGAACAATTGGTCCTGGAATTCGTCCTAAACTCTTGTCTGTTGGGCTTGATGATAATTTTCGTGTTTCAGAAACCGACAAACAAGTGACGGGAAGAAGTCACTATACAATTTTTATACGCACAGAAAGATCCTTCAAATTCGCGGTTGTTAGGGAGGGGTTGAATGATCAAGGTTTTAACCGCCGCGGGAACATCCCACTTTAGTTTGTGGGCGGGGTCAAGTGCTGGAAGGCCAATGTAGCACGCCGGCAGCGTTGGACAGTTTCTTGACACGCGCTGGCAAATCAGGATGCTACTGTTCGTGTTGCTGTCAGTGAAACAAACATCGCTTTCGCTTGTTCTTTTGTTCCAGTGAGCGCGATCATTCATATCATCAGAAATGTAGAGACCGCGATCATAAGTAGGCCTACTTATTTCTCCTTCGGCGTCGTCAGCAAGTACAACAGCGGAGGTGAGCGAGGAGTGGTGGAACCGTAGGTGTACGAAAATACCGCTGGCTCTAACAACTTAGTGAGATCCACAGCAACACAGAGTCTATCCAGTGGCGTAACTACAATAAGGGTCAGCCTTAGGCCGATTTAACCTATGTGACTCAATAGAGCCCTGCGCTCACAAGAGGCCCCACACTTGGTTCCCACCTATAGTTTAAAAACAAAGTAAGGAAAGAAGATTATTTCAATCTAGATACCCGGAATATACGCGTTGACACGGTATTAAATAATAAAAACTACATACATTTATTAACTATATATTGACATTAAACACGTTTAAAAAAACTGTAATGTTAAGTCAAGAGATCCCACCAGAATGATCCAAATCTGGCCCCGCTATTATTAACGTCGAACATGACTACAGTGTAAGTCGTCCCTGGGCACAAATTAAGCGGTGCCCTCTTGATATAGTGGGTTCAATAACATAATGCAGCGATTTTCAACCTGTACGCTGGGGCGCCATGAATGCCGGTCAGGGGCGCCGTGGGTGGGCGTGGATTTTTTTCGTATTTAGCTGCAAAGAAAACACAGAGCTGTGGGAAATTTCATTTTTGATGTTTGTCAACCTGCGTGACCCCGGAGAAATTTCACTTTTGATGGCCAACCTTTGAAGTCCCGCTCCCCCGACCCGCCTCTCAACTCAGTGTTCATTTTGAAAAATACTTTCCTGAAAACTGTAACAGGTTTCAGTGGGTTCAAAATCCTTTCAGCAGTGATGCTCCTTCGGACTTCAGTACTGCAGAAGAGGAAGAACTGATAGAACTTTCATCAGACTCTTCACTACAAGCGAAGTTTCCATCCATGGCATTGCCAAAATTTTGGTATTCAGTAAAACAGGAGTTCCCAAGCTTGAGCAAGAGAGCACTGAAGATATTAATTCCTTTTGCAACTTCCTATCTCTGCGAGGCTGGGTTTTCAGCAGTGGCTGTCATAATAACCAAGTTCAGATCAAGACTTGATGTGGAGAAGGAAATGTGGGTAGCTGTATCTCAATTGGTGCCAAGATTTGACAAGCTGTGTAACAACAAGCGAGTTCAAGTTTCACACTGAGGTGACTGGTACTTTATTCATCATTTTTTTTTTTTTTTTAGTTTTACTGTACAAGTTTTTTGTTATGGAGATTGAATCATGAGTGCAGTATTTCAGTGAATGATTTTCAGACAAAAATAATAAAAAAAAAATGTTAGAAAGAAACTACTTTATCTGTGCTGTTTTCTTTTTTATAGTAAGGGGTTTCAAAGTGCACTTTGTGTATATTTTTTCTTGAACGTGTATTTTTTACCAGTTATCCCACAAGGGGAACCGCAGAAAGAATGTAGTTGGCCAGGGGAGCCATGGACTCAAAAAGGTTGAAAACCGCTGACATGATGGATATACGACAGATCTGTATTACAAAGGTAATTACTAACTTCACCATCACCATCATAATCTTGCAGCTCACCAAGGAGCATAGGAGGTCAACTAATCTGTGATGTGTCCTTCTGTCTTATGCGATCCGCTCAGGATCTTTCAGTGTATTCTTTATCTCTTGAATATCTCTCTGTAGAAACTGTGACATTGTGGGGTGTTTAACACGGGAATAAAGGAAATTAAAAGGATACATAACAAGACAAGGGTTCCATCCGAACACATATTTCTAAGGCCCACTAGGTGCTGGAGCCACCGAGACTTGACCGGTCTACCCCAGTCGCTAGTTACGCCACTGGGCCTACCGCAGAAACGTTTTACATTTACTATATTAAGACTTTTTTTTTTTTTTCGGATGTAGGCCAAATTCAGCAGACATGACCAGCTATAATGTGGCTGGTCGGGCTGTAAACATATCTGCTTCACCAGTGGGGTAACTACAGTGCAGTGGCCGGAGGTGCAAATTAAGTGGACCCTTTTTTTAAACTGGGCTCAGTAACTACAATCAATGTAAGCCATATGACAAATCTGTGTACAAATATATCTACTTGCTTTATTATTATAATCATCAACATCATCATAATCAGCATAAGCATCATCATAATCAGCATCAGCATCATCATAATCAGCATCATCATAATCAGCATCAGCATCATCATAATCAGCATCATCATAATCAGCATCAGCATCATCATAATCAGCATCAGCATCATCATAATCAGCATCAGCGTCATCATAATCAGCATCATCATAATCAGCATCATCAACACTCTTCATGTCCAATAGAAGCATGGGCCTTCAACAAATTTATGCCAGATCCCCTTGGTCCTGTGCCATCCAATCATAACCTTTTCCATTTCATCTTTATCTCTTTCATTTCTGTCTCCAGAAACTGGGACCCGCTATTTCCTTGAGCAGAGACAGAACAAGGACAATTAAAAGGACACGTGTAAAGGCGAGGATCCCTTCTGACCACTACTTTCCGGGGCCCACTAGGTGCTGGGGCCCCCGAGATGTGCCGATCATCCTAGACGGTAGTTACGCCAGTGACCTTCGCGACCGATAAACCAAGAAAGCCCCCCCGCTTCCCCCCCCCCCCCCTTTTTTCAAGATTCGCCGTTAGAGGCGGAGGGAAGAATAATTAATTTACTGGTGACCTATCGAAATAAATTGACAAGGAATGTAAAACAGACTACAATTTATGAAAAACGGATTGAATAACAGTGTATTCTATGGTATGAATTTTCTTCGCAAAAAGACATGAAAATTCAAAAAAAAAAAAAAAAAAGCGATGAGGGAGTTGTTTACCACTAGGCTTACATCAGCAGCACACTGTGTCCACTGATAAGAAATTAGAAAATATTAGCAGGTATAAGGCGTACTCAGTCCTCAGCGCGGGTAATATTCAAGTTGTTCTGGCGGATGATGACCTCCCCCTTAGTTCTAGGGCCGAAAAATGGATGCCATTAAGTTCAGTTGCAGTAACTACAATGTAAAAGACCCCGGGCATAAGTTGAGTGGAACCTTCCTCGGGTAATGCTCTCAACGGCAATAATCAAATTTATAGTAAATCTGTATATACAAATATTACTACTATAGGCTACCTACTTCATCGTCATCATCATCATCGTCAGCATCATCATCATTATCCTTTCGCTCCCCAAGAGTCACTTCATTTAACAAATTTGTGCCGTGTCTTGCTGTCCTATACCGCCTGCTCAAGATCTTTCCATGTTCTCATTACCTGTTTTTCACGACATGACCGTGCTCTTAATTTTATCGTGTTCTAATCTTCTCTATGTTGTGCCTTCCATTTATTTCTTCCTTCTCTGGATTGTCTCTCATATTAGAACGCATGATTCAGGTTTTATGTTGGTTTTTTTTTCGCATGACCTATCATGTTATCTCAACCCAGCTGGGACGGTCAGATAAAACTGCCCTACAATGTTAAAAACTAACACAGTTGTGAACGTTTTTCGCGCACACCAAGTTTGGCACCCATACTTCTCGTAGATTAATCAAAAGATAAACTGCGAATGTTCTTTCGTCGTGGCAGAAATGTGATGCAAAATTACTGCGGGTGGACTCCTGTTTGTTAGCATTTATGACAACAAATTGAACTGAGGGTTTGTTATGAATTACAGACATGAGTCATCTAAAATGCGGTAGCGTTAATACCATATATGTGAGGATTTTGAAATTATGTGTGACATGCGGAATTTTATGAGACGTGGTGGTGAAGACATATGTTAAAGTCAAACATTTTAATCTGATTGGTCTAGATAAAATATATTAAACTAGACTACGTCCAACTGGCGTTTTTCACTGCGTAGAAAACTGGAAGAGCGTGAGCGAAGAGTCCCTTATAATGCAGCACATTTTTCTCCGGCGCTCTGTTCAACTGAGTCCAGACGACATCTTCAGACAATCCAGGATCGAAGAAAAGTAGGATTTCAATAAAGAGGATTGGACCAAGTATTGAGGATCTTCTGAAATTAACCATCAAGAAAACTCAACTGGAAACCATACAGTCCTCGGAACGTATAGACGGGTGTGACGTGAATATGTAAATAGATCCTCAGGAATCCGACTGCCTTGTTTGCTCATTAGTATTTATGTTTTGCAACGCAGAAGCCACGCATTTCGCTGTCTGTCGGACGCATATTTTGAAGCCACTCCTATCTTTTTCTGTTTACATGCGCTAATGAGCGTTTACAAATTTTCGCACCCGACCGTCTTAAGAAGAGGAGAGAGAACCGGTGTGTTTACCTGAGTTTTCGAGCGAGCTGAGACGTCAATCATCGATAGTGACAGATCAGACAGAAGCGCGCGTAGAGATAACTAGATTCTTTAAAGAGGGAAAAGACAGACAGAAAGTTTGCAGCGTAACTGTTTGATGTCCGTGATCCCAGGGGACGTTATGAGTTGATCTACGGTAGGCGGAGATAATCAAAGAAGGCCTGCTAGCATGACCAGGTCTTTTTGATGTCGTTTCGACGTAGCGAGGGAGCAAACCGTAGAATCCTTTACTTCGGGAATCGAACCGTAGATTTTCCCTGATACGGCCGAAGGCGTGACTTATCGCAACCTTTAGTGAAATAACACCATTTCTGTATAAATACTCGTCCTCATAAAGTCAGTTATTAGAGTCACTCAGAAATTCTTGGAGAATTTAAGCACGACGGACTAATACCTTTTCTTCACTAATTGTGTTAAATTGTCCCGTGGTGATTTAAATTTCTGATTTGTGGTAATAGAAATTATGCTTAAGCGTTAAAATGTGTTAGGTACCATTTTATTAAATATAATTCCCTAGCGGTTAAAACTAAGTGAAATAACCTAATGCATAGATATTTCTTGCCATTCGTTCAGAGTAATGTAATTCCTAATACCCCATTTTTTTTCTTACACAAGAAGATACGGCTTAGCTGACTTAGTATTATTAAGTGTGACGGATCAGTGACCGAATAGAATTCGTTTATACTTCAATGTGTGAAATTAAATAATTGACTAATGTTAAGTGACTAAACAACAGCCGACAATCAACTTGCTAGTAGTGTCAGGCAGATTTTGTTACAGTGCGCATATAAACAAATTGAATAAAGGACTTTGTGCGCTGTTCGTTTTCTCGCAGGCAATACGGGAGATGGCACATACCCTTCTTTCCCGACATGCCATAGCGGAAAACGTAAGGACAGATGAGTAGCAGTTTAAATATGTTTTTTCTTCCTTATCTAGCACTCGAATCACAAACCAGCGGCCAGCGGTCTAATAGCATCAGTAACAATTCTTATTTAGTATCGGGTCTTCGATGTTGACCTGTTTGGTCCTCTTGATTCATTCAGAGAGAGACTAAAAATATAAACAATAAGAGTAAAGTAACTGGACGTACAAAATACCCAGATTTTCTGCATTCATTTTATCAGCCCGCTGTGGCCAAAAATATATATCTATATAACATTTTCCCCGACTACTGACAGTCGTGTGTACAAGTGAATTTATCCAGGGAAACACGTCGTTTCATATCGGCACTCAACACCAGAGAGAAAAACAGATAAGATATACCTACATCATCACCATTATCTCTAGTAACAGTTTACCAACCATATGTTCCCTTAGCTATTGGGAGTACTGTATACTGTCTACTGTGAACACTAGATCGCGGCTTATATTTTGCTACCTGAATTATCTGATGTGACATGTTTTCGTATCCAATAATTCACCACCAAAGTAGGCGTTCCCCATTAGGAAAATTTATTATTCGTGGAGGAACTAAGGCTCACTTCGGAGAAGCACAACACTGGATTTTGATACATGTTCATTAACGTTTACGTTCAAGAGGTTGTTAACCAATGTCACGAGAGGGTAGAGTATTTTGTTTTGACAATAAGATATCCTGGACACACAGTTGTATCAGGTGATACCAGGATAGTGCCAGATAAGAGACTAGTCTTATAAGCAATACCCCCTTCTCTGAAAAGAGTAAGGGTGTTGTTAAGTCCTTTTTCGCATAGGAGCTATGTGTGCGAGACTTAACATAGCTAGTTACATGTCTAATTGTGACAGATGCAATATGTGTGCGCATCTGAGTAAATATATGTTTAATTAGTTACGTGTCAATGGTTCCACTAAAGAGCACAACTTGGTGCGATAGTGTTTGCTTTGTTGCCAAACAGCATTGACGCGGGGAGATCCAAAATGCGGGTGAATGAAGACAGACGTTCTTCTGTTCTAGTAGTCTCTTATTACGGGAAGATTTAAGTATTCAATGTTAGGCTACCTTCCAGGGTAAAGTGATAGCATTAGCCAAGTCGTGGCTCATTTTATTAGTATCTCAACACGATACTAAGATTATAAGTTCTCAGCAAGATTCTAGGTAGGGCTTCGGTACGGTTCTTGATGGCCAGCCACTAGTGTGTCCGGATCCTCTGCTGGACTATATTCGAATGTAAATGCACTGTTGTATCTCCAGTAAAATATGTATCCGGCGTCTCGAACATGTTATAAGAAGATAATCAATAAACTACAAGATTATTTACGAGGCCAATCAAATTGGGCATTAATATTATGTTAACGCTCTACATGATTGATTCAATATGCAACTGTCAATGTCAGAGTATGTCTACTCTACAGATTTTATCGTCTTTGTCTCCGTTGAAATAAAGAATGTTATTGAAACCTAAAACACCAGCCAATGGATCAACTATATGATACTTAGACGTTGGTCAACGACCCTGTTATTACCGTTGGGTATATTTTGACATTGGGTCTAACTGTTTGACCCCACCACACACTATCATTCGCGTTGATAATTTTGTCGGCTACCTGTAAGCCCGACCTATATTGACAAAGTTTAAGTCAGTGGACATTATGCGACAATAATCCAGGCTTGAAGTATTATCTCAGCTTACGACTTGTAAACTAAAATAAACGTTCCAACAGGTGAATAGACATCAAAGGTAAGATCAAGCTGTATAAGTTCCTAGGTATGATAATAGTGTGTTTTCCTAGGTTCCTAATTGCTCCTCTCAAGATCCTCCTCCTGTTTATAATGTTAAGCTGTGCTATGAGAATTAACTAAACTATTAACCAACAAGAACTGTAACTTAATTTAAATAATCTAAGTAAGTCTGTTGGTAAAATTTACAATTTATTTTGTACAAGTTTTCTTTTCTGTGTGAAAATTTTTCACTGAACTCAAATTGATTATAAACACAAACTTAATAAAATCTTTTATACATTGTTCACAACTAATTACAGTCTTTAAATGTATTACGATTGTTCTTCTTTCCTGGCTGAAAATCTGGTTGTAGACTGTCTTTATTTTAGGATCAATACTAAGTCTTCACAGTAATTGAATTATAGTCACTCGTTAGATAGGAATATGCCCATCCAGATGCACGGCATTTTCATCATTAACTCTGTTTGTTTGTTTGTGGTGGTTCTGGTTTTCACTATACAGTAGCCTTGTATGGCCACCTATCTGATTTTCTTGTTTTGAAGCCTGTCCCACTTCTGTTCTGGAAAGAGACGTTTACTTGTGTTTCTTCCGGGCAGTAGATACTGGGTAGCTGTCCCTCTAGCATTATAGGGCGCTCGCACCACTAGTACTTTCAGTGGTTGGCTCTGTACAGGATGTAACCCTCAAGTACATACAGTCGAGCTGTTAATGGTCATAGAGTCTGCTCTCAGATGCAGAAGGCAAAAGAAGTCTCTCTCTGACAGACTGCCGCTTCTTACTGTATTTGAAAATGTTATGGCATCCTTTCCATTGAGGGCAATTGCTTATATAGGTCAGGGCTTGCCGAAACAGGGAGCTTACTGCTAAATTGTGTTTGCGTTCCGAAATGCAGGCCTACATTTGTCTAGATGTGCAAATATGGAAAACCAGGAATTCAGATATCTTCCTTATTCCTGGACTGATTTCCTTCATCTTAGGCTTAAAATACGCCCTGAATTAGTCTTTATCTTTGTAGATAATTGTCTTTTTATATCATACTTCCATCTTTTCCTACGCTAAACAACAAAATTTTTGACTTGACTGATGTCTCGATGCATTCCACTCGAGATTTCTCCATTAATATATCACTTCCCGTGGAAATCTTTGCACAGACTTATAGATAAACCTTCCCATTTGTAAATTATGGCCCTCTTCCATGCTGTACTTCCCTCCTAATGCTGCAGTTTATCTCCAATTCAAACCATGTTACACAGATTGAGAGCTCGGCCATTTTTAGGCTAATACTTTTGTAAACACTGCATGAAGGTGCGGTTTCATTGGTTTATCTTGCATATTTTATTTATAAAGTATGGCGTACCTGATAAATCTTGTTTCTTGCACCAGATTGACATGGACTGTTTTTTTTGTGTGATATAGCTCGTCCAGTCACAATGTTCTGTAAATGGGTCAGGTTACCGATTGTTGGGGCCCTGACAAGGTGTACTGTTAAGTGCGTATATTCTGATGCAATGTGTGAGTGTAAACATCAATAATGATAACGCGAATGGATGACAGTTCGACAGGTTCACAGGACACTCACTCCAATCACAGGTGGAAGTCAAGGATGGCTGGACTACTGTGGTCGTTTCATACTGTTTAATAGGACGCACACACTTAGACAGTACGTGTATAGTTACAGGAACACAGGTCGACATAAATAGCATATTGTTGATCAATGGTCTACCATCTTAAGTTAGCATTCATGTTGAATAACATCACAATGGAACATCTGTAGACAAGCACTTATATTTCTACTGTTTATCAATATAATCATCAGGCCTTACTGACCGAGCGTGTCAGTTAATAAATACTGTTCAAGCCTGACTCCTAGACAGAACCTCTTTTCTAGCGAAGATTCCTTGAGGTAAAGTTCAGCAAATCTATCTGAAGATAATGTTAACCCACCAGTATTGGGTTTTCTTTATAACTGTGATCTCTTAATCATCACCTGATAATAAGGGGCATCCCCGTTCTCTGATTGATGATCGACAAAAAGTTAGAATCCAAAATGGCTTCTGGTTCCCTTTTGAGCATCGCTCACTATACGGATGTATAGCAAATCTTCAATAGAAGCTTTGTTCATAAACACAAATGTTTCTACAAGAATCAGCATATTCTTTCATCTTAAATGCTGCATACAATCATCTACAGTGCTGCTAGGTAACATATCATCCCGACATATGGATATGGATAATCCTAATGTAGATATCTCCCAGTTAAGCCTAGGACGACAAAAGTTCAGTAAAATGTTCTTTACCTGGGCATGGGAAAAACACTAGCAGAACACATACGCCCCTCTCCTGGCGTTATAGAATAAACACTGGGGACTAGTAGACTTAATAAACATATCAGAAATCATCTTCTTCCCCATAACAAACCATAGAGATCACAGACTGGGGAATCGTCTTCAACATGGTTTTCGCCCGGCATTCCATCATCCCGGAAGATACTCTTTTCCTCTCGGCATGCGCGGAAACTCCCTGACCTCAAAGTTCAGTACAAGGAAAAATAGTTCCACTTAGACATACCAAGATATCACGATATAAGACCGAATCGTCTGAAATAGACACAGAGTAAACATAGACTCGGACCATAAACATTCCTGCATAAACCTAAGCAAGAACAATCTGTTTTCTGGCCCAACAAGGCACAGACTAACGAAATCCAGATTCATACGCCAAATTCGATCTCCAGGGGAGATAACCCATATAACAAAAGTATCAATCAATCATGGGTGATATATTTTTGGCCAGGAAAGCATCCTGATTCTAAAAACAAATATCTTCCCTCCGACAGATAAATATTATAATAAATATATATACATTGTCACCAGTAATCTGTTGGGAACAGACTACCGCAACCCCCGGGGAAAAAAATGAAAATGTTTTTTTTTTTCATCTGAGAGCAACATACAATAGGCTCACCACGCACGAATAATGCGCAGATGACTAATAAGAGCAATTTATAATTTCAAATTAAGGTAAAGTCGAAGCATAGATCGACTTGTGAGAATACATCTCAACATCTCAGAGAAAGCATTTCTCTTAAGCATAAATGTTTCCAGGGAGGTGCCACCAACGTATACTACAATGCTGGCAATAACACAATGCATATAACAATTTCATATTTAAGCATTATAAGTACATGATTGACAAAGAAGAAAAATCATCAAAGAGTATCGGTGAATATATATATCAATGAAAGTAGTGATAGTAGTGATACAATCACTATATTACAAATTACAATGTGTATTTATCTTGATATAGAAAAGAAAAACTGTTGTAGAGTTGAAAGTGTTAAGAAATCCAAGACCCAACAGTTAGGTGGAATCATGTGGGCATCTAGACAAAATGTCTGCCATCACATTATCTGATCCACGGATAGCTCGTACCGAAAAATGAAAAGGTTGAAGAGCAATTGCATATCGAGTAGACCTCGAGCACTTCAAATTCTTACTCTGTATAGCCGAAAGAGCTTTCTGATCGGTTTCTACTATGAAATGTGCGCCTAGAAGGAATCTTTGTAGTTTGAGTAATGACCAAACCATAGCCAATAGTTCACGGTCTAAAACCAAATAATTCCTTTCTGCAGCATTAAGTTTTCTAGAGATATACATTACTGGATGCAGAGTTCCAGAGTACTCTTGCATTAGTGCCGTTCCAATCCCAGTGGATGAAGCGTCACTACGAAGAACAAATGTCTTATCTGTAGTTCATTCATAACCCTCCACTCCCAAAGGAGCATAGGCCTTCAACAAACACATGCTAAGTCCTCCTGTCCCGTGCCATCATCTCAAGTTCTTTCCATGTTCTCCTCATCATTTTCACCTCTGTTTCCAACTCTCTTCTCCATGTACTTCTTGGTCTTCCTCTGCCTCTCTTGCCCTGGGGGTTCCAGAACAAGGACTGCCTTGTAATGCTATCAACAGGTTTCCTCAGTGTGTGTCCTATCCATCGCCATCGTCTTCTTCTCATCTCTTGTTCCACTGGCACTTTTCTAGTTCTTGTCATCAGTTCCACGTTGGTAACCTTGTCATACCATTTTAATCCCTCTATTCTACGCAAGCACCCATTTATGAAAGTCTGTAGCTTTTTGGTTGTTGTCTTTGTTGTTCTCCATGTCTCCGAGCCATACAATAGGACTGACTTCACATTTGAATTGAAGATTCTTATTTTCGTGTTGGATCCGATTTCTCTTGATCTCCATATATTTCCCAATGCAATGAAAGCTCCTCTTGCCTTTTGTATTCTTATTTTGATATCGCTGTCTGTCCCTCCAACTTTGTCTATATTACTGCCAAGATATGTGTATG
This sequence comes from Oreohelix idahoensis, assembly GCA_024509875.1. Lineage (NCBI taxonomy): Eukaryota > Metazoa > Mollusca > Gastropoda > Stylommatophora > Oreohelicidae > Oreohelix > Oreohelix idahoensis. Next base: position 572,371 of record JAMPIV010022603.1, read on the forward strand.
ATTCTACATCTTGAATTGGTGTTTCTTCAAGTTCAACCCTGTTATCATTACCTGCATTTATTCTCATTATTTTTGTCTTTTCCCTGTGTATTTTCAGACCCAATTGCTGTGACCTCTCATCGAGTGTTTTCAATTTATCCTGCATCTGATTACGGTTATGGGACAGAAGAGCCAAGTCATCAGCAAAATCCAGATCATCCAACTGCTTAGTCAGAGTCCACTGGATTCCATTTCTGTTGTGTGTTGTCGATGATCTCATAACCCAATCTATTGCCAGCAAGAAAAGAAATGGAGACAAGAGGCATCCCTGTCGCACTCCTGTTCTTATCCCAAACGGTTCTGTAAGCTGTCCTTCGTGAAGAACTCTGCATGTCATGTCTTCATATGTTTTCTTTATTAAATTAATGATCTTCAGGGGAACTTCATAATGCCTCATCAATTTCCAAAGTGATTCTCTGTCTACACTGTCAAATGCCTTTTCGTAGTCCACAAATCCGATGTATAGTGGTGAATTCCATTCCAGACTTTGTTCAACTATTATTCTCAAAGTGGCTATCTGGTCTGTACATGATCTGTTTTGTCGAAAACCTGCTTGTTCATCTCTCAGTTTTCTTGTCTATGGACTCTTTTAATCTCTCAAGGATAATCCTGTTTAATACTTTTCCTGGCACTGATAGTAACATTATTCCTCTATAATTTGTGCACTCTTGTAAATTTCCCTTCTTAGGCAACTTAACCAGATATCCTTCCTTCCATTCTGCTGGTATCTCTTCCTTTTTCCCAGACTTTACCAAGTAATTTATATAACATCTCTGTAGCCGTGTCGATATCTGCTTTGATGGCCTCTGCTGGAATGCCATCAGGTCCAGACGCTTTTCCCTCTCTTAGAAGCTTTATGGCCCTCTCCATCTCTTCCCTCGCCGGTCTTTCACCGCCAATTTGTAGCTCTTCTTCTGCTGGCTGGATGTCCGGCGGTTTCCGTGGAGCTGGTCCACTGAGAAGGTCCCCAAAATATTCCGTCCACCTCTTCATTTGCTCTTGTATATTGCTGAGCAGCCTCCCATTCTTGTCTTTTATGAGGCAACTTGTTTGCTTGTATTTCCCTGTTAGCTTCTTTGTGCTGCTATACAGTTCTCTCATATTTCCTTTGGCTGCAGCATCTTCTGCCTCTCTTGCCAACTCCTCAATATACTTCCTCTTGTCTCTTTTGATACTTCTTTTTACTTCTTTGTTTGCTTCTGTGTACACTTCTTGAGCCTTGGCTTTGGAGCTTCTAGTTTTGCTTGTGTTTAACTCTGCTTTCTTGTTTTTTCTGTCTTTTATCTTATTGATGGTTTCTGTTGTTATCCATGCTTTTTGTTGTCTTTCCCTTTTCCCCAGTATCTTATCTGTAGTAGGTAACACTAAAATAGATGGTGTTGAAAACAAATTTTTAATCTTATCCAAAGAGGATTGGCATTCCTGTGACCAGTGGACCATATTAGGCGACCCTTTCTTTAGTAATGTGGAAAGAGGTGCCATGATAGAGGATAGATTCGGAATGAATCTTCCATAAAATTGAATAAGACCTAAGAGACTTCGCACTTGCTTTTTAGTCTTAGGAATAGAGATGTTAAGTATCTTAGTGATATTATGGTCCTCTGTCTTTAGGAAACCATGACCACACGATGGCCTAGGTAAGAAATTTTGCTAAAACCAATGCAGGCTTTAGAGGGTTTCGCTGTCAGGTTATACTCGCGTAAAGTAGATAGTAATTCAACTAACCCCGAATAGTGATTTTCCCAAGTATCGCTGAAAAGACAGATGTCGTCTAGGTACGCGATGACATCTGACCGATAAGATAGGATTCGACGCATCATGCGTACGAATGTAGCTGGTGCGTTCATAAGGCCGAAAGGCATGAAATTCCATTGAAAAAGGCCTCTAGGTGTAGAAAAAGCCGTAATTGGTTTGGCGCGTTCAGATAAAGGAACTTGCCAATATCCTTTAGACAAATCTAGTTTAGTGAAAAAATGAGATTTAGAAAGCCTAGTAAGTAGCTCTTCTAGTAAAGGCATAGGTTCAGCATCAAACTTCGTAACTTGTTTCAATTTGCGATAGTCAACGCAAAAACGTATGTTATTGTCTTTTTTTCGAACAATAACCACCGGCGAAGAATATGCAGAAGTGGATGGTTCAATTATTTTTAAATCTATCATCTCATCAAACTCCTTCTCAACCTGTGCTTGAAAATGTATAGGGATAGGATAAGGTCTGACCCTAATAGGATTATAGTCAGTTAGAATAATGTCATGTTGAATGACATGAGTTTGTCCAGGGATGTCAGTAAGGACATCCTGAAATGTTTGTAACATAGCCGAAACTTGTCGCTGTTCTCCTAGAGATAAATCAGGAGAGACAGTAACATTTTTCCATGATTCACTCGAATGAAGTGGAATCATCGGAAGCGGAAGATTAACATCCGAAAAACTTGTTTCCTCATCCTGTATTACGGACAGTGATGAGTAATGACCATGTTGGACAGGTGAATCGTCCGTTGCCTGGAAAATAGGCTGTAAATAATCCGGACGTTCATGGAATTCCGTAAGCATATTGATGTGGAAGGTTTTATGCTTTCCATCAATATTGACAATGTAGTAAACATCGGAAATTTTCGAGATTATATCGTACGGACCTTTCCAAGAAATAAGAAGTCTGTTTTCCCTAAAAGGTAGCAAAACAAATGCTTTGTCACCAGTACAAAGTTGTCGTAAGGTTCTTTTCTTATTGGCAAATTGTCTTGCTTTCTGCTTAGCAAATTCAGAAGAAGAAGTTGCCAATTTGCATGCTTCGATAATCTTTTGTCTCAGCGCGATGACATATTCGTAAGAAGATTTTGTGTCATCGGTAATATTATCAGCGGTTATGAGATCATGAAGCAAAGACATAGGGCCGCGCGGTCGCGCGCCAAAGACAAGTTCAAAGGGAGAAAATCCTGTATGTTCATTGGGGACCTCTCTGTAAGGAAAGAGGGCCGCGGGTAAAACCCTGTCCCAATCTTGAGGATGATCCTCAGTTATCTTCCCTAGTAAGTTTTTGAGTGTTCTATTTAGCCGTTCGACCATCCCATTGGACATAGGATGATAGATACTACTCAAAGATC